>OZ025292.1:254221206-254821206 GCA_964019185.1 Maratus speculifer
CGCATTCCCCCCGCATTACAAGGCATCCCGAAAACAATCGAGCTAGACCAGCATGCAGGAAAACATCATATTTACCGGCATGCCGAACAATATGAAGTATCGCTACTAGAAGATGGACATATGAAGTATTTTGTTTTTTCTAGCAATTTTTTTTAAATACTTATTTTTCTCTTTGTCTCTCTTGCATATTTTTCTTCATATTTAAGCGATTATTAGATTTTATTTATCTTATTATTATGCTAAAGAGCTTTTCCATGACGTTTCTACTGAGGGTGATGATATTAAATTATTCAATCATCATATAAAAATACTTTTTTGATATAAGGTAAGCACATATTTCTATCTTTATATATTTAGATAATTATTATATTTTTCTTATTTTATATATAGAAAAAAATGTCTGATCACGTATAATAGTTTTTGATAGACTGTATTCTACATTGTAAATATCGGATGGGATACTGGATCGTAAGGATCGGTACTGGGGTATAGAGCTTTGTGTGAAATCATATGAGACATATGAAACACGTATTTTTTTTTCATAATGTAAAAAGGGTAATAAACTAATTAATTAAAAAGGTGGGGATAAACTCTATATTGCACTTCTCCTCCCCATAACCAATTGTTGCTATTGAATACAGCTAATGAGCCTCATTCATTTGTGTTTTTGAAAATTTCCCTTTTCCGGCATACCGGGAAGGAACAGGGTCTAATATTAAAAAATCTGCTTGTGATGTAGAATCACATATAATTTTCTTAAATTATACATTTTTCTAAACTACAGTTAAAACTAATTTTTAATTACATATCCATTTTATCTTAACGTTTGATTTCGATCCCACAATAACTTTCCTTCAAAAGAAAAGAAAGAAATCATACGAAGCATCTGCTTTATCATTAAAACGGTTCTCAGAGATACAGATTTCCTTTAGATGAATATTCACCCTTGCTGAAAACAAATAAAAAAAGAATTAAGATCGACTGTGCTTGCGGTTAAAGAAATATCATTTTCTCCCTCTGTGTAATTTTGAGCCTAACTTCCTTATTACATAATAAACTTTGCATGTACATGCTGTATGTTGTGTCTTTTAATCTAAGTTCTCAAAATATGCTCCTAACATACGAATTGGCTATCAAATTCTTTTTGGCGTATTTTTAGGACTGCTAATTTCTGGTTGCCCTGCTATTAAATTCAAAATCATCTTAATTGTTTAAGGCGTAACAGAAAATTTCATGGATATGATATCATTCACTTTTCATATGCTCCTTGTCGCAAATTCTGTGGTGCCAATGTGTGAATTATAGAATGAGGAATTCCATTGCCTCGCCCTCGCTTCACGAACTCAGTCATGTAAAGAAGGACTCTTAAAAAATGCTTACAGGCACCATCCCTAACTATTACTGTGAGAAATGATTTAATTTTTATAACTCTATTTCAAATAAACAAAGTTCTTTAAAAAGCATTTATTTTTCTTATAATGGATCACAGCCTACATCTTTAGCGAATGCGTTTAAAAGGAACATGATGAACAATATTTAAAGTACAGGTCTACTCTATACTGCTCTCTCTCAATTTTTTCGGCATGCCGGATAATGCGAGGGATTACGGTAAACTGTATAAACAATAGATACTTCTAATCAGTGTATACAAAAAATTTCAAAACTTATATTTAAAATAACATACTAATTATTATACAAAAATACAATTATATTACAGCAGTTTACTACAACAAAAGTTATTCTTTTTCATGAAAAAATATATATCTATATAAGATGTTATTCAAATTAGTAATTAATTTTTTAAAATGTGTCTCATCATTTTTAGCACATCGGAATGAAGGTAATTTTATCAAAGTGAAATTAACTTTACTCGAACAAAATTTAAAGATTTGATAATAAGCATTTAAAATGCTTGCTTAAATTACTCTACATTGTAACTATCGGATGGGATACTGGATCGTAAGGATCGGTACTGGGGTATAGAGCTTTGTGTGAAATCATATGAGACATATGAAACACGTATTTTTTCTTTTCACAATGTAAAAAGGGTAATAAACTAAATAATTAAAAAGGTGGGGATAAACTCTATATTGCACTTCTCCTCCCCATAACCAATTGTTGCTATTGAATAGAGCTAATGAGCCTCATTCATTTGTGTTTTAGTTTTAAATTGCTTTAAAAAAAACTCGTTCACTCGAGTTGCTCCGACTATTTGAGAGAAGCTGACTTTCAAATCGTGAGATGAGTGGATTCGACTCAACTTCAGTTATTTTGTAGCTGAGGTTTTGAGACAGCAAATTATTGTGTTAATATTGTTATAAATTTGTTAATTGTAACTAATTGTTATTGTTTGTGTTTAAAACATATTTAAACATTTTTCAATTAGATACAGCGCCTCGTAGCAACAAAAATAATCTTGCTTCATTTTGGATATACGATATACAAAACAACAAATTAAATCATAATTTCAGAAACGCATTAACGTAAAATGACGTTTTTGTTTCATTAAACAGTTATTTTATCATAAAATAATCCAATATACAGAAGGCAAAATAAAGGATGGGAAAGCAGAAAGAGAAGTTCGTTACTGGAGTTAAAGCAGATATAAACAACACGCCATTTATTGAAAAACATATTTACACATTTTTCAATTAGATACAACGCCTCGCAGCAACAAAAATAACCTTGTTTCATTTTGGATATACGATAAAGAAAACAACAAATTAAATTATAGTTTCAGAAAAGCATTAACGTAAAATGAAGTTTTTTTCATTATATTTAAGATAGATCCTAGTTGAAAATGCCTCCTTTAATGTTCAAATACATCAAAATTTCAAAAGTAAGTACCATGTCACGAAACAAAAATTTCACTTGAAAGATATAATAAATTAATAAAAGGTAGAAGATACTCGTTTCCTTTATTGTTCGTAATCTTTCAATGATTTAACTAGATAATTAAATGATTTCTACATATGAAAGGATTAATTTCATATCCATACATTTTCAAAGGCGTCTCCATCCGCTTTTATTTAAATATCGAATTTTTTTCTTTTTTAAAAAAGATCATCATCTTGAAGTGTAATTGAGTTTGATAACTTTTGTCTCATTTCTCATAACAAGAATAATTTTTAAAAAGGGTAAAATATGTATTATTAACGAGAAAGAGAGAAATTTAAGCAACGTAATTAGTTAACGTTATTGCATACGTACAAGCCTTATCTAAAAAAGTTTGTTGCATTGAATGTTGATAATATTTTATTTTAGTAAAATTAAATGGATAACAAAGTATTTAAGTAACAATGAATGATGTTGCTTTAAAGAACTCATACTTCTCTCAATTTATAGAAGGAAATGAGTCTGTATTAACATTTTCCCATAAATAAGTATTTTTTCCTTTAAAAAATAGTCTGCAAAGAATCCCAAAATACACAATCCTTATATCCTTAAATCCTTATATATATTATAAATGTGAAAGTGTATTCGAAAAATTGGAATGAACTTGGCTTCAAAACGGATGGATTAATGTATTTGAATCTTTGCATATAGATGGATTATAGGAGTGGGATGAACATAGGCTAATTTTTATTGATTTTATTCAAATATTTTCCTTAATAATTCAAAATTTAATTATTTTTCATACAAAATAAACAGGCATTTTTCAGATAAATTTTAACCATTTTCCTTTCCTGTTGCCAAGAAAATAAAAAAATGGAATAATAATTTATCAGCTGCAATGAATTTTGAATAAAAAACTTCCACGCGAAAAATTATAATAAAATAATTTAAAAGAAAATAAGTATGACGTCATGTTTGAAATTAAAATAAAAGATGTATTTTTTATAATATATTTAACAAGGATATTTGTTTACTTAATGGGAATTTTTGTGTAAAATATGGCGACATAAATTAAATGTAAAAAGAATGAAAAAGAATTATATTTTTAATAAAATGATCACTTATGAAAATGTGACGTCATAGTTGAAATAAAACAGGTACCTTATAGCAGTCGTAAAAAATATAAGGGATATGAATATCAGTAGCTAATGGAGCGAGATAAATAATGACGTCATATTTAAAATGAATCAGAAAAATTTTTACTTATACTAATTAATAAGTTATAAGTTACATACAAATGAATATTTTTATTCAAAACTCATAATTACCAATGGAAGAAATTTTTTGTGGTGAAAAGGCGTAAAATAAAACTACTGATTAATATATTTTTGGCTCGATTTTTTAACACTTTCGAACAAAATTGAAAAGTTATTATAATTTCGGTTTGTCTGTCTGTCTTGTCGCTTCCTAACTTTCGTAAATATACTTCGATTTCCATGAAATTTTTAGTCGTTATTAACGTTTACCTAGCACGAATACCTATTGAAAATGAAGTTTCTACCATGATTAGTTTATTTACAGGGATAGTCAAAAAATTTCCTTACATTACGGCATTATGGGGACAAATCGTTTTAATTAAATTTAACGATGTTACACCCTGTGAAAAATATTCAAATTTATATGCATTTACAAAGTGCATTAAAATATGCATTTTGTAAAGTATGTAGTGAAAAGGACACTTATTATTCATTTACAGGGTCACACAGAAGAATTCCATTGCATAAGAATAAAGGGAGGAACAGTTTCCAACATACTTTATTTATGGTAAATGATTTCATGTATAATCAAATTGATATATGTTGCTGAGGCTTAATGTGAGTTATTTCATGCATAATACGAAGTGCATAGCATTTACAGGGACACACAAAAGATTTCAAATATTATATATTCTATCCGAAGTACTGTATATGATGGATGATGACTGTTGCATGGATGAAATGCATTTTGAATTATGATATGTGCTTTTAAGTTTCACTAAATGTATGCATATTAAATGGAGAGTATAAATGGTAATAGTATAAATAGTTAAATTTAGATATACAGGGTTGCACAAAAGATCTCGGAAAGGTTACTGAATATGAGCGTAATTTACTTAAAGGTGGTTTTTAAATAAAATATGCATTCATTTTTTGGACTACATTCAGTAAAATAAGAAATTTTTGTAGTATATATATAAAATTATATACAGGGTCCCTCAAAGAACGTGATAGATGGTTGTCTTCGGATGATAATTTCTGAAAATGTAATTTAGGTAGTAACAAAAAATATTTTTGTTTCAACTAAATTTTAGAAAGATACTTTCGTGTATTAATGGCACTTGGAAAACTACAGAGCTGAACAAAAGTATTCAAGAATGTTTCTATCTATTAGTATTAATCACTGAAAGGAAAATTTTAACCAGCAAAAAAATTAGCAAATAGGGATCATTAGAAGTTTTTTACCATAAATTCGCAATAAAAAGTTAATTACACATGATTTTCATCATCGAAATTTTTTGCTTGATTGATCAATTATTTATTCTTTAAATGTTATGTGAACGAAGTCACGGGTAACGGCTAGTCCTTATATATATTATAAATGTGAAAGTGTGTCCGAAAATTGGAATGAACTTGGCTTCAAAACGGATGGATTAATGTCTTTGAATTTTTGTATATAGGTAAATTATTGGCCTGAAATGAACATAGGCTAATTTTTATTTATTTTATTCAAATATTTTTCTTAATAATTCAATATTTCACTATTTTTCATACAGAATAAATTGAAAAAATTTCCATAATATTTAATTATCTTTCTTTTTTCGTTGCCAAAAAATAAAAAACCGGAATAATTATTTCTCTTCTGTAATTAATTTTCAACTGAAAGATTTTCACGTGATAAAATAAAATGAAATAAATAAATGGACCCTAGTCTGTTTTTCGGTTTGAGATTAAAAACCGCAATTTCACCAATTGTGACGTCAGAGGAATACTATTTTTCTTCTTATATCACGCAAACGATTATATAAAATTTCTTTTACACTTAGAAGACTTTACAAGAATGTAACTTCACACTTTACAAGAATATAAATATTTTAGTAGTTTTTCCAGATATTATTCCATAATCAAAATGAACCTTTTTCTTTCTTTCGGTTCGAGGCTATAAAATTCAACTTTTTACCAATTGTGACGTCAGAGGAATACTTTCCATTAAGAATTTTAAAAATATCAATGTAACGTCATATATGAAACAAAGTATAAGTTTTCAAGTTTTCATTTTTAATAACACAATGTAATTCTGAGTAAGTGCTAAAAAGAGACGACTGTGACGTCACATATTGAAAATAAAATAAATATCTCTGATATTGCAATGAAATGAGATTGAATTATGATATCAAAAGTTATTATTTAAAGAAAATTAAGTTTATCGTCTGAGCGTGGTTAATATTTAATTTTAAAATGAAATAAGTTTTTTTAAGGTTAAATATTAAACGACTAGAGAATATTAATAATTTATACATATCGTAAATGACGTAATGATCAATGAAAAAACTTTTTATCATTTTTAGAAAGTAAGAAAAGCTCAACTAATCAAAAAAAAAATATTTTTGTGTGTTAATTCTGAAAATTGTTCAATTCTGAAAATATAAATAAATATCACTTTAAAAATGCATTTTCGGGCTTAAAATCTAAAGATTTAATGTAATTGTGAGAAAATCCATTCCCTCAGTCAATATCTCAATTTGGCATAATGTGTTCAAATTGTACTGGAAACAGGTTTGTAAATGGATATTAATTGCACATTTTTTTTAGCTCTTAAAAAGTAAAAATATGTTGTCACTTTTAAGAATGTTTTTTATAATAAATTTCTATAAATGTCTATGGTATGCAGAGCATATATGTACAAATTATACAAAAATGCCACCTAAAACATAGTTTTGTAGTATATTTTTCCTAACACTGTTTTTTTTTTGTTGTTTTGTTTTACGGAAACTACCCGCTTTTTGACACTTTCTAACATGGTCTAAAAGTGTTTACGACTTCAACCTGTCTGTATACCGGATGCCGAGTGCCTGGGGTCTGCCGTCTGCCTGTCCGTTTTTCAACTTGGGTAAATATAGTGGAATTCATACGAAAATAACATACGTTATTGAAATTTACCATAGCATATGCGGCATTGAAAATGGACCAGGTAGCAATTATATTTGAATCACAGGAGCACTCAAAAGGAAACTTTACATTATGGTCTAAGGCGAAAAAATCATTTGTGGTGTATTTTGATAATGTTACATAATTTTAAATGTAGTGAAATTTACATGCATTTTTAAGGTTCAGAAAAACATGGTTACTATCGAATATGTTAAATGTAGTACTTATAGTGTGCGTACAGGGAGCTCAAAAGTATTTCAATATATTATGGTCTGTGAAGAAAAACCATTTGCAACGTATTTTAATAATGTTATTTTATTAAGGTTATTTTAATAATATTGAAATTGATATCAGGTTCTGAAGTGCACTAAAAGAGGATTTTTGTAGAAAATGGGGTGAAAAGATTTAACATTCACTTACAAGATTGCAGAAAAATGTTCGATAATATAATAGTCTACGGAGAAAAAAAAATATTCCCAGCGTATTTTAATTGCGTTGCGCTATTTCAAACATGATGAAATTAATATACTGAGATAATCAATACAATGATAAATACTGAAATTTACTACAATAAGCTTGCAGTTAAGTATCATTTGCATCACATTTGTTGTTCATTTACAAAGACGCATAAAAGATTTTTGACCTGTGTCCAGATCTCAGATATTGTATCCAAAGTATGGTCTATTAGAAAAGATTGCTGAAGAGCTTTTTCAATTATCGTATGTATTTGGAAAACTAATGCATCCTGAAGTTCAGCTACATTTGATATAATAAGAGATGTTTGTAGAATTTAAATAAATCATGTATCGGACTATACAATAAACTGGATTGGTCACCAGTGCAATAGCGATTCCCGGAAATATGAATTCAATAATTTGAATCGGGTTTTTTGCTTGAATAATTTAAGCTAAATATGCGATCGTATACATATCTGCACGTAATATACAGGACTGTAAAAAAGAATTCAAGTAAGTTTCTGTCTATAATTAGAAATTGCTAAAGGTGAATTTTAATATTCGTTACACTTTTTCTCACTAAGCAAAATTTTAACATTGTATTTAGAATATTTACAAACACATAGATCATATACACAGCTGCAGAAAAGAATGTCCCAGTGAAGTTATGTATTATGGAAATGTTGGATATTTTTTTTATTACCTAGGTTTAACACATGATTTTTCTTTCTTTTGATATGGAATTCTGAAATGCACTACAACATAATTTCTGTACAATTGGGGTGCGTTACAGTTGTTCTACAGTATAAGTAATTACAATTTCATTTTCGCGATTGTTCATATTATCTAACTCATTTTCCTTTTATTTGACTGAGTTCTTTAAGTCCCCTATAAAAAAACTACTGCATAGCCTTCTATAAGATAAATGTTATATATATTTTAAATTATTGTTAATGAACCGTTTTGTTTAATTAAAGCGTTTATCTTTTTTTTTATGCTACGTGAACGACGTCACGGGTAACAGCTAATCCTTATATATATTATAAATGTGAAAGTGTGTCCGAAAATTGGAATGAACTTGGCTTCAAAACGGATGGATTAATGTCTTTGAATTTCTGTATATAGGTAAATTATTGGCCTGAAATGAACATAGGCTAATTTTTATTTATTTTATTCAAATATTTTTCTTAATAATTCAATATTTCACTATTTTTCATACAGGATAAATTGAAAAATTTTCCATAATATTTAATTATCTTTCTTTTTTCGTTGCCAAAAAGTAAAAAAAACCGGAATAATTATTTCTCTTCTGTAATTAATTTTCAACTGAAAGATTTTCACGTGACAAAATAAAATGAAATAAATAAATGGACCCTATTCTGTTTTTCGGTTCGAGATTAAAAACCGCAATTTCACCAATTGTGACGTCAGAGGAAAACTGTTTTTCTTCTTATATCACGCAAACGATTATATTAAATTTCTTTTACACTTAGAAGACTTTACAAGAATATAACTTCGCACTTTACAAGAATATAAATATTTTAGTAGTTTTTCCAGATATTAATCCATAATCAAAATAAACCTTTTTCTTTCTTTCGGTTCGAGGCTATAAAATTCAACTTTTTACCAATTGTGACGTCAGAGGAATACTTCCCATTAAGAATTTTAAAAATATCAATGTAACGTCATATATGAAACAAAGTATAAGTTTTCAAGTTTTCATTTTTAATAACACAATGTAATTTTGAGTAAGTGCTAAAAAGAGACGACTGTAACGTCACATATTAAAAATAAAATAAATATCTCTGATGTTGCAATGACATGAGATTGAATTATGATATCAAAAGTTATTATTTAAAGAAAATTAAGTTTATCGTCTGAGCATGGTTAATATTTAATTTTAAAATGAAATAAGTTTTTTTAAAGGTTAAATATTAAACGAGTAGAAAATATTAATAATTTATACATATCGTAAATGGCGTAATGATCAATGAAAAAACTTTTTATCATTTTTAGAAAGTAAGAAAAGCTCAACTAATCAAAAAAAAAAAAATACTTTTGTGTGTTAATTCTGAAAATTGTTCAATTCTGAAAATATAAATAAATATCACTTTAAAAATGCACTTTCGGGCTTAAAATCTAAAGATTTAATGTAATTGTGAGAAAATACATTCCCTCAGTCAATATCTCAATTTGGCATAATGTGCTCAAAGTGTACTGGAAACAGGTTTGTAAATGGATATTAATTGCACATTTTTTTTTAGCTCTTAAAAAGTAAAAATATGTTGTCACTTTTAAGAATGTTTTTTATAATAAATTTCAATACATTTTTATGGTATGCAAAGCATATATGTACAAATTATACAAAAATGCCACCTAAAACACATTTTGTAGTATATTTTTCCTAACACTGTTTTTTTTTTCGTTTTACGGAAACTACCCGCTTTTTGACACTTTCTAACATGGTCTAAAAGTGTTTACGACTTTAACCTGTCTGTATACCGGATGCCGAGTGCTTGGAGTCTGCCGTCTGTCTGTCCGTTTTTCAACTTGGGTAAATATAGTGGAATTCATACGAAAATAACATACGTTATTGAGATTTACCATAGCATATGCGGCATTGAAAATGGACCAGGCAGTAATTATAGCTGAATCACAGGAGCACTCAAAAGGAAACTTTTTACATTATGGTCTAAGGCGAAAAAATCATTTGTGGTGTATTTTGATAATGTTACGTAATTTTAAATGTAATGAAATTTACATGCATTTTTAAGGTTCAGAAAAACATGGTTACTACAGAATATGTTAAATGTAGTACTTATAGTGTGCGTACAGGGAGCTCAAAAGTATGTCAATATATTATGGTCTGTGAAGAAAAACCATTTGCAACGTATTTTAATAATGTTATTTTATTAAGGTTATTTTAATAATATTGAAATTGATATCAGGTTCTGAAGTGCACTAAAATAGGATTTCTGTAGAAAATGGGGTGAAAAGGTTTAACATTCACTTACAAGACTGCAGAAAAATGTTCGGTAATATAATAGTCTACGGAAAAAAAAATATTCCCAGCGTATTTTAATTGCGTTGCGCTATTTCAAACATGATGAAATTAATATACTGAGATAATCAATACAATGATAAATACTGAAATTTACTACAATAAGCTTTCAGTTAAGTATCATTTGCATCACATTTGTTGTTCATTTACAGAGACGCATAAAAGATTTTGGACCTGTGTCCAGATCTCAGATATTGTATCCAAAGTATGGTCTATTAGAAAAGATTGCTGAAGAGCTTTTTCAATTATCGTATGTATTTGGAAAACTAATGCATCCTGAAGTTCAGCTACATTTGATATAATAAGAGATGTTTGTAGAATTTAAATAAATCATGTATCGGACTATACAATAAACTGGATTGGTCATCAATGCAATAGCGATTCCCGGAAATATGAATTCAATAATTTGAATCGGGTTTTTTGCTTGAATAATTTAAGCTAAATATGCGATCGTATACATATTTGCACGTAATATACAGGACTGTAAAAAAGAATTCAAGTAAGTTTCTGTCTATAATTAGAAATTTCTAAAGGTGAATTTTAATATTCGTTATACTTTTTATCACTAAGCAAAATTTTAACATTGTATTTAGAATATTTACAAACACATAGATCATATACACAGCTGCAGAAAAGAATGTCCCGGTGAAGTTATGCATTATGGAAATGTTGGATATTTTTTTTATTACCCAGGTTTAACACATGATTTTTCTTTCTTTGATATGGAATTCTGAAATGCAGTACAACATGATTTCTATACAATTGGGGTGCGTTACAGTTGTTCTAGAGTAAAAGTGGTTACAATTTCATTTTCGCGATTGTTCATATTATCTAACACATTTTCCTTTTATTTGACTGAATTCTTTAAGTCCCCTATAAAAAAAAACTACTGCATAGCCTTCTATAAGATAAATAATAATATATATATTTTAAATTATTGTTAATGAACCGTTTTGTTTAATTAAAGCGTTTATCTTTTTTTTTTTTTTTAATGCTACGTGAACGACCTCACGGGTAACAGCTAGTATATTATAAATGTGAAAGTGTGTCCAAAAAATTGGAATGAAATTGGCTTCAAAACGGATGGATTAATGTCTTTGAATTTTTGTATATAGATAAATTATTGGTCTGAAATGAACATAGGCTAATTTTTATTTATTTTATTCAAATATTCTTCTTAATAATTCAACATTTCACTATTTTTCATATAGAATAAATTGAAAAATTTTCCACAATATTTAATAATCTTTCTTTTTTCATTGCCAAAAAATATAAAACCGGAATGATTATTTCTCTTCTGTAATTAATTTTCAACTGAAAGATTTTCACGTGATAAAACAAAATGAAATAAATAAATGGACCCTATTCTGTTTTTCGGTTCGAGGTTAAAAACCGCGATTTTACCAATTGTGACGTCAGATGATTACTGTTCTTCTTATATCACGCAGACGATTATATAAAATTTCTTTTCACAAGAATATAATTTCACACTTTACAAGAATATAAATGTTTTAAAGTGCTATTACACGTAGAAATTGCAAGCGACAAAAACCGCCTGCCTCTTTTTCGTGTTCTTAGCATTTCATTGGCTGTTCGAGAAGAGTCTTTACCATCATTTTGATTTCCAAGCATTTGATTGGCTCTTACTGGCGACTCGCTTCGTTCCAGGCGTCAAAGACGCTCCGACAAAAGAGAATCGCGAGCTACCAAGCGACTCCCATGGGCCCATAGGATAACATGGAGACGCCTGCAATTTGACGACTGCAGCACGACACGTGTAATAGCACCTTTAGTAGTTTTTCCAAATATTGATCCGTAATAAAAATGAACCTTTTTCTTTCTTTCGGTTCGAGGCTATAAAATTCAACTTTTTACCAATTGTGACGTCACAGGAATACTTTCCATACAAAATTTTAAAAATATCAATGTAACATCATATCTGAAACAAAGTATAAGTTTTAAAATTTTCAAAAAATCTGTTTATTTATTTATTTTTTTTTTTTTTTGTTTAACGGAAACTACCCCCTTTTTGACACTTTCTAACATGGTCTAAAAGTGTTTACGACTTCAACCTGCCTGTATACCGAATGCCAAGGGCCTGGATTCTGCCGTCTGTTTGTCCGTGTTTCAACTTGAGTAAATATAGTGGGATTCATACGAAAATAACATACGTATTGAGATTTGCCATAGCATATGCGGCATTGAAAATGAACCAGGTAGCAATTATAGCTGAATCACAGGAGCACTCAAAAGGAGACTTTACATTATGGTCTTCGGCGAAAAAATGATTTGTGGTGTATTTTGATGATGTTACATAATTTTAAATGTAATGAAATTTACATGCATTTTTAATGTTCACAAGAGCATGGTTACTATCGAATATGTTAAGTATAGTACTTATAGTGTGCGTACAGGGAGCTCAAAAGTATTTCAATATATCATAGTCTGTAAAAAAAAACATTTGCAGCCTATTTTAATAACGTTATTTTATTAAGGTTATAATAATAATATTGATATTGATATCAGTTTCTGAAGTGCACTAAAACAGGATTTTTGTAGAAAATGTAGTGAAAAGGTTTAACATTTATTTACAAGATCACAGAAAAATGTTCGGTAATATAATAGTCTACGGGGGAAAAATATTCCCAGCGTATTTTAATTGCGTTGCACTTTTTCAAACATAATGAAATTAATATACTGAGGTAATCAATACAATGATATGTACTGAAATTTACTACAATATGCTTGCAGTTAAGTATGGTTTGCATCACATTTGTTCTTCATTTACAGAGACGCATAAAAGATTTTGGACCAGTGTCCAGATCTCAGATATTGTATCCAAAGTATGGTTTATTAGAAAAGATTGCTGAAGAGCTTTTTCAATTATCGTATGTATTTTAAGGAAAACTAATGCATCCTGAAGTTCAGCTACATTTGGTACAATAAGAGATGTTTGTAGAATTTAAATAAATCATGCATCGGACTATACAATAAACTGGATATATGGTCATCTATGCAATAGCGATTCCCGGAAATATGAATTCAATAATTTGAATCGGGTTTTTTGCTTGAATAATTTAAGCTAAATATGCGATCGTATAAATATTTGCACGTAATATACAGGACTGTACAAAAGAATTCAAGTACGTTTCTGTCTATTATTAGAAATTGTTAAAGGTGAATTTTAATCTTCGTTATACTTTTTCTAACTAAGCAAAATTTTAACATCGTATTTAGAATATTTACAAACACATAGATCATATACACAGCTGCAAAAAAGAATGGGCCGGCGAAGTTATTTATTATGGAAATGTTGGATACTTTTTTCATTACCTAGGTTTAACACATGATTTTTCTTTCTTTGATATGATATTCTGAAATGCACTACAACATGATTTTTGTACAATTGGGGTGCGTTACAGTTGTTCTACAGTATAAATGGATGCAATTTCATTTTCGCGATTGTTCATATTATCTAACACTTTTTCCATTTATTTGACTGAGTTCTTTAAGCCCCCTATAAAAAAAGACTACTGAATAGCCTGGTATAAGGTGTGTATTATATATATTTTAAATTATTGTCAATGAAATGTTTTGTTTAATTAAAGCGTTTATGTTTTTTTTAATGCTACGTGAACGACGACACGGGTAATAGCTAGTATATTATAAATGTGAAAGTGTATTCGAAAAATTGGAATGAACTTGGCTTCAAAACGGATGGATTAATGTCTTTGAATCTTTGTATATAGATAAATTATAGGATTGGAATGAACATAGGGTAATTTTTATTTATTTTATTCAAATATTTTCCCTAATAATTCAAAATTTAATTATTTTTCATACAAAATCAACAGGCATTTTTCAGATAAAAGTTGTTGTTGCCAAGAAAATAAAAAATTGGAATAATATTTTTTCAGTGGCAATGAATTTTTAATAAAAACTTCCACGCGAAAAATTGTAATAAAATAATTTAAAAGAAAATAAGTATGACGTCATGTTTGAAATAAAAATAAAAGGTGTATTTTTTATAATATATTTAACAAGGATATTTGTTAATGAAAGGGAATTTTAGTGTAAAATATGGCGACATAAATTAAAAGTAAAAAGAATGAAAATGAATTATCATATATATTATAAAGCAGAAGTTCTGAAACTTCCAAACGAGTGTTTTCAAAAACTACTCGATGGATCTTTTTGCAAATTATATCATTCGATAAGAAATATTTTTGCGGAGGTTTATGATACAATTATACAGGGATAACTCTGATTTTTCGTACTAAATTTCGTATTTTTCGGTTATTTTTGACCAAAGGGTTGCCAGTAGCTGTTTTTGGCGAAAATTATAATTGCTAAAAGTATTAAAATGGCTATATCTATTGAAATATTACAAATATCTTGCAAATAATAGCTGAAAATTACTACTGATAATATTAATAATAATAAAGAAAGACCGCTTAAATGAGGCGTAATATTATAAAAATATATTTACTTGAAAATGAAAAAAAAATATTTGTAATGCTTAAAAAATAAATTAACGCAAAATATAACAATTGGTTCAACTTTTGACGACTTATCCCTGGCGTTAGAATAAAAACATGAATTTCAGAAATTGATTAAATGAATTTTGAATGATAGTTATTTACCTTTTTATTATTTTCTTTATCTTTTTTATCGAATTTCCGTATAATATAATTTACAGCAGAAAAAAAGGAGATCTGATTGTAAAAGACACTGTAAGTTGTGAGTTACTATTCGTTTCTATACCATTTTCATCTTGCTTTTGTCGCCAAAGGATGTGTTTTTAAGCCGAAAATGCACTACTGAGTTAATGCCTGACTTTGATTTTTAATGGTCGCAATAATATTGTAATTTTTCAAGGGAAGATAATTTTTAGATCATATTTTAATATTCAATCGTAAATTATATAGATATGAGTATAACTCTTTTATTTCTTTTTGCAAATGTTTTTATTGTTAATTTAATTTTTCTTACGCCATTTCGTCAATTTCACTTACAGGAAAAATTTCAGTTTTAAAATTTTAAAACTGAAGAAGGAAAGAATACCCCATCAATTAAAAATCTATCGCCGAATTCCAAGATTAAATGTCAATAGTGGATGATCGTAAATGTCACATTCACTTGACATTAAGCATAATATAAATATTAATTATGTCATCAAGTGATTTTTAATTCGACATTTTATTTCTAATTTTATATGTGCTCTGTTAATTTGTTTTTCGTTATTTAAATGAAAATTTATGCTAATCTATATAATCTGGCTAATAGTTTGGCGATTTGTATAATTTGGCGAAATTGGTCGACGGTATAACCAAGTAGTGCTGAAGGAAAAACTTTGCATTTCGAAGTAAATTTATGCAATTTTGCGTTATTACTAAAGATAAATTCAACATTTTCAAGTAAAAAATTCCCGCTGAATAAAATTTACGAGTCTTTTTTAATTGACCATTTCCTCTTCAATATTTCTTCAATCAATATTTCGCTATTCTCTTTCGCGCAGGCTAACAAAAATGTATTTTAAATATTTCATTAGATAAAACGTAAATAACATTTTTCTATTTTTTTTTTAAATATTTTTAAAATCTAATTTTACCATTATGTGTCTTACAGGACAAAATAGCAGAATTACTTTTAAAAATGGTTTTATCTGTAAATTGTATGCTATTTGTTTATTTGGGTGTTTGAATTTACTTTTGTCATCAAACAATGCGATTTTATACCAAGAAGGCATAAGCCGGAGCGGATGTTCACAATTACTAAATTCTCTCACCCTCTTTTAAATGCGTTTTTAGTTGTAGTATTTCTTTTTATGTATAATTGTAAATATATAAATAGCAGTTATAGTAAAAAAAAATGCGTGTAATGTTTAAATTTTAGTATAAATGTCTTCCTCATTCAAACTGTAAAATAATTGAATTGCAACTTTTTAAAGTTTTGGCGCAGATGTCATATACGCACCACATTCGCACGATTGCAACAAAATGGCGATTTTATGCCTCACATGGTAAACCGACTATGGTTTTTTATTTATTAATAAAATATTTATTAACTTTCATTTTGTTTTTTAAAATAATATGAATCATTTTGTTCTATAGCTATTAATTAAACTTTTTTTTTTTTTTCAAATAATACAAAATAATTAAAAAATATTTATGAAATCGGTAATTAAAAACCAAGCTCTCCAAATTGGCACCAGAAAAAAATTGCGTCAATGTGGTACATGACATCTGTGTCAAAGTTTTTTCACTATACATAAGTAGGGAAAATGTAGTATAAATATCGATTAAAGTTTTTTCCAAATATGGAAATTTTGTCACAGACTTGGTCATATACTCATCGAGGTATCTCACTGGCGCCAAAATGGCATTATTTGCCTCATATGGTAACCCAGTTATAGATATGTTTTTTATTTACTTTCATTTTCTTTTTTGAAATGATAATTGTTGTTTTGTTCTACAGTTGCTTTTTTTATTTATTGTTAGTTTCTGTTTAAAATGATAGAAAATAATAAAATATATGTAAATTTCCTTGGTATTCTAAAACGGGGATTTTGCCACATTGTAGTTGCAAGAAAATCTTGCTAAACCTATTGCGTATATGATGTTTGTGTAGGAATCTTTTGTGAAATATAAAAAGTGTAAATTGGCTACTACGTGATTATCACGTCAACCAATTTCGCCAAATCGTTCGCCAAATTATACAAATTTACATAATTTCATCTTAAATAACTAAAGAGAAAATGCTTAAATACGAAAGAGCAAACAATTTTGTTTTCATTTTTCAGGAGGAAATTTTGCAATAATAAAGTAATTGTTGTAGTGAGAATTTTAATGTTTTTTTTTATTGTTGGCAACTTGCTGTAACGAAAAATGTTTATTTCTTTTTCCTGCCATTGTTTTGTAAGAGCTGGTTTTGTCAAAGCCATGTTAAGATGGTATTCAAATTTTTGAACCCTTCCCGATTACCACCCCCTTAGGCCGATTTTGCTCATTTACAATTCCCACTGAGATATTAACCTTCGCAACGTACTTGACGAGTTTGAAGATGATTCTTGCATAATTGTACTTTTTATCGCGCGGACAAAATTTAATATATATATAAACTTTTTAGGTGTTAGTAGCTTTGGGTTCCTGGCTTCACATAATGAAAAGTTGTGAAGAAATTTTTCAGAAGTTGTACCGTGGTAACGACTGTAATAATTAATATTTCTTCAGATAAGGGAAAATTTTAAATCCTGTTGCCATAATGGTCTCATTTCGCTTCCAAATGTGCACTGTTAGTAATACACTAAAATAGTTACTTCTAAATTTTTGTGAAACGTTTAAGATAGTTTAATATCACAATGGTGTCGTTTTCAGCAATGAGCAAGGTGCTGCTGGAAGTCTAAATTATTTAAAATACAAATTTAAATTCACCAGTTCGTTTCATATACGGTTGATTTTGAAATATTGACCAGCGCAGCGGGCATAGCCTGCTAGTATTTTTAATAAAATGGTTCACTTATGAAAATGTGACGTCATAGTTGAAATAAAACAGGTACTTTATAGCAGTAGTTAAAAATATAAGGAGAATGAATATCAGTAGCTAATGGAGCGAGATAAATAATGACGCCATATTTAAAATGAATCAGAAAAATTTTTACTTATACTAATTAATAAGTTATAAGTTACATACAAATGAATATTTTTATTCAAAACTCATAATTATCAATGGAAGAAATTTTTTGTGGGGAAAAGTCAGAAAATAAAACTATTGATTAATATATTTTTGGCTCGATTTTTTAACACTTTCGAACAAAGTTGAAAAGTTATTATAATTTCGGTTTGTCTGTCTGTCTTGTCGCTTCCTAACTTTCGTAAATATACTTCGATTTCCATGAAATTTTTAGACGTTATTAACGTTTACCTAGCACGAATACCTATTAAAAATGAAGTTTCTACCGTGATTAGTTTATTTACAGGGATAGTCAAAAAATTTAGTTACATTACGGCATTATGGGGAAAAATCGTTTTAATTAAATTTAACGATGTTACACCTTGTGAAACATATTCGAATTTATATGCATTTATAAAGTGCACTAAAATATGCATTTTGTAAAGTATACTTTATTTATGGTAAATGATTTCATGTATAATCAAATTGATATATGTTGCTGAGGCTTAATGTGAGTTATTTCATGCATAATACGAAGTGCATAGCACTTACAGGGACACACAAAAGATTTCAAATATTATATATTCTATCCGAAGTACTGTATATGATGGATGATGACTGTTGCATGGATGAAATGCATTTTGAATTATGATATGTGCTTTTAAGTTTCACTAAATGTATGCATATTAAATGGAGAGTATAAATGGTAATAGTATAAATAGTTAAATTTAGATATACAGGGTTGCACAAAAGATATCGGAAAGGTTACTGAATATGAGCGTAATTTACTTAAAGGTGGTTTTTAAATAAAATATGCATTTATTTTTTGAACTGCATTCAGTAAACTAAGAAATGTTTGTAGTACATATATAAAATTATATACAGGGTCCCGCAAAGAACTGGATAGAAGGTTGTCTTCGGATGATAATTTCTGAAAATGTAATTTAGGTAGTAATAAGGAATATTTTTGTTTGAACTAAATTTTATAAAGATACTTTCGTGTATTACAGGCACTTGGAAAACTGCAGGGCTGAACAAAAGTATTCAAGAATGTTTCTATTTATTAGTATTAATCGCTGAAAGGATAATTTTAACCAGCAAAAAAAATTAGCAAATAGGGATCATCAGAAGTTTTTACCATAAATTCGCGATAAAAAGTTAATTACACATGATTTTCATCATCGAAATTTTTTGCTTGATTGATCAATTCTTTCTTCTCTAAATGTTATGTGAACGAAGTCACGGGTAACAGCTAGTTTTATATAAACTTTTTATTTTTATTTTGAATATTTCTCCACTGACATGTAAAACATATAACGCATTTTATTCTAAGAAGCTTTATTTTAAGATCAATATATGACATTATTAAATATAATCTTTTTTTGCAGAATTAGAATTTTTTACTGAATTATGTGAAAACTTTTTTATTTCTGTACTATAACTATTTAATGTTTAATTTTTTCCTTACGTAAAAATATCAGTAATAGAAACAGTGAACATATTCGAAATTTTAAGAAACAACTAAAGCATCATTAAAAAAATATTTTTTTTGCCCTTTGCCGTGTCAGAAAATTAACCTTATCAACTTCTCTGTTTTATAAATATTGAAAAAGCTAATATTTGGTTTTCTATTGTAGAACATATTAAGGAATACTACTGCTTCTCTGCAAGGAGTTAAAGATGAATTGTGATATACTTCATTCTGTCTTGACCTTCAAGTAGCATTAAGAGAGCGCAGTTTGGAATAAAAATATAAGTTATGAATGTTTATTGAGAGCTGTTTTTGTTGTTGAATGTTTGTTGTAGTGTATCAATTTTAGTCAAGTATCAAACCATATATTATGAAGTGTTTTTATCGGTGTAATTATGCGTAAAGCAGATTAGTACAAGAAGTGTCAACCAAAAAGTGACTTGTAAATTGAGAGAATGTCTTCAATATCATAGTAGTGTAGATACATATTGACACCTGTAATTTTTTTTTTAAATTGAAGTATGTCACTAACACTGTGTAACTTAACTGCTTTAAGGAAATATTTTATTCAAGTAATTTCATTTTATACATGTCGAAAACACTTTTTTCCTGTTATCGTTTTATGACTAGCAAATTTGAAAAAAAAAAAAAAAAAAAACAATTTATGCACCGAGAAAACATTTTAACAACATTCGTGAGTACAGAACATAATTAGTAGATTTATAAGAAGTTATAGTGAGTTTATCCTCTTCATTAGAAAAACGGCTTTGTTAGTATTTCTGTAATTGTAAAATGATTCTGGTTCCATCTTTTTTCTATTTTGTTTAATCTTCGCTTACATCAAAATGAATACAAAGAGGAAAATTTAAGTTTATATTTGCCATTGGTGTGTACTCTGAATAATATTTTTGTTTTGGTAAATGAAGTTAAACCTCTGACAGTACATTTGTATTGTTGTTTTCTCTGCATTTTATTTTAAATGCTAATAAAACATGGTTCTTTAAAAATAATATAAAAATAATTATCATAAATATAAATGTGAAACTTGAGATTATTAATCATTGTACAGCGCAGTAAAAATCCATTAAATCATTATTTTAAATATTGCTGATATTGCAGGAATATCTTGAGCTTAGTTCACGTATTAACACGGACTTGTCAGTGAGAGGGATTTAATGACGAATTGTAAAACAACATCTTCCAAAATCTAGTGTTGTTCCTCTGTGAGAGAAAAAAGTGCTGAAGAGTAAATCTCGCTATTCTGAAAGATAGTAACTAATGTTGCCACCGCCGCTGACAATGAATTTTTTGTGGCAGAGCTTCTTATTTAATATTAAGAAAACTATTGCATGAAAAACTGTTAAAATCGGTAATATTATAAAGAAATGCTTGATAAACACTTTGTTGTAGATGAGGTTTTAAATCGAATGATTCTTTTAAGAGATATTTGTTGTTAAATTTGAACAAAATAATTCCATTAAAAATTTTTACAGAAAAAAAACTATGCTTAGGAGTTTAATCTTTCCTAGATTAATTTATTCAATAAAAAATTCTAACAGTGCAAACTCCATTTTTATTTAATTATTTGAATAATTTTGTAAGGAATTATTTAAATTTTGAATTCAAAATTTAAGCAATTTGAGAGATTTTTTTTTTTTTTTACATATCTTAGGAAAGGTTTTTATTTTTAAAACAGTGCAAAAAATCTCTTCTTAAAATGAAAAATTTAACTACACGTGGCAATTTTAAGAAGAAAAAACTTTCAAATTTAAACTAAACGATTCTGTGTTAAAACAGGAAAATATTGAAAATTACGTTATAAAAACGATATTTATACGCGAATTTTAGAGAAAAAGGAATTGGTAAACAGTAAATTCGTTAATATGCGTTAAAAATCGTAAATGGTGGAAATTATATCATATTTAAAAGGATCAAATTATAATGTATGCGAAATAGCTTAAATTAAAAAAAATATATTTGCACGAAACATTTATTTCTTATTTTTAAAGATCTTTTAATCTTGAAATTGATCCTTCAAACTGTTGTTGTGAATTCGCATTTTCGATAACAAAAATATTTTCACGTGAGTATTAAAAAAATATTAAAAATTTTACTGAAAATGGAGGCAGACTTAAAACTATAAATTTAAATCGTTCTATTAAAAAAATCTAACTAAAAAATACCTGGACACAAAGACTTTGCTAACTTAATTAATATTACATTATCTTATTTTCCAAATTTTTCAACTGCTTTATTTTAATCAAAGAGAAACAATCAACATTGTATCTCTTTACAGTAACTGAGTTGGCGTTAAAAATCATTAATCAAAGGAAAACGAACAGAAACCCATTAACAGAGAGATCGTCACTCTGTTTAACCCTCTGGATCCCAAGCCGCCCGAGACCGCCCGAGATATTTTAACTCGTATATTTCAGCTCACACCAGAAAATTAAAACCACAATATTTGCTTTAATCAATAACAGAACATTCCTTATTTAAATAAAACGAAATCAGACATTGAATTTTTCTGGTGTGAAATGAACTACATTATTTCTAGAACGTGTTCTGGCATGGGAATTAAAGGGTTAAAATTATAATTCGAACTTTTAAAGCCGATCAAATTACTGTGTTGTTAGAATATGTAATGTCTGAACGGGGGGTTTGCAAGAGTTGCGCTTAAGGGCAGAAACCCCTTGTGTAAGAAAAAAAAAAAAAAAAAAAAAAAAAAAAACATTTATTGCTAAGAGAGATGTTGTAGGAAAAAATAGGCATCAAAATAAACTTTTAAAAAAACATTTTTTGATAATATAAAATATAGTCTAAGATATAGTCAATATCATGATACAACTGTATGTTATGCTAACCCTATCGCAAATATTTATATGAAAATATTGCGGTTTTAAACAATTCCAGTTTGCGGTTTCAATGCTATTTCAAACAGTTCTTTAATAATTTTTGCTAATTATACTACATTTAAATCTTTTTTGGTACTTAGGTTATCCCGTCGACCAAATATCTATCACCAAATCATAAGATTAAATACCAATAATGGATGGTTGTGAATGTCACATTAATCCCGATGCATATGTTTAAAACGTAATCAAGTAGTTTCAAATTCACTTTTTAACTGTATTTTTATTCACGTGTTACTAATTTATTTGTTCTTTCGTTACTTAGAAAAAAAATTATGTCAACAAATATAACTTGGCTTTTAGATTGGCGATTTTTATAATTTGGCGAAAATGGTCGACGGGATAACCTAGTAGTACCTCTTTTTTATATTGTTCTTCTACCAAAGAATCGTAAAAAACTTTCAAATTTATTACTCATATTTAACCTTGTCATTACACTTTGACTCTTTGGTAAAAGGTACAGTCATACATCACTTAAGAAATCAGTGAAGAAGATTAGAATTTATGCTTTTTTCTATATTTCAAAATTCTACTGTAAAATTATATTTTAATTTTTTCTGCTGGTTTATAAAATCTTTAAAACGTCCTCAGCCAAAGCTCAAATTGTGCTTCAGATTATGCTTTGAATTGTTCACATACACCAAGATCGTATATCAATATATACATATATATATACCGGGTGTCCCAAAAATGACTGATGGATTTTAAAATTCAATAACTTTCAAACGTTGACAGCTATTTAAAAAACTTTTGCAGGATGGTTATGTATAATGTCAGGAGTTTTTTTACCGTAATTTTTTATTTTAGTTCGAATTTCAAACAAAATGCCAGGTGATCAATGCTGAGTGAAGCGTCGACCTGGCTTTTAATCGCCGTCAGCGCCACTTATTGTTTGAAATTCGAACTAAAATAAAAAATTACGGTAAAAAAACGCCTGTTATTATACATAACCCTCCTGCAAAAAAGTTTTAAATAGCTGTCACCGTTTGCAAGTTATTGAATTTTAAAATCCATCAGTCATTTTTGGGACACCCGGTATGTGTGTGTGTGTGTAATACGAGCTGAAGTTATCGTAGAGAAGCATCTGGTGAAGTGATGAAAGGAGTGGATTATTACATGATGTAGCTGAAAAATATAGAATTATCTGTCTCAGTTAAAACTAAGTGAACTTCGGTACATGTTGTGGCTTGAAGATTAAAGCAGAAGAAGGGAAATATTGGGTGATTTCTCCAATAGAATGCAAGATATCAATTCTTAGTCTTTTATTCTTTTATCAATTCCATAAGTTATTCCACATTCAAAAAGTACTCGAACAGTTCTCATTCAAACACCGATACACTAGCTAAGTGACATACCGAGAATAAAATAATAAAATGTTCTTTATCCAAACACTTCCGTTATCAATATACCCTGTATATTTTTGACGGAAGTGTTTGGATAAAGAACATTTTATTATACTCATAAAAAAGGTAAAATTTTTGATAAGATACGTTGCAACTCCATATGGGGTCTATTTGAAAAAGTACGAAAATTAACTTTTTATAACGCCCCCGTAGGATAAAAATTCCAATTAGGAAAACTTTCCTCATCCAGTCCTGAATAATATGGAAAAAGTTGCATCTTCATATCTTCAAAATTCGCGGAGTTATAACTGTTTGAATAATTCATTAGACTTTAACCGATTAGACACAAATTAAAATGCGAATATCAAAAGACAATCTTACTTTAACAGTTGTAGGAAACGCGTAAAAAATCTATCTTTTGAGTTAGGATTTTTATTTTTTTTTCCTTTTTTGTGATTGTTAGCCATATAATTTTCTAAGAAAATTCCATCCTAAAATTTATCATAATTTTTTTTTAATTTGATATGTTTAGTACTGGTTTAAATGGGATATTTAAAAATCGTTATAACTTTAAATAATATTTATCGGATTTCCATTTCTTTACATTTAATTCAAAATGAAAATCTCATTTTAGTTTTGTTTCGGGTTTTTTTTTTCAATATTAATTTTAGAACTATTAAAAATATTTATTTGAAAAGTAATAACTTTTAAAAAATCATATTTTCAAAAGTAAATAATTTTTCATTTTTTTAAACAAAACAATTGTAAAATAATTAAAAATGACATGTTTCAAGTCTGTACTTTTTTCTTTAAGAATTCTTAGCTTTTAATAATTTAAAGACAAGAAATAGTCGGGGAAAAAGTCATTATATAAGAAAACGAAATGTACTGTTTTATTGCCCATCAGTTATTTAAAAGAATGCTTTTCTAAGATGCAGATTAAATCCTTTTAAAAAATTTAGCTCTCACAACTTCAAGCTTTTTATCGTCCTGGAGAGGCTGTTAAAAAATCTGTATTCTGGGCTCAGGTCAGATCAGGTCCGAGACCTTACTTTTTTCTGGAGACTCGCCAATCCGGGTCTAATGTATTTTTCATACCGGAGGGGACTGTTTCTTTTTTTCCCAGGCCTGCACCGAACGGAATTTTCAATCCCGGTCTCGAAAAATCCGTATTAAAATCACAGACCTGATACGTGCATAAAATAAGTAAAATTCGGTTTAATTAATATTTTTACGAAAAGCACATAAAATTTAAAAACGCTTTTATTTAAAAAAAACTTAAAAATTTATTTATTTAAGAATAGTATATTTAAATGCTTAAAAAACTAAACAAAATAAAACCAGAGAAAAAAATCTGCCTATGACGGAATTCTGTCTTGAACAGAAAATGTGTTGATCCATGCAAAATAAATACAATAATACCCGAGAGAAAAATAAACTCCATTTAACCCTCCTAGGAAGGGCATTTGTCTATTACTTATTTTCTCTTTCCTATGTGATTCCATCTTAAAAGATTTTACTGTATAACATTTTTCAAAGTCTCCAACGCACGGGATATGGATTAGCGATAATAAAATATAAGTGAAACATTTACATATAAGCAGAGATTCATTGATAAAATAAATATATCTCAGCCTTTGTCGCCTCTTTAATAATAAAAAGTATAAATATAAAAAACGAAATTCTATGTTAAGTAATTTTGGTCAGACCTCCTCCATGCGAAACAATTTCTAACTATACTGAAGTAAAAAACTATGTAGAAATTCACGGCTGCGCCGGCTATGACTTAAGCTTTTTTTCCAGGCTGGTCAGGATTATGATTTTAACATTATTTAATGCCGGGCTGAACTTTTTTCCCTATGGGTCGGCTTAGGACCGGTCATAGATATTTCGATATATTCAGATGTCCAGTGCTAAAGATCAACATGTTTTGAAAACAAGTTTTGATTTAAATCAATACACTTCTTTATTATGTCCAAATAAGAGGCACGGTCTTAAACCGACATATAATAACGGACAATTTGTAGACGATCCCTTATTTGCTTTGAAAATAGATGAAAAACACTTCGTTTACAGGCATGGTAAAGTGGTGTAAGTCACGAATTTTTGAGAATTTTGGATTTTAATATCTTTGTCAGGTTTTCAGATACGGAGATGAAATTTTTTTTCTTCAATTTAGGAATGGATAGGGAATAATTTCCTAATTGGGAATTTTGCTCTACGGGGGGCCATATAAAAATTTAATTTTCGCATTTTTTCAAATAGACCCCCCCCATGGAGTTGCAACTTATATTATCAGAAATTTCACCTTTTTAATGAGTTTTTGCAATTGGAAGTATAGGTCTGGAGGCAATATTTAAGGAGATAGCCTATTGTTTCGATATTTATGACTCACCCTGTATGAAAATAGATAAACAGATCCATTCCAAATCCTAGTCACGCCAATTTCAAAGGAAAATAAAAAGGGTCTTTGAAACTACGCAATTTGGAATCTATCACGACTCAAAGAACATTCGAAAACAGATTGATAATTGGCGGGGTTTTATTTAGTAGTTAAGAGAGTAGCGAATTCTAATTTTTTTACCGCGCGTTCGTGAGTTTTTTTCATGGTATAATACAATCTTGTTCGGTCTAAGGTTGAATTAAGCATGAAACGTCTAATCAATGGAATCAGGGGGCGGAGATAGATCATTTCCAAGCACTTCATTTGTTAGTAAGAGGAGCTTCATGTTCGGAAACTTTCCAAAATCGCGATAGTTTGGAAAATTGAACAAAAGTAAAAAGTCCGTAACTGCAGTGCCTTATGGGTTTGTATAAAGGATATTTTTAATAAAATATTAAAATAAAGCTACCGAAAAATGTTTTTATTCAAAAAGGGAGAAATGGAATAACAGAATAGATTTTATATTTCGAAATAAGTCTATGACATTTAAATAATACAATTGTGTTCTTTTTAGGAAAATAAATAATGTATTACGCCGAATTAAGGAAAAAGGGAACTTTATCTGATAATTATATATTAGCACATTACTGAAATATAAATTAAAGTATATTTTTAAAAGAATTTGGAGCAAAATCCAAACGGAAAAATGGCGAAATAATTTTATTATTACATATATATAAAACATCGTCATCGTTATTGGCATATCAAATAGCATGTGTCAATAGCATGTATCAAATAGCTCCTTGTGCCAACTGCGATGTAGCTCGTAACTACATAAACAAATACACTAAATTCTACTCCCATGTGCAATATACGCTGATTTAATCATGCATTTGATCGTACATAAATCTGAATCAATATATCTAATATAATTTCAACATTAATTCTTCAAAATATGTTGCGAATAGATGTTATAGCGTTCTAAATATTTAGTTACTCTATCTTTACCTCTAGAAATGAATGATATTTTCATTTAAAACAAAGTACGCAAAGTGTATTACATTTCTTTTGCTGTTTACCAAACACATAAACACTGCATGTAGTTGATTTATAAATAATCGTAATCAATGATTTAAATATGGCGACCATTAATGAGTTGTCTCGTAGCTGACATATCTAACTATCTCTATAGCAAGCATTTTGTAGTGTATCTAAGTGATATTTATGGATTTCAATTTGTTTGAAATTCTGTAGCATCTACAAAATGCAATGTCAGTAATTTTTCTCCCAATACTGTAATATAACAGCATTATTTTGAGTGCCAAAATTAATTGAACTATAAATACCAGACACTTCATTTTCAGCAAGTGAATATCTTCCATTCAATTTTAAGACTTAATAACATACAATAATTATGTGGTGATCTTTCGAGACAGACTACAAAAAACAAACGGAAGCATAAAAAAATAAACAAATTTTCTACTGTGTTGGAAAGTGTTTAAAAAAAATTGATTTTTTTTTCAGTGGTGAAGTTCAAACGCATAATCATTATTTCCAATAACTCAATATTATTGTCTTTACCTGTATTAGATTAAGATTGTTCATTTAAGAATAATTCAATGTCTCTTTTTAAAATGAGTTTTCTAATGCATAAAACAAAATAAATAAATAATATGGTTGAGGAATTTACTAATTAAATATTTAAAAAATGTAACTGTAAGGTATAACTTTAATAAGTGTATTTGTGAGGTACAATGCTTTCTTTGATACACATTTCAACAAAGTGAAGAAAGAATAGTTGGGATTTGTCAACGAACTGTTACTACATGGCCATCACAAATCCAGTGTTTTCACAGCTTCATTTCAGTGCATGGTAGTAGTAATCATAGATATAAAGTTAAAATGATATAACATATCTTTTTTTTTTAAATCCAGTAATTCAACTTACAATTACAAGATTAAAAACAAAATATAATTACTAAAAGGTGTTTTTATTTACAACATTTTATTTAAAAATCTAGTACTTTCAAGCATATCATGCTCTTTATCAGAATTAAAATCAACAAAAAAGCCAAAATTCAAATTCTGAGTTCTTTTATAACAGATGGTCCGATCCAAACGTCAACGTGAAAAAGGTAGAGGGATACGTGCTGTCGGATTGTACCAGATTTTCTATAGAAAAGGGGGTGTAGAAGTTATTTTAAGTAAATTGTACCAAATTCTTAGGATGATGTATGATAATGCATCGTTACAAGTGTAGTTAGCTCAACATAAGATTTCCATTGATTCCATAATTTTTAATTTTTGGTAAATAGATAATTTCTTTAGTATTTTGCTTTTTAAAAATCAATTGTAACCTCTTGTTCCTGATATAGTTTAGAAATAGCAGTTTTGCATCGATTAAGCTTGATACCTGTATTAGTTTCTGCCAAACGCTTTTTAATTTTTTTTGTTGTCATACCAATATAATCTGTCATCTTTTTATTATCCATCATAGTTTCTGGGATTATGTATACTAGGGTGGATCGAAAAGTATAGGAAAAAAAATTTTTTTAGAAATCATTATCGGCGCGGCGTGCAAAAGTTGCCTTTTATGTATACTAGTTTACAGGGTTTTTTTAATTAAAATCCATTCATATCTTCCGGTGCCCCAAGCGCCCCAAAAATATTTAAAAATTGAGTTTTTTATGATTTCTTTTATATTTTTTGGTTTAATTATTTTTTCTTAATTACTTTTGGAGCGGGATGCAAAAGCTATCTTTTATCTATCTTAGCTTACATATTTTTTAAAAATAAAATTCATTCATATCTTCCGGTGCCCCAAACGCCCCAAATATAGTTTAAAATTGACATTTTCTTGAAAAAAAATGTTTTGTTTTATTTTGTTTTATTTTTATTTTATTTTATTTTATTTTATTTTACTTTTTGAAATACATTTGGCACTGGGTTGGAAAGTTGTTATTACAATACTACATAACTCTGCAATTCCGATATATATTTTAATTAAAATCCATTCGCAACTTTGATGCACCAATTATAATTAAAAACTGAAATTTTTACAAAAATGTATTAAGAATTATAATTTACGAAAAATACTTACAAATTTTGAAAACAGTTTAATTAATAACGTATAAGGTTATAAATAACATTAATTTTACAATAATAAGCGACATAACAATTTAAAAATCAAAGCATTAAATCATAAAAATTACAAAAATCGAACTTACGTAGAGAAAAGTATTACATCCTTCAATTTGGATATTTACATATTTTTAAAGTTTGTAATCTTTTTTGGTATCAAAGTGTTTTATATGGCTTCTTGATTTTATTCTATTCAATATAAAACCGTGTCTCTTTTCTTGTCCAGATACAGTTTCTGATGCCTCAGACACTAGTCGAACGCATCTTTCAACCGCTTGGGTATGGCATAGATATTTTGATAATTTATTCGTTTTTACAACTTTTATCATATTCTCAATTTCTTCGCAAGGTACATTCATCAAAAAATGTGGTTCAAAACGTCCAACTCGTTGCCAGTCAATAAGTTCAAAATAAACTTTCGCTTTGAAGTTTATTTGGGGTACTTTGAAAATTCTCACTTCTGGTGATTTTCTCTTTTTATTTCTAGCATAAATTAGCTTTCGCATTGCTAAAGATCTGATATGCTCTGTGTTATCTGTGAGCATTGACAATAGAAAATTTTCAGAGTGGCAAGAAAAAAAAAAAGAAAAAAAAAACTACTTGTTGAATAACAGCATCTACGATCTTTCTTAAATTGGGTTCCAAATATCTAGAATATGTGATAAGTTTCCAAATATGACCCGCTCCTTCAGTTGTGGATGGCTTTGTTTTCATATGAAACCATACAGGTGCATATACCTTCATAATATATGTTGTAAGAGTAATGAGATTATCATAAGGATTTTCTGTAGCCACTTACAACCTTAAAATTCTACACGCAGTTGTTAGCCATCTTGAGTGATAAACTGGACCAGGTTTCATTAATGCCAGATCAGAACCACATTCACCACGTGATATTGCTATGCAAATATCATATAAATATTGCTGGTCATTGCTGAGAACTCTTCTATCTATGTTGTCTTCCAAATAATAAAGTATAAAAAGTTTATTTTATACATTTAATAAAATACGATTAACGATTTCTCATCCTCTCGATCTACGTTTTACGTTAGATAAATTATTATTTAACTGTTAATTTTACTTGTATTTTTTAGCTCAAAATTTGCATGAAACTCGATTTTCGGCAAATAATTAAAAGTTTTGGGGCATTGGAAGAAATTTATCAAAGTCGAAAATTATTTGGATGCATGCTAACATACTATAAAATGCATCTTTTTTATCCCGTTGATAAAATAATTTAAAATAAATTAAAAACAAAAATTTTAAATTTTTATAAAATTTCATTTTTTTTACTATTTTGGGGGCACTTGGGGGCACCGGAAGATATGGATGGATTTAAATAAAAAAAAGATTGAACTAATATATAGATAAGGCAACTTTCGCAACCTGCGCCAAAAATAATTTTAAAAATATTAAGAAGCGAAAAAAAATATAAAATTTATAAAAAATTCAATTTTTAACTATTTTTGAGGCTTTTGGGGCACCGGAAAATATGAATGGATTTCAATAAAAAAACATATGTGATTTAGTATGCATAAAAGGCAACTTTTGCACCCCCGCGCCGATTCGATTATCCGAATTTCGATTTTTCGATCCACCCTAATGTATACAGATGCTGAATGTTCCTTGGGGATAAGATCAATGCTATTGTGAAGTCTTGCATTTAATTTATTAGAAGGAGGAGAAGCGATTAAATTTATAACGTATTTCTTTATTTTAAACTTTAAACATTCAAAGAAACTTCGAAAATACTAAAATTTTTGTATCGTTACTTCATTTTATTTAAATTTACTATTACTATCACTGTACTGAGCTTGATATATGAGTTTATTTATAAACTTAAGTGAGAAACCATTATCTTTTGCTATACTTTTAATAGTGTCCAATTCCTGATTAATATATTTCTCACTGCAAATATTCAAAGCACGGTTTGTAAGGAACCTGTATGCTACAGATTTATAATTACTGGGGGGAGAACTATTGAATGGAATAGCACTGTTTCATCAAATTTCTTTTTTAAAGACTTTGTATTCTATAGTCACATTACTTTTTAATGAGCTCAGAATCAAGAAATATAGTTTTCCAGCTTGTTCTATTTCTAATGTAAATTGTTTGTTTCTATTGATTGCATTGATTTCATCTCTGGAAACCAGTAACAGTTCCATGGTGGAATCCCAAATGATAAAAGTGTTGTCTACATATCAATACCATACTTTTAGTCTATTTCAAAGCTGCGTCATAATTATATATACCAATGGTCTAAGTTAATTTCTGCTAATAAGCCAGAAAGGGAGGAGCCCATCGTTGCACCTTTCAATTGTTTGTAAAAATTACCATTATAAGTAAAACCATTATTATTCATGATCAAATTAAAACTTGAATATAATTATTAGTTTCATAGTTGACGAGCAATGATATGCTTGAAAGTAATAGGTTTTAAATAAACATTTTGTAAATAAAAACACCTTTAAGTAACTGTATTTTGTTCTTAATCGTGTATTAAGCATAGGCTTTTGAAAATATTTTCCTAAGTTACATTTAGGAATCTGTATACTAAAATTCGCTTGAGTGAAGTAAACAAGCTTACATACAAAAGTGAAGAATATATTTCCTCAAGAGACACAGAATGGCAAAGGATAATCACATCAATAAACTTAGTGATTTTTTATGTCTTAAAATCCATTTGCTCTCATTTTTAACTCTTTATTTGCGAATTACACACTTTATTTTGCCTACCGAAGTTACGTTTATTCTCTTCATTAGTTCTATGTAAAGGAATTTTAAAAGAACCTAATACATTTTTAAATTAAATAATTTGAAATCAAATGGTATTAACTGCAAAGAAATAAGGATAATAATAAAATAATATTAATATTATTAAGTTAAAAACTCTATCCTAAAAGTAAAAGGAATGAAGAATTTATATTTATTGAAGAACAATAAAACATTTAATTTTTTTAAACATTTAAAAATATCTTTTAAATAAATATTTAAAAAACTTTAGGGGCATTTTTAAGTATATTTTTAAAAATAATTAAAATAAATAAAAACACGATTTTGGTTTAAAACTCAAATTTCAAAACAGTGAAATAACTACAAGAATTTCTGCTTGCATTCACTAGTTTGAAATGTTACTATAGGCTTTTCTGTTTGAAGTTTCTAATAGAGTCAAACGAAAAAGCCCAAACTTTGTGCTTAAATGTATGATTAGAAAACGTGATTCAATTTCGACTACATCTTGATGTTTCGAGTTAAAACGAGATCTGAATATGAAAGTAGATTTATCTAAAAGGATTCATATAAGAGTTTCAAATATTCAAATAGAATATTCTAAAGAGAAAAAAAATACATTTCCCTTCTTAAATCAATATATTTACTAAGATACATAAAATTTTAGAAGTATATGTTTTATTCATATTTTTATGTTTTCATTCCATTGTAACATGCTATGTTTTATTTTCCTTCTATCAACTATATTTGCACAAGAATGATAAATAATTTTTTAATATAAATATAAGAAAATTTTAGCATTGTTGATTTCCTTGCTATAAAATAAGGTTGTGATACTCTAACGAACCTATGTTTAATTTTGATTATAAAGTTTTGTGAAGATAAATAACTTTAAATAAAAAAATACTAAGTGCTTTGGAAAAGTTAGCAGCCAGGTATATTTTAACTTAGAAATATAATGAGCCACTATTTTATCATAAATGGAAACATTTATTTATTTTAGAGAACGCATTACAGATTAAAAATTATCAATACAGTTTCTACGTCCATATATTTGTTTTGAATAAAAATTATACAGAATCAAGAGAAATAACGCTAACTTCAAGACACAAAATAAAATAAAAAGTATAAAAAATTACACGTGAAAATACTAAAATGTTTCCATTGTATAAAACCAGCTGTATCTCTTTTAAACTTCCGTATGTTGACTGGTTTTTAGTTCCTTATAATCGGGAGTGTTTAATATGCATATATTGAAAAAATATTTGTATCATATGCATTGTTTTAGAGCCGTAGTCGTCTTTATAAAAAAACGCTAAAAACACCAAAAATGCTTCTAAATTTTAAAAAGTTTCTCAGATATTATATATTATTTATAATTTTATTTATTCTGTGTTTTGGGTATTCAAGAACTCTGATAACTTGGTAATTAAAATTTTGACTGCTATCTTTAGTGAATTCATTCATTTTTTGCTACTTTATAATTTCAAAATTCAACCTTCCCTTGAAGAAATAAAGTGCATTTAAATATAAAAATGCAAACAATAATTTAACGTATTCAAACTACGTAATCTCTAACGTAAATGATCTTTTATAGTAATATTTTAGTAAACTTTAAATTTTGTTTAAAATAAACATGCTTGTTAAAATTTTGATTGATTTATTCTACAATACATGAGCAGCGTTTTTCCATTAGGCTCATGCTTCGAGACCACTGCGGTTAGCTGCACCCTAGATTATTTTTCTACAAATAACTGAGGTTGTGTTCGTCAGGGGGATCCATTGGCTTTGATAGCTTGAGAACTAAAATCTTGAATGCTATCTTTAGTGATTTCATGAATTCTTTTCTACCTTATATTTTCAAAATTGCTCTTTCCTTTGCACAAATAATGTGCATTTAAAAGATTGCAAACAATAATTTACGGTGATCAACTTCCGTAATTTCTAAATTAAGTGATGCTTTATAATAATATTTTAAGATTTCAATTTAGAAATTGAAAAATAATAATAAAAGTAAACATAGACTATGCTTTTTTCCTGTTGCTACTACAAAACTAAAGAATTTTTTAAAATAATCAAGCTTCAAATCTCATTATAAGAAACCTTTCTTTTTTAAAAAAATAATTGTTTAAGGAATTTAAACCATCGATTAAAAATCCTAATTAACTAACTACATTTATGTTAAATTGTAATTAAATAAATTAAATATTAATAAAATTTAGCAATTAATTACTTAATTTAATTTTCTGCAGTACTAAAAAGCATTCGTCTAATTTTTCATTTTTTTATTGCTAAATACCTCTTAATCTCTTTTAATTAATCTGCATTAAATTGACAACTCTCCATCGAGAAGCGATTTCAAATGTGATGCAAAAAGTTTTTCAACCATGACATTTCAAAAACTAAAATTAAAATCAAAAATTCAAATTAAATCTGCTTTCATATAATTTCTTTTTGAAGAATTTTTGAATCTGATAGGATTGCTCAACAAAACTATAAAAGCTCATTTATGTAAATCATATGCATTGGGTTTACTTAATAAAATTAAAGTTCATTTACTTGATTTTTTAAAATGTTTAAATTAGTATTTAAAATTTTCTTTATTTTCCTTTTTTTTATACTTTGATTCTATTGATGTTTCTTTTTACAATACATCAATAATATAATTCTAAAAATATATGTGCAAAATTCTAATTCTTTCACTTTTTTTCAAACTTCTTAAATAACTTTTATTTTAAAATACATACATTTTACAGTTGTTCTTATTTAGTGTTTGAGTAATCGAATGTAATTTTTGGTTTTCGATAAATGTAAGAATCTTTTAGGATATAATGTCAAAAAATTGGTTTTCAATCATATTTTTTGACACGAAAGTAGGAAGAAATAAAAAATATCTCAAAACTCAGAGGTTTTGCACACTCTAAGTGTTTGGAACGTAATATTCCGTTCACTAAACTCCAGGTTTTACAGCAATGTATACAATATTTAAGATAATATAATTCTATGAATTTAATGGATTTTCATTTCATTTCAAAATGACCAATACTCTGAAGGATTATATTCATATTTGTAATTTTCCATAATATTGAAATAATGATATTTTCTGAGCATTTAAAAGAAAATGAAGTGAAAACAAGATTACAATTTTACCCATTTCATAAATGCTCAGAGGGTTAAAAAATGTCTAAGGTAAAGCTAGGACAATCTGTGCAAATTTGAAAATAATAATAATAATAAATAAATATAAATAGCAGTTTTTCGCTAATCTATTTATGAAAAATTTTAATTTCTTTTTCTTCCATAGTTATTTTGTTTTTGTGCTGTAATTTATTAGAACAGCAGTACTAAAATCAAGAATTCGCAATCTGTACTTACATGATTGGTACGATTGCGCACACGGGTAAGAGAAATTGCTCACTTGGGTAAGATAAAATGTTATTAAGAGTAATTACGATTAAATTGTTAACAATAATAAATATATTTATATGTTGTAAGGGTCTGTGAACAAATATGTTTTACTCTAGAAATTCTAGAAAATATATTGATTAGGCATTGAATTTAATGGTCTACCCATATTACAGCTCAATATATATGTTTTGTTAACAGAAAAAAAATCCAATACTCATGTACCATGTTTCATAGAAACCTGGAACAAACTGCAAAAGGACTATTCCAAATAGAAAAAAGGGAAGTCCGTACCATCTCTTCATGAGTTTGTTTGATTAAGACTACAGATATGTCAATAGGTGAATATATTTTTATTTCTGTCATTGAATTATGTTTTTAAATATTATATTGTAATCCTATTCTTTTAAAAGGAATTATAAAAAGACAACTAGGAATTATGTTTTAAAGATATGATTACTGAACTAAATTTAATAAATTTTCCCCCACAAAAAAATTATCTTAATTGTTTAACAATTAACGACTTTCGAGGATTAACGACTGCCTGGCATGATTTTAAAAAAGTGTCAATTTGGCGATTGCTTTAAATTATTTGTTTAGATTATTTATTTACATTATTGTTTTTAATTTCTGTCATTGAATTATTTTTTTAAATATTATATTGTAATCCTATTTTTTAAATGAATTATAAAAAGACAAGTAAGAATTATGATTTAAAGATATGATTACTAAACTAAATTTAATGAATTAATAAATATTATCTTTATAATTTATTTTCAAGACAATACTGACATAAAGAATAGTTTTAGTGAAAACCGCAAATCAATCGACCAATTTTTCCGTTTTTTATAATCATTTGAAATTTGGACCCTCTGAACACAGTTCAATTTGTGCTACTTAACCACTCCCCTTTTTTCAGATTTTAAGCTCAAAATTTTAGTTTGAGTCTAAGCTTACGAAAACATTTAATGAGATGCAAAAAATACCGACAAAAAATAGTTGTTCGTTACTCCAAAGTTTAAAGCGCCCTTTATCGGCCTTTTTTGAAATTTATCTTTATAATTTAATTTCAAGAAAATACCGACATAAAGAATAATTTTAGTGAAAACCGTAAATGAATCGACCGATTTTTCCGTTTTTTATGTTTATTTGAAATTTTGCTCCCTAAACTTTAATGGAGGCTATCTCCATTGAAAAACGTTTCGGACCCTTGGTCTCCAATTTAATATTGTTTGTCTTGATGTGTACTATTACCCCTCTTTTATTGTAAAAAAATTTAGAATCACCCTGTATATAAACACTTATTATATGTGGACTCAATGCACCATAAATGTGAAGTTTAATTCGACATTACACTTGCGTGTACTCAGACGTGCAGAACTGTACGCTCAGTTCCACATGTTCTAATTATATTTAGTGCAGAATAACATTACCAGATAAAAAAAAAGTCTTAGATGTTTTACTCATGCTAAGCTACAGGTTTGTGTTATCATGAAGAAATTCCCATTTTGTCCTGCAGTTGCAGCCTCACCAACAGATATGAATGAGAAATGCCAAGCTGTTCACCATCCTCATAGCTTTAATGATAGAGTACTTGGAGCTGAGGTCCAATCGCCATGTATAGGGAAATACTGCTGTACGTAATGGTCACTGATAGAGTACTTGGAGCTGTATTCAAAGAAATCCGAGTTCGAACTCCAATTTGGACACTTTTTACTCTTTTGGTTCTATGCCTAGCTAGCAATGTAATGATCACTTATTAAATATTAAGTGTATAGGTAAATGAAATGCTTTTACTTACATATTAGATATGCGTTTTGTAAGTATATCACAATAGTATTTATTTGATTACCTGAATTTGTATCACTATTAAAACATCAATAATTTATTTTCATCTAAATTTATGGTAACATAATTAACGATACTTATGAATATTTGCTCTAATGGTCAGAAAGATAGTGAGTTTTCACATCTTTGCTTACATTTTAGTAAAAACTACATTACTAGTTATTTTCTTAATTTTTATATCTTTATGCTCATCATATTTAGAACGAAACGAACGTAGATACGTAGAACGTATGTAACGAAAGTAGAAAATATAACAAATCCCATATAAACCTTGCAATCCATAAAAAATATCGATTAACAATACTTTGCAATAATCGCTTCATCTAGAAAAAAAATCGTGAAAATCGTGTACTCTGTACTTTTATCGAAAGCACGCTGAAACAAGGTTTCGAAACTTTTACAGGTTTTTTTTAAAATATTTTAAAATCTTTTAGAAAGATTTCTGATCCTTCTTGATGTAGAGCAGTATCCGAATTCTTATCACATCTCAAAATCAATCATATAACAAAAAACAATACCGAAAAACCTAATGATGCAGTGACACTTACTAATATCTTTATTGAACACATTACTTAAGTGCTAATTGCACACTTAAACTTTTAATTAATATAAGTTTGCTAGCAAATGATTTTAAAGCATTAAAAAAATCTTTTTTTAATACATTTTTTTTTCAATTTTGAAATGAAAAAAATCGACCCCCCCCCCCCACTGAAATGAAGCTTTTACAATCGATTATTTAAACATAGATATATTTGCCATTAATAACTTATTTAATTAAGAGGTTTCTACATATAAATGGGATGCCATCCTAAACGGTCAACATGTATTTTACCATTAAAAATTTAAATTTTAACATTGAAATCAATAAAATTTCATAATAAGTTATTCAGCTCACTATTTTCCGAATAAAGTTTATCCTTTTGGAACATATAGACTGTGTTTTGAAAAATAAATCTTATATTGTGAAGCTAAATGCATCCGGATTTTCCAATATTTAACTATGATTTAATGCAAATGAAGAAACAGAAGTAACTATAAGCTAAATTTTCTGTTATTTAAAATAATTATCAGATGAATTGATTAATTTTAAATAATACAAAAATATATTAATCTAATTATATATATATAGTCTAAGACAACATATTAATATGCTTATATTAAGCATAAACGGGTTTTTTTACGGACGCAGAATTAAATATATATATTGCGCATTTCTGTAGATATTCAACAGAACGTTAAAAATGGAACTTTTGAGATCATCAATCGTTTATTTTTTATTTCATTTATTAGACTGAGTGGTATTTTCCAAATAAATTTTTAAAGAATGCATATAATAAAAGTACTTCTAAAATGTTAGTAAGTAATTTTCTATACAATTTTTTATATTTAATATTTTAAAGCTCTTTTCAATACTTTTTCCTAATTTTAATTTTTTCAACACATATTTAATTTTGCGGAGCAAAAATTCATAAAAGTATTTTAATTTAATAACATTGAGTTGGCATTAAATATACAGTAAGCATTTTCTAAAATACTTAAAATATGTCAGATTTTTGTCAGAGTTATATTGTAAACATACATTCATTGAAATATTTACGCACATGTATTTTGCACAACAACTAGAAATGAAATACTTCATAATTAAAGCTCCTTGGGATCTAGTATTAGCTTGGATATCTCATTATTGTTGAAAGAGGCGCTAGCTATTGTCAAATACGAAACTAGAACTCTTCATAAATTTATAATGGCAGTATATAAAGAATTCAGGATGTTTTGCCTCATTTTAAACAGAGTTGAAACACAGTTATTCTAGAGTTTTAGAGTTGTCATTTGAAAGTTTCTACAACTCAAATAATGTTGTTTTATTAGAAGAAAATATATGTTACAGAAAGTTATTTTTAAGAAACTTTTTAAAATATCAGTCAACATAAATACACTGTGGGGTACGAAATCGCATACTTTATTAAAGAGTTTTACATTTATTTTTTGATGTTTAGTGTTCCTTTTTATTGTTAATTATTTCTTGAATTTTAAATGGGCACACATTAGTCCGAAAATAAATTTTCTGAACGTCACAAAATAATAAATAAAAGTTTGAAAAAAATATATTTTCAATTTTTTTATAATAAATTGTTACCTAATCTATAAATATTTAAAAATATATATATAAGTGTTACTCTTAAAATTACATTGAAGATTTTATAGAGACTTTTAAATTTTAACTTATAAATGCAAAGTAATCGAGATTCTTCAATCCTTAACTTATCTCAATGAGACAAATCAAAAAACAATAAAAATAATATTAAGATATTTAAAAAAAAAGCAGTAAAAAAAATTGCGAAACACAATTTCATCGTCATATGTTACTAATCGTAAAATGTTGTAATAGCTAATATGAACACGCTTTTTTTACGTTTTTTAACAGTTTCCAAAAATTTACGCGTTGGATTCGTCAGGTCGTCTGTACGTTTGTCCACGTTGTAATTCCTGTAAACATTCTCGGATTTTCTTGCAATTACAATCCTTATTTATGGTACTTTAGACATGTTTGGTATTGTACATGAAATATGTGGAATTAATAGTTCATTTACAGGGTACCCAAAAGTTATTTCATTACATTATGGTCTAAAGAGGAAAATTGAGTATTTAAATGACATTACGCTGTTACAATGCATTGAAACTGATACAAATCATTTCATTTCAATACGATTACGTTAGAGCCGGAAATTCATAGCATTTTTTACCCCTTTACAGGGGCACACAAAATAAATCGGTCATAATACTGTCTTTCAGTAGCAAATGCTGGAAATGCGTTTTCAGTTTAGGCTTGCTCTTTTGTATTTTACCGTTCTTAAGTGTTTTCTTTAATAATTATATAAATATGTAGCACCAACAATCGTCGTCTTATCCGTCCATCGTTAGTCTGCCTATCTATCTCTGTGTCCATCTGACTCTCCGCACATAACATCGCAGAAACTACCCAACTGAGTCGTTTGATACTTTAAGTATGTATTTGTTGCAGAATCTTGTTGCGTGGTTTCAAATTTTAATAAAATTGGGTAGATAATTCAAATACAGCGACAGTCAAAAGTATACGACCGGTGGTATAAAATAATTTCAATTGTATTTTAAGATGTTAAGACCATCGAATCATAATGAAATATGCATTAATGAAAGAAACTAAAATGTACATTTTGTAGAATATGCCGTACACAGATTACTTATGATTCCTTTAAGGCATATTCATTTCAAGGAACTACAAAAAAATTATGTAACTTAATGATATATTTAAGGAAGGGATATAACCTTATTTGCGGCACATTTTAATTAGGTTAAAATATTTCACAATTAATAAAATTGACATACCTTGCTTAGGATACTGCCTGTTTAATATACAAAACGTTTCCACATTGACGAATTAGATATAATCTTTTAACTTATTTAACGGTGCAGTCTTGTTAGGTTGTTTAAAATAAGTCGGAAAAATATTCGTAATCTATGATTGACGCATGATTTTTTTTCTTTGTTGTTTAAAATAGGAAGATGTTGGCAGCGCAAAAGTTGATTAAAGGTGGTTCTCTTCACATTTTTTTGTGGCTTAAGACGAGCTAAAATTGCTAAATAACAATTCTATAATCGAGATTTCTGAAAGCATAATTTACCTTTTAGCGAAAAGTAGTTTAAAAATGAAAATATTTAGAAACTGAAAAAAAATTATGTAGTAAAAATTGGGAAACAGAACTCATTCATTAAGTATTGCTAATCGCAAAACAATTTAATCGTTAGTTTGGATACATTTTTTTTCTTTGTTATGCGGAATTATAAGTTCAAAATTATCTTTTTCAGTAGTTCTTGCCAGATCTTTCATGAATTAAAACATAGTTTTTCCTGCATTTCCATAAACAATATTACTGAAAGCATTCTCGCATTCCTTATATATTAAAATTTGTCAAACATTCATTATTATCGGACTCACTAAGGATTAACAATGGAAAGTACTAAAAAGATTATATGCCTTAGTTGCTGGAATGTAAGGTTTTTTATTAAGATTTTTTCAATAGTAGCAAGATCTATTAACTGCGCGAAACTTCAATGAAAATTTTAATCTCGTGTTTCTTTTTAGTTTTTCACTAAAATGATCTAGCGAGAGTTAGAAAACATTGTACAGATTTTTAACAAATAATTTTTTATTAAAAAAAGAAAAATATCTATAAATATATATAACACATGGCTATTTTTAAATAACTTCTAAGCATTTAAGTAAATTGATAGTTTTGTTTTAAAATGCACAGGGTGCTTAAAATACATGAACTAAACTGAAGGGTAGATAATATACAGATAGTGATATAATAACGACATAGATAGTAATGAAACGTTTCGAAAAAAATAAGAAATGAGAAAGAAGTGAAAATGGGCTTTATTTTTACATAAGAATAACAGTAAGAGTTCAAATGTAGAACAGACACTGGCATCTAGCCAGTGACTGAAGTAACTTTTACAAAATTCCAGGTGTTGCATGAACATTACAGCGACAAGAGAGAGTCCTGTAATGAGGTCCTCATCAGAGACAATTGGTTGGTTGAGAATTACAGGTACAAATTTCCTAAAGAGGTATGAACAGCCAAAACCAAGGCAAAATTAAAACAGAAATATACAAAAACATATGGTGTGTAATAGATGAGACGCTTGAAACTTCGAAAGTTTACAAGATGATTTACTAGATGCCACCAGAAATATATCGATGTCGTGGTGGAACATTTAAGTTCTTACTCTAATTTTAAAAAAGTAAAATGCATGATTTCATTCTCTCTGATTTTCTTTTTTTTCGCCTAATGTTTTTATTTACGACTCTACGCTGCTTTGCCAAAACTATTTCTTTATGTGTCTTTACATTCTCTTAAAATTTGGCCCATACATTCAAGCACACCCTGTGTATTGAACTCTTGATAAAATGTTTTTAACTTTTTTTGATGGAATAACTGAACGAATGGTAATTATAGCACACGTAAATTTTCCAAGTGAGTGAAAAAAACCCGGGCCAGGTTTCGATCCAGGGGTGTATTGACTGAAGTAGCAATCCCCAACGAATACTATAGCACTAATTCTTCAAAAAACCTCAACAATCACATACTCTGGTCTCATATTTTGGATCATCTCAAGAGAATAAATCGAAGGTTAATGTATGGAACTGTAGAAAACGCAGCATAAGAAATTATACTAGATTAACTTATAACAAAATTTTTCAATCGGCAAATGAATTATAACAGACGTAAATTTTCCAATTGGTTGAAAAAAATCCGGGCCAAGACTCGATTCAGGCACATATTGGCTGAAGCCGCTTTTTCACCCACTTGGAAAATTTACGTCTCTTATAATTCATTTACCGATTGAAACGAACTTTTATCACTCACTCGGAAAATTTATGCCTGTAATAATTCCTTTACGGAATGAAACAGACTTCGTTCACCAACTTGGAAAATTTACGTCTGTTATAATACATTTATCGAATTGAATAATCGTGTTATAAATTAATCTTATATGGTTTCGTATGCAGCGTTTTTTTCTTTGCATTTACATTTGCATTTGGATATATGAGCCTTCAATTTATTCTGTTGAGCTGATCCAAAGTATCAGGCTGGATTGTGTGATCGTTGGGGTTATTTGGGTGAATAAGTTCTCCAGTATTCCTCCAAGATGGCTTACTCGGAAGAGCATTGAAAGCTTCAGCGAATACACCCCTCTTCGAATCCTGGCCCGGATTTTTTCATCCACTTGGGAATTTTATGTCTGTTATATTTCATTTACCTATTGAAAAAATGTGTTATAAAATAAACCTGTTTAATTTCGTATGCAACGTTTTCTGCATTTCCACATATTAACCAGCAATTTATTGTGTTGAGCTTATCCAAAATATCAGACCATTTTGTGTGATCATTGAGGTTAGTTTGGGTTAATTAGGCTTCCTGTATTCGTCTGGGATGGTTCCGTTTTAAGAGCATTGGCGGCTTCAGACAATACATCCCTGATTAGAATTCAGGCCTGGACTTTTTTCAACCACTTCAAAAATTTACGTCTGTTATAATTCATTTAACGATTGAAAAATCGTGTTTTAAATTATTCCAGAGTGGTAATTAATTTAAAAATACCACCATTGCTTTAAACATACAAATAATTTTTATAAAGAAAAAAAAATCCGTAAATAACATTGTTGTCATTTTGAGTGTATCAATAACAATTAATTAAATGTCTTTCTTTATTTTTTTTCAATTATAAAAAATAACATTTACACTGTCGTACCAATGACAAAAAGTTTTACCACTTGAATTTCTTTTAAAACTTTACCTGTTTCAAATACATTTTGTCAAAATTTCCAAAAGTGATGTTGAAAATACTGTAGCTATTAAATAACTTTGGCTGCTTTACGGGTAAATGGAACATTTCGGCAGCTGCAATGAAGCGGTTTTTGCGAAATATTTAACATCATGTAATTTATTTAATCTCATCTATCCTGATTTTGCCATAAGGGGATACTAAACAGCACCCAAGGAATTAAATTAAATCCCACTAGAAAAGTGAATATCACTTTTAAAACTTTTCATTAAATGCGTGCATGTCACGAGCATTGATATATTTATTGCTCCATATTTGGAGATGTTTTATAGTAAATGTAAACAGGTTTTAGTGGTCTCTCATAATAATTGTCTCAGGACAGGAAGAGGTTAAAAATTAGAGGCTGAAATTATTATTTTTTTTATTGCTTAAATTATTATTATTTACGTACATATACCAGGTTATCCAAAAGTCAGGGCGAACTTTAAAAATGAATAATTCGAAAACGAATCAAAATTCAAAAGTACGGTTTGCCCCAAACGGATGTAAAAAAACCAGTTGTTGTACCCAGAACAACGGAAAAAACAGTTCTGTTGGCGACCAGCAGATGATGCTATAGTGATTTATTGCACCAAAAGATGATTTACAAAGGAAAAAATGTTGACAACTTACAAATCAGCTTAATAACAGTCAATTAGTGTTACAGTAAATACAAATTGTGCTGTCCATTATTCAGAAGTACAGTTGTGAGAAGAGGAACCTTACCGTTCATAGCATAGAATAGCATTTCTTACGTTATGTCAGACACATTTTGACGAATGGCATTTTTCAGTGCTGCCAGTGAGGCCGGCTGGTCGCGGTACAATTTTGATTTTAATAATCCCCGCAGCCAAAATTTCCAGGATGTTAGATCGAGAGATATTGGACGCCATGCGTCATTAAAGTAGAGACTGGTAATGAGATCATCTCCCAAGTATTGAGCGTAGCAGGCGTTACACAGGCAGAGCAATATGAGGTGATGCTCCATTTTCCAAAAGGTGACTGTTCGGAGTGCCTGTCGCGATTACAACTTAGAAATCCAACAGCGTCATCTGTTGGTAGCCAATAGAACTATTTTTTGTAGCCACAAAAAATCCGTTTTTTCCATTAGTTTGATGCAAACCGTATCTTTATATCGTGATTCATTTTCGAATTATTCATTTTTAAAAAATCCTGACTTTAATATCACTCAGTATATTATATACACTATACATAAATAAAAATAAATTAATTTCATGCATAAATTAGTTTTGTAGAACTTATTAACATTTTGCTTACTTTTTTAACGGTATGTCTGTTCGTTGCCTTTTTCTTCAAAAACTTTTACATATACAATCTTAAAATGTGTTGTGATGTCAGAAAATATACTATTTGGAAATAATAAGAAGTAATATTCATTTTAGCTTAAAAAAATAAAACAATGAAGAATTTACTAAAAGACTTTGAAAATCCTAAAAATTTCAAGAACATATTTTATCTTTTTATTTATTTATTTATTTTCAATCAGATCTAAAATGTTGAAGAAAAACAATTTTGAAAGCATTCTGCTTTTTACCTAATACAGACTTTTAAAAAGAGCGTACAAAAGTATAAAAAACATATTTCGAAAAATTCATATTCATAGTTATTCAGAATTCTAATCTTTTAGCTTTAATTATTAGGTCGATTGTTAAAAACTCAAAAACTTGAGTCATAACACGTTTCATGTGCCTTTAAAGATAATTCTTAAAAATCAGGCCTATTTTAAGAAATATGCCTGCAAATATTCTATATATAATACGCGTAAAAAACGATGCATAGGTCACATATAATCATTTACTAAAGTCACAGACAATCTACAGGTATCAATGAAACACTAGTAAGCTTTGATAACACTAGTAATAAAAAATAACACTAAAAATAACACTAGTAAGCTTTGATTACATCCATTAATAACAATATCGTATTATTAATAATATATATTGCACAACGAAAAAGCAAAACTTTATATTATAAATAAATATTTTGCTTATAAGACGTTGTTGTACTAATAAAAACATTTAAAATATAATAAAAAAAATTATTTACTTGTTTCAACTTTTTTAATCGAGTCATCTATATTAATCTACAGTTAGTTCTTCTAATATTGAGTAATCGCAATTTTTTGAAGCTCATTCTATATTTAGCTCCTTAATTTCGTTTAAGGGGTCTAGTACTTTTTAAGGCTTCAAAAATACGATTTTTCAATTTTCATTAATTATTATAAAATAATTCGTTAGAAGTATTTTAAAACAAACCGCGTGCAAAAATTCCCATTAGAACTGAAGTTATAGCAAAAATAAGATGCTGATTTTGTTTGGTAATTAACTAAAGTTACAACTTTGAAACAGGTTTTTGAAAAACTGCGTTTTTAGACATTGCGCGCATGATATCTTGAGAACATATATATGAATTGTTATGAAATTTCTTTTAGTTAATAAGCACATACGTATGCTTAAAATGAACTACTTTTATGTATTTATAGCGATAAAATTTTTAATTATGAATAATTTTATTTATTAAAAAATGTAAAATGTTGATTTATTTATTTATAATTTTTCTTACAAGGTTAATGAAATCATTTTTATTTAAGAGTAGTTCATTTTAAAAATACATTATTCTTCTTTACAGAAAAAAAATATATATGCAAAAATATTGATTTATAGGGTCGTTAGGATGCGCGCAAGGAACGACGGAGTAAAAATAGAGGTTTTTAAATTTCAGTAATGCATATATTATATGAAGAACTATTAAATGTTTAATGACAGTTTATTAAAACACATAATCTTTTGTATTGAACGGTGAAATTTTCATGTTAATATGTATAAAAGTTTTAAAGATACACTGAATCGAACTTTGGATGTTTTTGTTGATTTTCATCCCGTTTAAAAGGTACAAGACCCCTTAAGTCTAAATGTTTGTAAAAAAAATATGAGTTCGTGATTTTACATCTCTGAAATTCAAGAACAATTTGTCAAGCACGCAAATAGATATTTGTCAGAACTTGATTATCCCGTTGACCAATTATGCCAAATAATACAAATCGGCGAACTATTTGCCAAATTATACAAATTAAGATCTTTTACATTTTTAATAATGAAATAACAAATAAATCACTAAAACATTCATAAAATACAAATTAAATGTCAAGTGAACGGTTACAATCGTGCATTATTGGCCCTTTATCCTACAGTTTGGTGCTGTATATATTTCTATTAACATGATAATAAAGTAGTAGCAAAGATATTTGTTTATAATCCAGTAATTCTATTTATAATCATGACTATATATTTCAAATGAATCATATCATAATATATAAAAAGCAAAATCTTTGTATAAAATGCTTGTTAGTAATTTTTTATTGAATCTTTATAATTAAATAGTTTGAACTTTTTCTTATATTTCCATGATTTGTTTATTTTTTTAGTTATTTTCATATTTAATTTTCAGTAAAAATATTACAAATTTAAAGCCTTAGTTTAACAGAATTTAATATTTCGGTTAAATATTGAATTAGAAAAAACAAACAATAGGAATTTTCCTAGAACAACCTAAAATGTATCAGTTGTTTGTCAAAACTATATTTTAAACAAGTATTTATTTATTTTGCAAAACTAGAAATGAAATGCTTTATAATTTACAATCTTATTACAGTTGAAATAGGCGCTATTGTCAAAGTCAAAACTAGAACTCTCCGTAAATTTATAATGTCAGTACATAAAAAATTTAGAATGTGTCGTGACATTGAAATATAGTTACTCTAGAGTTTTAAAGTATTTAATTGGAAGTTTCAGTAATTCAAACAATGTTTCATGTAACAAAATATGTCTTTTGGAATGGTGTTTTAAGAAATATTTTACAATTCAGTCAAATTAAGTACCGTATGGGCTTATGAAATTGAATTTTGTTTCGAAATGATTTACATTCATTTTCTGCTTTTTATTATTCCTTTGTATTCTTAAATACTTGGAAATGTAAACATATAAATTTAACTTTTTAACGTCTGTCTCAAAATGATTTTCCATTAAATTTTAATAAGTCATTATTTTGAACTATTTTCTTACGTTTTTGTCAGTTGTTTTTTTTTTTATTTATTTATTTAATATTTTCATTTAGTTTTGCAGTGAATATATTCAAATGTAAAAGCGTTAATTTACAGATGTTAATACTTCTTTATGAAATATTAAATTGGAATAAAACAAACTATGAAAATGTTTACTACAAAGACTTAAAATATATCAGTAATTTGTCAAAACTACACTCCAAACACGTGTTCATAGAAATATTTGCGTACATTTATTTTGCGCAACTAGAAATGAAATGCTTCATAATTTACAATCCGGATTCAGTATTAGGTTATGTGTCTCATTACAGTTGAAATAGGCGCTATTGTCAAGTACAAAACTAGAACTCTTGCAAATTTATAATGTCTGTACATAAAGAATCGGGAATGTTTCGCATTAGAACAGAGTTGAAATATAGTTATTTTAGCGTTTTAAAGTTGTTATTTGGAAGTTTCTGTAATTCAAACAATGTTGTATTACTATAACAAAATATGGCTCTTGGGAATGCTGTTTTATGAAATATTTTAGAATATCAGCCATCTTAAGTACCTTATTGGCCTAAGAAATTCAATTTTGTTTTAAAAAGATTTACATTTATTTTCTGCTATTTAGTGTTCCTTTGAATTCATGAATAATTAGAAATGTAAACATATAAATTTAACTTTTTAACATCAGTCTCAAAATGATTTTTTATTGAACTTAATAATTCATTAATTTGAACTTTTGTTTCTTAATTTTTCGAGAACTGTTTTTTTTTCAGTTTTTATTATTATTTTATATATTTTTTTCATATTTAGTTTTGAAGTACAAATAGTTAATATTTAAAGCCTTTGTTAAGCAAACTTTTTTACGGCTTTTATGTAATATTGAATTAGAATAAAATAAACTATAAGAATTTTACTACAATGCCCTAAAATATATCATGAATAGAAGTGTTTTTTAAATGGAACTATATTTGTAGAAACATGTTTGTAGACACTATACACCAAAGACAAATTCATAAAAAATATTTATGTAAATTTATGTTGCACAACCAGACATGAAAAGATTCATAATTTACATATAGATTGTCTTTTGGTTACACAAAGTGTTTTGGAACGTAATAACCACGTTGTACGGAAATTGCTTTTTATTGTCTGATCAATTTGTTTTACTATCATGACCATATATTTAAAATGAATTGTAATCATAATGGATGAAAAATCGTTTATTGTGTTTTTATGCCAACATTTTGAACATTTTGCGTTACATTTCCTTTTTCATTTTTTTTTAATTTTTAACTACATATTTTTTTCATATTTATTTTTGCAGTGCAAATATTTAAAATTAATTGTATCTGTTTAATAGAACTTAATTCGCCTTTTAAGTAATATTGAAATATAATGAAACAAACTATAACAATTTATCTACAACGTCCTAAAATATATCAGTAATTTGTCAAAACTCTACTCCAAATACATATTCATAGATATACTTGCGTATATTTATTTTGCACAACAACTAGAAATGAAATGCTTCATAATTTAAACTCCTTGGGATCTAGTATTAGGTTGGATATCTCATTACAGATAAAATAGGTGCTAATGTCAAGTACGAAACTAGAACAGTTCGTAAATTTATAGTTGACAGTACATAAAGAATTGAGGGTGTTTAATGTTATTATGAATATAGTTGAAATATAGCTATTTTAAAGTTTTAAAGTTGTTGTATAAAAGCTTCTCTAACTCAAACAATGTTCTAATATTATGACAAAATATGTCTCTTGCAATACCGTTTTTAAGTATATTTTACAATCTCAGAAAACTTAAGTGCCCTAACTTAAGTAACAGGCTTTTAAAATTGCGTTTTGCTATGAAAGGAATTACACTTATTTTCTACTATTTAGTGTTCCTTTGTATTTATAAATATTTATCAAGGTTTGATTGAAAGCGACTAAAGGGAAATTTAAAAGTTTTTTTAAGCTTTTAAAAACTATATTTTTATAGAATAACATATTTTATATTTGTGACATTTTAACATATTAAATGCACCTTCTAATTAAATTTTCTTTAAATTTTCTTTGACTTTATTTTGGACTAGAGTTTTAAAGGGATGAAAGTTAATTTGGTAAACAATATCATTAATTAATTTTATAAAATTCGATAGAACAATATTTAAGATTCATTTATAAAGAATCGATCTGCTCATTGTTGGGAACATATTACATATTACACGAAAAAAGTGGGTAATATATTAGGAAATAGAAAATAAGCTGTACGTGACCCAGAAAAATAATGTACAAAATTCGGATGTCAAAGGTTTGGGCAAATAATTTAATAATATTTTCATATTAAGAATTTAAATTTTAATTTTTAAATGTAGAGAAAATAAACTTATTGTGTATTATGATCACCAATATTGAAAGTTCAATAAGTTCATTAAACAATTAAAAAATATATGAAAACATTTTACATCAATTCAATGCCCTTTAACACTGTGTACTTTTAATTAATATTTTAAATTCAATATGAAATATGTCAAACACATAATTTTAAACAAGTGTCCCACGACAGATAAAACGGAATTTGTCAAAGTTATTATTTTCATTCATTAATTTTATAAAACAGTGGATAAGATAAAGTATTAGCCGATATACAAACCCAGACTCACATGTTATATTTGAAATGCTTTAACCTACTTGGTATATTCCAGATATAGAGAAAATATCAATGCTTCATTTTATTGAGTTACAATTTTGAAAATTTGTGGAAGCTTAACTATATTACATGTAAACAAAATCACATGATAATACTTCTGATTATTTAAAATATTTAAAATATGAAAAAAATACTTTAATTTAAAATTGTTATAACTCTAAATATTATTTGTAGAATTTAATGGATTTCCCTTTAAATAAACATAAGTGTATAAGTTTGAATTTTTAATCAATATTTTTAAAAATGTTCATTTAAATGAATTTAAAAATAATTAAAGTAATATTTTTTTAAGTGTAACAATTTAATTTCCTTTCAAAAGTATTTTTTTTTTTCAAATTTGGGAAATTAGAATAAAACAAGTGAAAAAGACATGTTCCAAGTTTGAACCATTGCCCTTGATTTTTCTTGATATACAAGAATTTAAATATTAGAAATGGTTTAAAAACTCATCATGAAGAAAAACGCCTTTTCACAACCTTTTCATTTCCATGACAACCATTGCTTGACAGCTAGTACTTGAAAAACCAAAATAGTAGTAATAATAATAATAATGTTTCTTTTTATAAAGTTAAGATTCAAACATGATTTAAACGTCATTTTAAACATAATTTTTTTTAATCTGACGATTTTTATGGCTCAAACCCTTTTAATAAAAGTTTGATGAGTTATTTTTCGAATCTGCAAGTCTCACTAAAAAGAAAAATTAGACATAACGGACAGAGATGGCCGGGATGATCACTTCAAGAATTCAGCTGAAGCTTTAGAATGATAGCTTTAGAATGCTAAACGCATGCATTAAAAGTATTTTATCTCTTGATAAGTTTTAGCAGTTTCATAAAAGAGAAGAATATTTTAAGGCTTATGCTGAAGGGATCTGAGGTTACCTAACTAATGCAACAGCAATTTTGTTTATTCAGTAATCTACCGCCTAAACAAAGTTATAAAATGTGATTATATTTACTCTGTTATATGTAAGTATGTTAGAAGGATTAAATTTATCTTTTTTCTAACTTGATTCTTTTATTTAGTAATGTATGCCACATATATTATATGAATTGTATGCTTTGTTATATGTATATTTTTTGCTATTTAAAAAAATACTTTGTTTCGCCATTTAACTGCTTCTTTTTTTACATGAAATAAATTGAAAATATGGGATAAGCACCATTTTCATGTGCAATATTTAGTCCAAACATTTCTGCCATAGCGAAAAAAATAATGAAATCAAATGAACTCTTCTTGCCCATACTACGGAATTTTAAGACAAATCAGGGAAGTTGTTAAAGATGTTTATAAATAATTTTTATGAAAATGTGCATTATGTTCTTCTTAGTATGCAATAATTTTTATGTGTATTTCCGGCTATAAAATGTGACACATTGCCAAAAAAATAGTAAAAATTGAAGAAAATGCACGTCAAATCAAGTATTTTCCTTTGCTATATATACAAAAATGTATGTTGTAAATCATTTTTAATGTTTTTGCATAAAATAACATATTGTAATCTTCGCAATATAATATGTATACCGTATGCTAAATAAATTATATATAATATTTTTACAAAAATTTTAATACATACTAAAAGAATAGTTTCAGTGTACAATTACCGGTAAATATCACTTCAAAAATCCTAACTATATTTTCGAAAATTCCTTAAAGAATTCCCGCATAAAAGTTTTTCGCATATTTTACAAGATCAAATCATCCGTTCAAGGAAAGGCACGAGATTTAATGCGTTTCTAACAGAATCAAACGTTCCCAACAAATAGCTATGCTAAAATCTTAAATGTCGCTATATTGGATTAGGCAAAAGAACTCTTGAAATCTTTAAAGTCAGTTATGCTAAACATATGCATTAAAAGTATTTTATTCCTTGATAAGTTTTGGCAATTTCATAAAAGCGAAGAATATGTTAAAGTTTGTGCTGAAGAAAGCTGGGATTATTCAAGTGATGATATAGCAATTTCGCTGATTCCCTAATCTCCCGACTAAAGTAAGTTACAAACTTTGATTATATTTACTCTATTTTATGGAAGTATGTTAGCCGGAATTAATTTATTTATTCTAACATAATACTTTTATTTATTAATGAATGACACACATTTTTTGTGAATTATATGTTGTGCTATATGCATATTTCTTGCATATTCATTAAAAAAAACTTTGTTTAAAGATGTTTTTTTTTAATATTTATCATTAGAATGTGTATTAATTTCTTACTACTATGGAAAAATAATTTTAGTGCAGTACCTGCTATAAAATTGACACATTGCTAAAAATAATAGTAATTCAAGAAAAGACATGTGGACACCTTCATTCTATTTGGTGTCTATATTCCTTACATTTTTGGCACTAAACTCATACCGTAATGCAATTCAATTTTTACTATTTTTGAACTTTATTGAGATTGAAAATTTATACGGATTGTCTTGTCAACCACGTTGTGCAGATCAGACTTATATGATCCAAAATAGTAAGTCTGAATCTATCTGCATCTCCGTTCACCTTTTATTCTTATTATTATCATTAGTTCAACTTCTTACGTCGTGAATAAATGTGCAATGTGCATATAATACATTTTGTGTAAACAATATATAATAGTCATCATAATATAATAAATTATACTAAATAAGTTATAATGTAATATTTTTATATAAATTTATACATATTTAAAACCAAATAAAAAAGATTCCGTGTACAATCACCATCAGATATCTCTTTAAATATCCTAAGTAAATTTTTGAAAGTTTTTTTAAAAAAAAATCTACATGAAAGTTTTTCAAATATTTTGTTAAATCAGTACCATCTGTTGAATGGAACGCTGATATTTAATGTGTTTCAACGTGTGATCAAACGTTCCCAACAAATAATTATCCTAAAATCCTAAATGACGCTATATTGGATTGAGCAAAAAACTCCTGAAATATTTAAAGTCAGCTATGCTAAATATATGCATTAAAAGTATTTTATTCCTTGAATAGGTTTTAGGAATTTCATAAAAGAGAAGAATATGTTAAAGATTGTGCTGAAGAAATCTAGGATTATCTAAGTGATGCAATAGCAATTTCGGTGATTCCATTATTTCCCGACTAAGCTAAGTTACGAACTTTGATTATTTTACTCTATTTCATGGAAGTATGTTAGACGGATTAAATTTATTTATTCTAACATAATAACTTTTTTTAGTAACAAATGTCACACATGACTATCAGAACTGTTTTAAATTGTACTACGCTAGATATATATATATATGTATTTTTTACACATTAAAAAAATTTTTGAAGATCATTATCATTAAAATGTGTATTATTTACTTGATAGTTTGCATTAATTTCTAAGTGTATTATCTACTATAAAAGTGACACAGCGCCGAAGTAAAATAGTAAAGATGCAAGGAGAGACACGTGGAATCCAATGTTTTCCCCTGATTTACATTCTATTGCAAGTAATTTCCAATTATTTCGGGAATGTTTAAAAGAAATAAAAATAATTCTTAAATGCATACTGGCCAATTGCAGCATGACATATATCTTCTAAGATTGTATTTGTTAAAAACGCATAAGCTTGCTCATTAGTACACAGAAACAAGAACTTCAATTTGTACTTGTTTAATTAAAAATAAACTAAAATGTAAAATCAACATTTTGTGTCGTCTTCAGCAGCCATCTTGATGAACTTCATTTTTTCTATCGCAAAGATTTCTACAATACTTTGAAAAAGGGAAAGAATGCAAGAGCTGATGAACTATAAACAACGTTCTATGTTGTGTGCCTATAACTAGAACTTCTAATTAATGCGTGATTCTATTTCTCTTTTTTTCTACTTTTATCTATTTTCAAAATTTCTTTAGTTGCAGGTCGATTGAGCGAGTATTTTCTAAAAGATTTTTTTTTTTATATGTGTTAGAAATTGGTCATTTTTACATAAATCGTTGTGATTACTGGACTCTGAGACCTGTTATTTAAGAATGAAAGGGTGAGTCCAATTTATAATTTTAGGATTTGAACAATTAGAATAAAAGTTTTCAATAATTTATAATTTTCTATTTGAAAAGTTCTTATACATCATAAGTATTATTAAATATATTATTGTTATATTTTTTACGTTATTATATGTTTTCGCATATTTAAAATATCGATTTTTTTAACAGTACGATTTCATTCCGTTTTACATCTTAAGTTTTTGCTTTCTCAGAAGTTATTTTTTCACATTGATTTTTCTTTCGACATACTATGATTTTGAATATTTCGACATACTATGACTTTGAATATTTGATTTTAATTAAACAGCACGTTAAAATATGCGTTGTTGATCATTCAAATTACGCCAACTCTGCAATAGCGGAATATTGTTTTCCATTATTTTTTAATCATTCTAATATTTTTAAGCAATGATTATCTCCTACAAAATATAAGCGTGACACATAAAAGTTGGAAACAACTAATGCACATTCAACCCAAGGGTAAAATAACGTCTTTGAAATAGAAATTTTATCGATCTTAGTAAGTTTTAAGCAACATGCTCGAGATATAATAATGGTATCAACTTAAAATTTTATGAGTTACGATACATCAGATCTTTTTATAATACAGGATGTCATTAAAAATCTGCACAACTTCGAAATTTTATTTTAAACTAGAACAAATATACAACATAAGTAGTTACAACAATAGATAGAATAATTAAAAGAAGTTTTTTTTCTAAAGTTGTTTCGAATACTTAAGTATGTTGATGGTGTTGCATTACACATAAACAGTTATTGAAGATTTTTGTTATTCAAAATGGTTATCCTGGCGCTAATGAATAAATGTGTGGAACGAGTAGGAATAGGAGTATATAGGAAGTAAATTTGACCCTTTTAAACAACTCTTAAAAGTTTTAATTCTCCTAGCTGCTTTGATTTTCTAATGTTAAATGGGTAATTATACTTGCCCCATTAAAAAGTCACAATCGCAAAGATTTGGGGTAGACAATTAGTTGGGAAATTATGATCATTATATTTTTACTTTATACATTCCTATGCTCCTTTGTTTAGCGTAATTGTGACCATTAGACCTCCAAACTTAAAATCTATTTATGAAAAATTCTGGTAGGCTTTCTTTCACATTGTTATTCGAATATCGAAAATGCTTCAGACTAGTGATAAAAATTATCTAAAATGACAAAATATATAATGAGGTCAATATCTAAACATAAAACACAATTTTCTAGTTTTCTTCAATATGGAAGTGGTCACAATTACCCCCTGGTCATAATTACCCCCATCTCACCGTAAAACTATTCTTCTTGAAAGAATGCTAAACTTTCGTGGATTTAATTGGAAAATTGAAATGATTTTTACGAAATGATTTCATGGTGAGGTTTACCAAGACAGCAGAAAAATCTTTGTACAGATCTTTTTGGAATAGTTTGTATCCAAAAGAATGAAGTACTCAGTCCATATATTTTTGTAGCTTTATATTCAAAATTAATAATTGATCCATTTGCCTAGTGATTAAAATTTTCGACAAACAAATTTAAGGATCTTGGTGTCCAATTATTCGACAATAGACATTCATGAGCAGATTAATCTGAGCAAGATTTTGTGGATATTTTTTATGATGAAATAATTCAAATCACTTTCACTTCAAACGTTTTAATAAAAACATGTAAAGTAACTCTGTTTTCAATAAAGAATACTGTTATGAGAATATGGACAACATAAAACAACTAATATCCATTATTTTTTAAATAAAATTTAATTGATGTTTTCTTTCTCTCGTTTCATTGGTAATGTAGGACATTTTTGTAAAATTAATCCTGGACATAGATGTACCAACGACTTTAAAATATGAGCATAAATTAAATTTTCTTTTTGATATTTTTAATCTGCAAAACGATCTATGACAATGTTTGTAACTGTTCAGAACGATCACACATCATCTCTATCAACTGTCATCTGAGTGTGTCTCATTGTGAATAAAAGAGGTGTAAGAAGAGGGTAAAAACACTTTAAAAAACTGAAAAAAAATTCTTTCCGCAAATACATATTTTTTTTTTTAAATTTCAGTCAAGTCAGAATGACGTAAGACAAGTCATGTATTGAATATCTAAGATGCGAGTTCATAACCATCAGTATAAAAAGTCACATAGTAGACATTATGCTATTTAAAACTATCTTTAAAAATATAGAAAAGGTATATGGAACAAGATTAGTGTATTTCAGAGAATGAACGTGGTTAATTCATGTGGGTCCCGCATAAATTACTCTAGCTGTACTTTTTCATAAACCTGCAGAAAAAAAAATCTCTAAGTATATAATTTTTTGGAACAATTGGGTATTTGTTGCAAATCGGTTATCTAATTCAGAATTTAAATAAGATGACAATAACAACATTAATGAGAATTGTCATTTCTTTTTGGAAAATGTGAAATGGAATTGTGAAAACGAAAATGAGAAACATGAGATGAAACCTACGTCTGAATAAACATTTAGAGAATCAGGAATTTACTAAAATTGTGATTCGATCAGGGCAACATTACCCTTAACATTATAAAATAACAATAAAATTAAAGCATACAGAATTCTACAAACGTGACATATGGAGAAAAAACATTATGTTTATGAGGTGATTTTTTTGCATAAACTAATCTATCTTACATTGTACTTTCCTAAAAAAGTTATTTTACATTTTGAGAATTTTTGTATTACGTTTAATTTTTTATAAAAAAATAATATCAAACTAAAATAATTGGTAATCAGCTGCAAAATAATGGTTGGCTTTAGTATTTTACATAAAAACAAAATGCAAACGTCAATAATTCACTTCGCTAGTTCTTTAAAGATTTTCCTTTTCATTTTCTGGCCTACTGTGATTAAAATCACTTGTATTGGACGAAAAAAAAATCTTTCTCAAATAACATAAAGTTCTTTTATAATTATGCGTTTATATATTAAATGCAACGGGATGTTTTCTGTAGCATATACTAAAACAGATTGAAAATCCTAGAAAGTTCAGTTATGAAGATTTAAAAAGAAATTCTATCATTACAAGCTATTTGTAATCTCACATGCTACTTGAAAACACACTAATGAAAGCAGCTCACGAACAATAAAATTAAAAGAAGTAAATGAAATAACAGATCAGATGAATATTGCTCAATTCAGAAAGATCGTAATATGTAGAATTTCCGTTTCATTGAGTTATTCCTACACTGTTAAAAATAAATCTGTGAATTCCTGGTGAAACTACCGGCAGCAATGTAGCCGAACTTTTACCGTTCCGTTAGTGGATTTTCCGGTTTGGAAAATAAATTAAGAAAAAACTCCGTTTTAAGATGCGGTAATTTTCCATTATAAATTTTGGTATTTCTCCGTTATTTCTCACCGCCAGAACGGTCGTTTTCCGTTAGTTAATACAACAAAAAGGGTATATATCCGTTATTTTTCCAAGTTACTGTCCGTTAATTAATGGAGCAAGAAGGGTATATTTCCGCTTTTTTATCAGCCCTTTTTCAGTGCACTGTCCGTTAATTAATATACAAGGGTATATTTCCCTTTTTTATCAGCTCTTTTTCAGGTCAGTGTTTTTCATATTTCATTTTTAGAAATTACTTTTAAAATATACTCTCACTAATACAATGGAAGCATAATTTAAAAGCAAATATGGGTATTTTTGAAGACAATAAAAGGTATTAACATCAGAAATTACAGCATTAGTTTTCCTCAAAATTCTCAAACCGTAATATGTAGATTTTACAGAAAATAATCCAGAGCCATGTTTTCAAATGTTATTTTTAATTGTTTTAAATGAATATAGAATTTTAAAGTTTAAAAATTCAGCTGCTGAACACTTTTTTTTTCAAAAGTATATAAAGTTTTATGCGAGGAGTAAAGTTACAATGGTCTCGCAGTTGTGATGTTTTGGTAGGATACAGACTTCAGACAAACAGCTACTATGTTTTATTTTTCATTTAACATAAATGTAGAAATTTATCACTGCATATAATGTAAAAAAAATTAAGCTATAATATACAAATGAAATAGAAAGTTCATCATATTATCTATTTGTTTGGAGTTAGTTTCTGTTTTCATTCGCTTCCATGAAATTCCAGTTCAATGTTCATTAAAAGAATCTATTAATTTTTTTTACAAATATATTCTTATTTGCAATTTTACAAATATAATTTTAATTACAATCGTAAGAAATTTTTTTGGCTCATTCTTGCTCAGTAGCACTGAGGTTTGAGATTATCTTTGAACTTATCTTTAATTTATAAAAGAAACTCGCTATACTTTTTTGATTTTCCTGATAGAATTCGTTTATTTCTGTTGCAGGAAAATAGGTTAACTATTAATTCAAGTGAAAAATCTGTAGATGAGGTCCCATAAGCCTAAATAAAATTGTAAGAATCTGAATTTTTACATTTTTTTTAAAATAACTCTTATAAAGACCGTGATTTGCGAGTTAAGTTTTGAAAAGCCCTCTTCTTTTGACATCTAAACTGAATATTGCCATTTTCCCCACTGCAGTTTGTATATCCTGTATCAAATACACAAATATATATATACTGTGGTAAATCCTACAACTACAGTAATTTAAGACTAAGTCGATGTTTACACAATTGGATTTTTTTCTTATTTCAGAAAATCTCGGTACTTTTAAATAGCTGCAAATTTAACAAAATACAAATGAGTGTGCTGATTTATGGAAAAGTAATTTGTGATTCATGAACTTTTTTTTGCTTTGACTAAAGCGTAGAGCTCTACGTTTTAAAGTTAAATATTTATCACAATATATACATATGATATCATGATATAATGTTCTTAACGGAATAAATTCAAATTGAAAGTTTTAAAACTGTTGTTGTGTAATTTACATGTATTGTATTTAAGATTTTTCAAACTATAATAATTACTAATAATCATATATTAAATGTTTAGAGAAAATTGTTTTCAATTTAATTCATTTTATTATATTCAACTTTTTCAAATGCTTAAGAATTCCTTTGAACAAATTGAGTAGACCAAACAAAATTGATATGATTTCTATGAAATTTTCATTTCTAAAATTTCATAGAAATTCCTGGTAGATAGATATTACTACAAATGTCACCGAAATTTTTTCCTTTTTGAGATCTATTGTTTTAAACAATTTACCATAATTCTCAACTATTAAGAATGCTTTGCGACTATATTACTGATAAATAAAATCTCAAAACTTAATTTTTGTTTCCGATTTTTCTGCCTTTGCTGCATTTTGACTTATATTACAGAATATAAAAATTGTTAATTTTAGTGTGAAAGAAATAATTGTGCCATAATCTAGAATACATGTAATGATAATTATTTTAGGAAGAAGGAATACTTTAGAATATCTAATCATAATTTATCTTACAAGGATGGTAGCCTTGAAAAGCATGGTTAAAAAAAATAAAGAAATAGGAAAGGTAATGATGTATTTATATGCTGACTAAAAGATCAGTCAAATTTATATAAATAAAAAAGACTAAGGAAGTATTGATAAAGCTGCTTACTAGTAAAATTTAATACCACTATAATTTAATAATAAGTTTTAGTTTTGATGAAACGTCTCAAACAGTAAGGCAAAAATTTCTGTTAAAAGGTTCCAAAATTCATTCTACTTGTACAAGTGACTTAAGGCAGATTAGTTGCAAATTTTTAAGATATACATTTTGTTGAGAATTCCCATTTGAGAAGATCTTTAAAAGTCTAAATTTTGATATATCAAACAAAGCCAGACAGCTTTTACGAAATGTGGTGTTTTATAAGATCTACAAAGAAACAAAAGATTTTTTAAATGTATATACAATGGAATCCTCATGTAGGAATCCTGTAATAATAATGTACACTTTTTTGTTATATAAAACTTATTTCTGTAAATTTGAGACAAAAATTTGGCTGAAAAAAATTAAACTTAAAAATTCATTGTTTTCGAGTGTTTCCTTTTGCATAGCAATCTTTGAATTGCATATCAAAGTTTCTATTTAAAAATGGATAAGGAAAAAATAAGTAAAGAATTTTCACTAGGTATATCATTTTTAATTATTAAAATCTACAGTAAAACAGTCTTATAACTATCCCATTCAACATTTACTATTTCTTAGCAAATGATGGTATGTAGAGCAAAAGTTTTGTGCATGTAGATTTAAATGAATAACAAAAACTTCTCAATTATATTACACAAAAACTTATAGCAAAAATCAATTTATTAGAAGCTATTATACAATACAATAATGAAACAAATATGAATAACTTAAGTATACAATAATGAAAAATGTTTAAAGGTTGAAAACTCTTTCAAATTACTTCAATTCAATTACCAGTTTTAATACTTTAGGAGAAAGAATATTGTGTAGTATTTTTTTTTTCTTGGGTGCTTTAGTTCTTTGAGGATTTATGTTGGCATAGCACCTATATTTATAATAAAATGAAATACTTAATATTGTTGAAATAGATATGCATATAGTTGTTAAAACTAAAAAAATAAAGCAAATACAAAATACAATAAGCACTCAAACGTTTTGTAAGATTCAAACTGGTTTTCTCAGTGTTTTCATTTCTAATCACTAAAGATGTTGAAATATGTTTTTTTTACTGAAAAAACAATCTATTACAAAAGAAATTTTACAGAAACTTCCTTCCTCTTTTAAATTCCAATTTTTTTTTTCTAGAAAGACACCTTAACAACAAAACATAAGAACATAATTGTGATGTTTGTCTCTCAATTTTTAAAAATGCTTAAAAAAAGTTTTCCAACTCCCCCTCCCCCCCCATACAGGCATATAAGCCTTGAGAATATCAATTAAACTTATTTTTTTTAATTGATTTATAAGTTCATAATTATATTCATTTAAATAATACGTCTATATCAAGGAAACCTACGTGTAAGATAATAGATATATCATTTCATAGGAATGAGAAGGTTAAACGACTTATTATAAATAACTAATTCCAGAAACGTACAAAAAATACCCTGTGAACACGATGACAAGAGTAAAGCATGCTTTAATGCTATCATTTTAAAATTTTTGTAGCAATTTGATGCAATGGTGAAAAAAGAAAAACTAAAAAATAATAATATTCGACTTTTGCAAAGACCTGTAAAATCTTTGTTACTACACATAAGAAACCAATGCATCTGGTTCTATATATTCTTGATTCAAGGAACTTAAAATCTATTTTTAGGGAGACATACATCAAGCTCATAAACGAACTTCAATTTCCGGCTATTAAAAAAATATGGTCTGAAATTAAAAGTTAGATATACATATTTTAGATTTTAATTAGATATTCATTAATCATTCAAGTGAGCCGTATATTTTATTATTCTGCTTGTTACGTAACCATTTTAAGAATAATTTTGTCTTAACATTTATTTAAAATCTAATTTTTACTGAAACTTTATGCATCGTTTTCAGGCAATCCCTTGCACCAACGTATAAATAAAAGGATGTTGTAAATGATTTAAAACAATTTTGAGAGACGAAAGATGTGTTATTTCATATCATATGCTTAAAAAAATTAAAAGATGCAGAATTAATAATACTGTGCTTCAAATTGTGAGGCGTTGGTCGAGCAGAAAATTGGCAACGCAGGATTATAAAATATATTTTACAGCTATAAGAAAAATTGTGACACTTAATCATATTTAAAATTTCTTGAAATCTGGATAAATTTGTATTTAAAGCATTTTTATATTTAATACAAAACTGTATTTAACAAACACAATTTTGAAAACTAATAGTATAACCACTTAATGTTTTTTTAATAATAAAGAAACGAAGAAAATTTCTTTAAACTGACATGGAAGATATTGAAAATTTCATGAAAACTTATTAAAATATTATGATTGTTACGTCCAAAAATATCATTGAGCAAATTTAAAGTTTCAGAAACATCACTTATCTATTGAACAGGTATAATTCTAAAATATAATTTTTGCTCTAATAGGAATTTAAAGGAAGCAATTTCCCTGATCAAATCATGTCCCATTCTTCCCTTCACTGGCACTTCTCATTTCTCGACCCTTCCTTCTTTTATATTAAGTTCCTTATCTAAACAAAAACGCTGGTTTTAGAGTTAGTTTAAATTATAGATAATATACAGTATAGTATTCCATAAATAGGGAAACTATTGCATCTATGCATAAACAAGTTAATATACAGTAAGCGTAAAAAGTATATGAAGCAAATTTACTTTTCACTCTTTCCTTTATATACAAGTAAGTTTATACAGATCAACACTTTTTTCCAACTGGAGATTGGACTACCAATGGTTCATCTTCTGTGGGATTGATACAATGTTTAAAATGATACATAAAGAGTAAAACATTCTGTCCCATTCCTCCCACAGTCCCACTTCACCCCACTCTCTGCTAAGTTATAAGTATCGATACATCGATTGATAGATCTTTGGCGATGGTGTATAGTAATTTTAAACAGGTTTTTGCTGTCCCTAGTAATATTTGCCTCAGGACTGAAGAGGTTAAAATCTAATTCATATTAATAAAACTTGAAAATGAGAATGGTGAATTATTTTTTATAGAGTATTATGGAAAAAAAAAACAGAATGTAATTATAACTAAAGTAGATAGGGGAAGCGGAAAATACACACCTTTCCATAAATTTTGGTTTTTTAAGCAAACACATTGGTCTAAACTTGTGTAATTAATGATTAAAATCTTATATTGTAACCTTAGGCCCGTGCCACAATCAACTTATATTCAGTCAAATTATAATTTCCTGAGAAACTAATTTTTAAAAAGGCATTGCTCAGCGTAAATTTTCCCCATTGGTTGGAGTAATAAAAATTAAACTATAGCAGTTGTTTAACTGAAAATTAGAAGTTAATTTGTGGTCTGCTGCTACATGTAAACTACATGTAGCAGCGGTCTGCAAGTCTGTTAACAAAAGTTAAATTTTAAGATCTAAAAGTGTTTTATGCAACAAAAATAGAGTAGGTCGGAGTAAAAGTACGCATTTTCAATAAATCTATTTTTAACGAACACATTGGTCTAAATTTATGTAACGAATGAGTAACATCTTAGGTTAGAAACTTAGGCAAGTACCAGCATCAATCGAAAATGTGTCAAATTGTTATTTCGTGAGAAACTGCATTCTTTAGAAAATATTACTCCTTTGCTTGAGTAAAAGTATGCAGTGATGGGGCAAAAATACGCAAGTGCATAATTTTGCTTCATTACAGTCGGCTTTTGTCCCATTTCCGATACAACGAATGAGTTATGTAAAACGTATTAGTAAATTTCTCTAATATTTATAGTTTTATTGAAAATTATAAATGAAACAATTAAAAAAAGAAACAAAGTGGTATTTGAGATCGCAAATACAAGTCAACTACTGCGACAGCAGTTAACTGCTGTGACAAAAATTTCGGCATAAGTAATATGAGTGGTCTCAGAGACCCCTTAATCGTAGAATGAATAAAATAAATTTTTTTATAAGATTGTGTTTCTGTGTTAAACATTACGTATAAACATGACGAAATCCCCCTATTCAAAAATCTAACGATACTGTTAAATTTCCAAATGAATAATAAAAAAAATCACTAATATGAATATTTTAATTGAAAATTACAAATTAATCTGAGAAAACTGAATATAGCAGTCTTTCAGATCTATAGCTGAAGTTGAGGGTTAATGTTTAAAACAAATGCATTATATGAAAGAAGAATATTGATATTTAAAAGTAGGAAGGTAGATTCTTACTTTCTATGTTAAAAAAAAATAAGGAACTAGAAAAAGGAAAATGTTAACTGGTTTATAACACTTAAATAGCTATTTTTTATACAATGCTAACATATATAAAAAACAAATCTTTCCACAAGGTAATTGTAAAAAGCTTTGAACCTAGCTATAATAGAAAAAAAAACCATTTTGCTTCAAGTCGTACGTGTACTTTTACTCTATTCTGCAGTATTTGTTTAACTAGCTACCTAAAATAAAAACAAATGCGATCGAGATAAACAACACAGCATTTAAAAGCAAATGAGTTTGTGTTAAATTTAGGATTTAAAAATTCAAGGTATTGCTAGCTAAACAATAAGGTGAAAATTTTAATATGTTATATAAAAATTCAAAAATTTCAACTTGCTTATTTTCTTGTCACGGAATGCTACGTTTTTCACAAGATTTGAACACACAACTATTACATTTCAAACCAAATTACTACCTAGTGGTCATGATTTCTTCATATTAAATCAGCCAGTGAGTATCTATGACCCGTGCGTATCTTTGCCCCCATCTACTTTACAATTAGAAAAATAAAGAAATCCTTAAGGGACTTCATTACCGGCATATTTTCTTTCTCTCTCTCTCTATATATATATAGATATATACACACATACATATACATGAGTTGTGTGTGTGTGAGGAAGGGGGGGGGGGGAATTGCTGGCACAGAAAATGTCCAAAACTACATTTTGGATCTTTTGATATAAGGTACCCTGTGGTAATAATGCTACGTTAAGGTTCTACCAATTTTCACGGCTTAGTTTTAGATTGTATTTTTCAAACAAATATAGGATCTGATACAGCAACCCATTGACTATATATAAAATAAAATAATTTAACAGATATGTATTCATAAATTGTAATGTTTTTTCTTGACCAATACTGTTTGGCGTTAATACCCACCTATATGGATAATAACGCCATGCAAACAAAACTATAAAATAAGATGGAATAATGTCATGTAGATTGCCCAATTCTAAAAATACAAATTCTACAGCTCTAGAAATTGACAAATTGTAATCTAAGCTATTGAAAATGTACAATTTTTGTGTGACTCTGAAAGAAAAAGAAAGCTGTGGTGGTGGCGGGGGGAGGAGGCAAAAGAATATCAAATTCTAAGCTACGTTTTCCTTAAAAATGTTCATTTAAATAGAATTAGAAACATTGCACGGATTATTTGAATCAGTATTTATATTTCCATGTATGCATTCTATGCGATAGAAAATATTGATTTTTTTGTGAAAGTGAAAGAAAAAGAAGTGAGGGGGAGCTTCAACAGAATGCAACACCCTGTGTCTCTCTTTGCTTAAAAAGTCCCGCTTAAATATGATTATAAGAAACATTGCATGGTTTTAACCATTCATAATGTAATATTTTAATCATGTGAAGTTTTATAATAACTATAGTTATACAGTTGGCAAAAAAGGTATTTGTACACTTCATTTTTTTAAATTATATTGAAATTAAACAAGATTTAAGCAAAAAATACTGTAATACATTAATGCATTATAATATTATAGAAGCAAAAACAAAATTAAACGAATCGATTTTTTATATTATAATAAACAAATATATAAAAATATAATGCAAAAAAAGTATTTGTACACGATATTAATGTAATATAATTAATGAAAATTTAGTAAAATGATACAAATTAATATTTTGTTTGAATTCATTTAGCGTTTATGACTACTTCTAGATGGTGTGACAGATTCCACCAACTTTTTTGTAGCGGTCTGGTTAATGTTATTCCATGACACAATACGAGCTTCTTTAAAACTGTTTTTTACCGATACATATTTTTTTTCGGATTTTTGCATCCAATAGCATTTGGAAATTTTTTATTGGATTCAAGTCTAGAGATTTTAGAGGAGTTACCAGTCGTCTTCGAGTATTGTCGTAACCATGTGCTGGTGATCACAGCAGTATGCTTTGGTCGCTATCCTGCAGAAAGTGAAAAGCTTTTTCTACGCATAATTTCTTGGCACAGTTTAATAAATTATGCCACGACACATCAATGTATGTTAAAACCTGTCCTTCTGTTGTCAATAAATTTAAAATGTCCTGCTCCATTAGAAGGTATACACCCTAAAACTATAATATTCCCCCCAACATGCTTGATAGTTTGAAGTATACGTTTTGGATCTAGAACAGTTTTATTTTTACGCCAGTTTTTTCGAGTGCTTGGTGGTAAAAAAATTCGGAATTTTCCCTCATCAGAAAAAATTACTGTTTTTCAAAAATCCAATGATTTACTTCTGTATGCGAAAGCGAATACTATGCGTTTTCGCCTATTTGTTTCGCTGATGAATGGATTTTTCCTTGAGGTTTTTCCTTTTAAATCTGCATTGAGAAATATATTTTTTATTGTTTGAGGTATTACTCTGATGCGAGAAGATGTTGCAAGGTCTCCAGCAAATTTTTGAACCGAACGCATAGGATTTTTTAAAGCTTTTTTAACAACACTCCCTTTTTCCCTCATTGTTAGTTTGCTGAGAAGTCCTGGTTTTCATTGAATTTCGATGCTTTTAATTTATTCATAGTTTCTAACTATACATCCAATAGCTGTAAATGGTAATTTAACAGCTTTTAGAAATTCTTGATACGAATTTAAATTTTTATTATGCTCAATCATAGGATTTCATATATCTAGAGGTGCCTCTCTAGTTTTATGCTCTATACACAATTACGTCAAGAGCAAATTAGATTAAATGTCAGACAAATATAATATGAAGTTAAAAATTATTAACAGCTTCTGTAAAAGTAGTCCTTTTAACCATAAACACTATAAAATACAGTACATATCAGGATGGAGAAATGTACAAATACTTTTTTTGCAAGAAATTTTTAAACTTTTCCTATTGGAGAATTATTTTACATTTTTATCGAGATTTTCCGTTGTGTAATTAAAAACGCACGGTAAACAGACTGTATTAAAACTATTTTTAACAAAATCTGTTTTTATTTAGTTAAAAATTAAAAATTTTAGAGTGTACAAATACTTTTTTTGCCAACTGTATTGTAATAAATATTTTTGTTAAACCTTAACTGCTGTTAGCGTCTCACATACCACTGAGTTTTTCAAGTTTCAGAGTTTAACTTGCAATTTTTAGTTTAACTATAGATACCGGGAAAATTTTGTTTCATTTGGAGTACTATTACTATCTCTAGATACTTTTGAATAGCTGAATTTTATTTATAATAGTCCTGTATATAAGGTTCAATACAAAAATAATATTCTTAAAGTTAATTTAACATTTTATTCATCGTTCGATTAAACGGTCTGACAAGCCGCTCACAGTAAGTTATGTGACAATTTTTGTCACAGCAGTTAAGGGTTAATACTATTATAGTAATCTAGTAAATAGTTTTAAACCCATAACTCCACACTGATGCGGATTCTCCAAACCTACAGTTAAATTGTCGACGTTTTAAAGAGCATGCTTTAATAAATTTTTCATAAATTGAATAAAATTTGAATAACAAATATTATCCCAAAGAGATCTTTTATTCAATTTTATACATAATTCATATGGTTATATATTATGATCTCTATATTAGCAACAAAATTAACCTTTAACTGCTGTTAGCAATCTGAACACCGTACTCCCCCCTCCCCCCCCCAAAAAAAAATAGCGTTTAACTTGTATTTTCCAGTTTAACTATAGTTACAACTGAAATTCTCTTTCGTTTGGAGTTCTCGTAAAATTGTTAGAAATATTTGAATAGATTAAATTTAATTAGAATTAATTCTGTACAAAAAGTTTAGCGCAGGAACAGTATATTATGATTTTTAATCATGGATCGCCTTTTAACCTTTATCTAATGATACCGGTCTCGTAGACCACTATTTTTCTTTTAATTTTTTGAATATTAAGTATAATACTCTTGTATAAAAAGTTTAGTACAAAAACACAATCCTATGAGTTAGTCCCGCCTTTTATTCATCTTTCAATTTTGCGGTTTCACAAACCTCATCACATTCATACGTTACAGTTTCAGTCACATCAGTTAAAGGTTAAATTTATAAAGTTTTGAAAAACCGAACGCTGAGAAAGCGGACAGTTAAAATTTCGAACTCAATTGAACAATCCAGTGGAAATTTAATAGAAACCTGATATTTAAGATGTTCGAATTTGAATCTCGAAAAAATTGATATAGTTTTATTTACAAAAGTTAAAAATTATTTTTTACATTCGTAAAAAAAAATAATAAAATAAAAAATAAAATAGAGATATTATTTTTAACTATTGGGCACCCCCCCCCCTTAATCTTACCATTTCAACAATGATGATAATGCTGTCCCATATTAATATATAAACCCCCTTCGGATATAGGTCGGCCACTGTTGAGAATCAACCGGGGTAATAACCCCAATCCCTGGCGTTATTACCCCGGGATACTTATTGCGCAGTAAATCCTAAACTACAAATTATCTCGAGAAGATATCCAAAATATTCTGCAACAATTTGAAAGTACATGAAATACACTACAAATTTATGTAATAAACAAAGTATTTCGGGATAAAAAATACAGTCTTCACATCAAAAACCTTATCTCGAAAGTTTTAGATCAAGCGCTAATTTTAGTTGCTTGTAAAAACAATAACACCTAAAAATGAAGCAAATTAAGTTGAAGCTGTTTTTTACGATTTATAAGACTCAAAACCCTTCTGCGCAGAACACATGGGTGTCATTTACCCGATTATTTCATAATTATGCAAAATATAAGCACTTAGCGTTATTACCCCGCCTGGCGTTATTACCCCAGGGTACCTTATTTCTGTTATTTGCAAAAAAATTTTGATCAATATTGGGAAAGTGGACTATGCAAATGATCAAATATTATTAATAAATTGATATATTATTAATAGATTGTTATATTATTGAAAATTTTAGAATACAATAATTACAATTATTAAAGAAAAAATAATTTCGTTTATAATTCTTTAAGACGTCCATTACTTGTACTCTGCCTTTTTTTGAAAAGCTTATGCGGTATATGTTTAAAAGCATGGTAGTTTAGGAGATTTTACTAGATAACAATTCATGTAAATTAATATATATGCACGTTTTATACAGGGTTATAAGCACGCTTTTGATGATGATTATCAGCTCCAATATTGAATTATGGAATCCCCTCCCCACCACCACACACACACCTAAGGTTTGATATTTAATGCTTTTTAATGGATTAAATAGGAATTTGAACTCTAATATGTCCTATTTTCCTCCACCGGAGCCGCAGAAACCTCTTCCGTAGAAAAATGTCTAAATTCAGCACTGAAGCTCATTCTTTATAACTAATATAAAAATTAATTCAAGCGTGCCAAGTTTAATTATATTCAGAATTTAATTCATTAAAAACCTAAATCGACAAAATATCATCATTTGTATCATAAAATTTCAGTGAAAACAAAACAAATAAATATGAATAAAATTAAGAAATATATAAAATAAGAATTCTGAGCTTCAATTACGATGGCGCCATCCTGCGCTATTACATAAATTAATACTTTTGAATTATAAAATGTCAATTATGGCATCACAATAAAAAATAAGAGAATATTATCACAAAAATTCAGTCTAAAACTACGATTTAAAAAAGTAAAAAAATCCAGATACTTACCTCTGATTTTGAGTACAAGAACTACGTTCTTCTATAATTTGATGACTGATCTGAGCGATGAACTTGTGAACAAACTGCATGGCGATGCGGGTCACAGTCAAGAAATATAATAGTCTTTAATCTCGATGCCGAAAAACAATACAGTTGCAATTCAAATAAAAGAGACAGGCTTCTTTCGTTGAGTTTTATAATTTCTGTGCAGCCACATCTCCATTTTGTAAACATTCAAAATAAATTCGCAGCAGATAACGGTGAATCTCCTTCTATCTTTGTTCGTTTCGTTATTTTCAGAAAATATGAAGAAATTTTCAGATTCTTAACAGAAAATGTCCTTTTGTCGTAGAAAGGCACTTTTTCTGTGAAATTCAGGAAAAAAATATTCGTGAATTTCAGATTTTTTTTAACAGTGTAGAATTGCAACTTCAAAAAATCTTTTATGCACCTTTAAACTTTTAATATTTTATTTTATTGTTGCTTGGCGATATTTGTTTTCAAAGTGTTCAATTATCTTCCATTTATAATTAAGTGAGTTTTTGACTAATAATTTTAATGAATAAAAAAAATAACTACTAACAATGTGTTTGATAAAAATACATAACTTTGCTCACTGGTGCACAAAAACGAGAATTTTAATATGAACTTATAATATTACTGACTTATAATAAAATGAATTTATAATACAATAAAGTATAAAATCAACGTTTCGTGCCTTGTTCAGAAAATTGTCCTAAATTTTTATTTATATAAGATCATATTAAAGTTCTAGGTTTTGTGCACCAATAAATAAGGTTATGTATTTTTAACACATACATTCCTAATACTTATATTTTATAGAACAATTGTCCAGTGCATGTTTATCAAAAGGATTTAGCCCAGTTTTTCCTGGGAGAGAGAAAAGATTTTTACAAAAAACTAATGTATATACACTATCTACAAATAAGTATTTGGAAACTTTTACTTTTTGACATTTTGCCAAATATTTAAAAGTATACTTGTCGGATTCTTCTGAAACTTCAGGATTAAAAAGATTATGTCTGACCTCATATTTATCAACATCCATTTGATAAGCAGGATAATTAGGGGGGGGGGCGACAAAAAATTAAAGAATAACAGAAATACTTGGGATCACCCTGTACATGAAAATGCACTAAACGATTTATCGCTGCAGAATACAAATATATGGATACTGCACAACATGTACACTGATTTTTGTAAGAATTGCATGTATATTCATGGAGAAAGAGTGATTAAAAAAAATTCAAAAATTCTGGTATGTTTTTTGTTTATATCATGCAGGGTTTTTGACCAAATTTAACGCAAATTTCAGAAATATTGTCAAAAAATGTTAGAAAAAATATAACGCAATTGGAATATAAAAATATGAAATATTTTATGAAATATGAGTAGTTTTATGAAATAATTTTTATCTGCGCATGCTCGAACGGTTAAAACGATTCTTTTACATCATTTAATAGTCAATTCTATTAACAATTCTTATTAAAAAAATCCAATCAAGTATCGTGAAAAGTCAAAAAGATGTCATTATTACAAGTAAGCTGTTTTTACATTCTCTCTAAAAACAGCTGAATGATAAGGGATTCTCCACAAATCGACATTTTTTTATTAACTGAGTTTTAGGAAAAAATTAGTACTATTTAATGAATACAATATCTAATACAATACTGCTGCTAATAAGTATCTTGACATCTGTGGTAGAAAAGGAAAATACCTTTTATTCTTTTCGATTACGGATGTCAAGATACTTATTAACAGAAATATTGTGTTAGATATTGTATACATTAAGTACTAATTTTTTCCTAAAAGTTAGTTAATAAAAAATTTCTATTTGTGGAGAATCCCTTATCATTCAGCTGTTTTTAGAGAGAATGTAAAAACAGCTTACTTGTAATAATGATATCTTTTTGAATTTTCACGATATTTGATTGGAATAACGATATTTGATTGTGGAAGTTATACCACAGAATTGACTATTAAATGATGTAAAAGAATCGTTTTTATCGTTCGAACATGCGCAGATAAAAATTATTTCATAAAACTATTCACATTTCATAAAATATTTAATATATTTATATTCCAATTGCGCTATATTTTTTTCTAATAAATTTTGTCAATATTTCTGAATTTGCGTTAAATTTGGTCAAAAACCCCTGCATGATATAAACATAAAACATACCAAAATTTTTGATTTTTTTTTTTTTAAAGTCACTCTATTTCCATGAATATACATGCTATTCTTACAAAAATCAGTGCACATGTTGTGCAGTATCCACATTTTCGTACTCTGCAGCGATAAATCATTTTGTGCATTTTCATGTACAAGGTGATCCCAAATATTTCTGTTATTCTTTAATTTTTTGTCCACCCCCTAATTGTCCTGCTTATCAAATGAATGTTGATAAATACGAGGTGAGACATAATCTTCATATTCCTGAAGTTTCAGAAGAATATGACATGCATATTTTTAAATATTTAACAAAATGCAAAAATTGAAAGCTTCCAAATACTTATTGGTAAATAGTGTAATTATGTTGCAGGGTGATCAGAAAAAACTCAAGGGTTTAATTTGATTTGGAAAAAGAAAACACAAAAACGTTTGCACAAACTAATGTTTTATTTATCATTAACAATGTATTAGAAAAATTAAAAATCACTTTTCCTCAAAGTGTCCTTCTTTTGCTTTGATACAGATATGCAAATGTTTGGTAAAATTTTCAGCAATTTGCCGCAGCTCTGTTCGAGCGATTAGCTTCCATTCCCGAACCAACAAGCGTTTTAGAGATTCCAAACAGTTGTGAGGCTTTCGGCAAGCTCTTGCCTCTAAAATCGACCACAAACTGTAATCCAAGGGATTACACTAATATGGAGGCTATTCTTGAGACGAGATGAAGTCTGGAAAATCGGCCCGACATCTTGTTGAAAAGTCCAAATCCCGTTTCGCATGTATTTTTGAGCCCAGGGAAGCACCCATCTTCAAGAATTTCTTTTTGGCACACATCTTTATTCAGTTTGACTCCAGAATCGATGAAAATGAGGGGTGTTTTTCCTGTTGCACAAATTTCTGCCCACACGATGACAGATTTAGGATTTTGACGATGTTGAACCGTGGAAGATTTGCCTAGGGAAGTTGTTGACCAAATGCGATCATATTGATGATTAAACGATTGCTCAATCAAGAAAAGCTTTTCATCAGAAAACAGGATTTACTGCCAGCATGGAGTTACAGCTCGCTTCAGCATCTCGCAATGCATCTCGCAATCTGTACTCGTTTCTTTTCTTCGGTAAGAATTTGCGCTTGTTTAAGCTTATACAGATGAAGGCTCAGCTCCTCTTTGCCGTAAGTTGAATCTATTCCCGGCCAATTCCAGTCTGCCTCACTATTTTTCTTATTGACACCGAAGGATTTCAGTATACTCGTTTCTTTATCAACTGACGGTTTCTGGAGATGTCCACAGTTCTTTTCCTGCCTCTTCCTGGTCGGTCTCTCTTATGGCTAATTCTTTAAATCTTTTGATTGTTTTAGAAACTATCGGATGAGGCACGTGAAGCAATCGAGCAATCTCACATACACACATTCCCTGGTGATGAAGTTCCAAAATAGCGTTATGTTTGTTTGCCATCCAATTAAACAAATATACTTAGAATAGAGATTAATAAGTGAAAAAAAAAATTTGAGAATCGAGTAAAAAGAAAATTATCAACCATGACCTTACTTCTAATCTTCGTTACGTTTTTTCTGGTTACCCTCTAATATTATATTGTCCGGGAGCCGACCGTCGATTTACCTATGTATCGAGTAAAAGGACCGGACAAACATCAAAATGTAGGTCTCAATGTGCACATTAAGAATATCACTGTCTGCCAGGTCCTATCCTTCCGGAACGCAAGGCAGCCGCACTTTTATGACGTCCATTTTGAGTGTTTACCTGTGTATCGAGTACAAGGACCAGACATACATCAAAACGTAGGTTTCAATCTGCACATTAAGAATATCACTGGCTGCCACATACATCAAAATGTAGGTTTCAATGTGCACATTAAGAATATCACTGGCTGCCAGGTCCTATCCTGCCGGAACCCGGTGGCAGCCACACATTTATGACGTCAATTTTGAGTGTCTGCCTATGTATCGAGTACAAGAACCCGACATACATCAATATGTAGGTCTCAATGTACACATTAAGAATATCACTGGCAGCCAGGTCCTATCCTGCCGGATCCCGGTGGCAGCTGCGCATTTATGACGTCAACTTTGAGTGTTTGCCTATGTATCGAGTACAAAGACCGGACATACATCAAAATGTAGGTCTCAATGTGCACATTAAGAATATCACTGTCTGCCAGGTCCTATCCTGCCGGAACCCGGTGGCAGCCGCACTTTTATGACGTCAATTTTGAGTGTTTACATATGTATCAAGTACAAGGCCAAGACATACATCAAAATGTAAGTCTCAATGTGCACTTTAAGAATATCACTGGCTGCCAGGTCCTATCCTGCCGGAACCCGGTGGCAGCCACACATTTATAACGTGAATTTTGAGTGTTTACCTATGTATCGAGTACAAGGCCAAAACATACATCAAAATGTAGGTTTGAAAATGCATATTAAAAACTTAAGGGTCTACTTTGTCCAATTTTACCGGAATCAGGTGGCAGACACACTTTTGACATCAATTTTGAATGTCTACCTATGTATCGAATTTAAAGACCATATAAAAATTAATATTAAGATTTAAAAGTGCACATTAATAATAACATGATCTGCCATGTCCAATTCTGCCGGAACCAGGTAGCGGACTCATTTTTTTCGTCAATTTTGAGTGTTTACCTATGTATCGGACCTTGCAGCCAGTGATATTTTTAATGTGCACATTGAGACCTACATTTTGATGTATGTCTTGGCCTTGTACTCGATACATATGTAAACACTCAAAATTGACGTCATAAAAGTGTGGCTGCCACCGGTTTCCGGCAGGATAGGAGCTGGCAGCGAGTGATATTCTTAATGTGCACATTGAAACCTACATTTTGATGTATGTGGCAGCCAGTGATATTCTTAATGTGCATATTGAAACCTACATTTTGTTGTATGTCTGGTCCTTTTCTCGATACATAGGCAAACACTCAAACTTGACGTCATAATGTGCGGCTGCCTTGGGTTCCGGCAGGATAGGACCTGGCAGCGAGTGATATTCTTAATGTGCACATTGAAACCTACATTTTGATGTATGTGGCAGCCATTTATATTCTTAATGTGCACATTGAGACTAACGTTTTGATGTATGTCTAGTCCTTGTACCCGATACATAGGTAAACACTCAAAATTGACGTCATAAAAGTGCGGCTGCCTTGCGTTCCTGCAGGATAGGACCTGGCAGACAGTGATATTCTTAATGTGCACATTGAGACCTACATTTCGATGTATGTCCGGCCCTTTTACTCGATACATAGGTAAATCGACGGTCGGCTCCCGGACTAATACATTATTTGCTTTTTTGAACATATGTGAAATTAAATTTGTTTACTGATTCAGCTTTTGTATTCTATTTTTTATTTCATGAATGAATTCTGAGTAGTTTCTTTTAATGATAAATAAGCAAATACGTGTTACGATTTTTCTTTAAATTATAAGCAAATATTTTCTTTCATCTTTAATAATAAACAGAGACGTTTGTGAGCGTGTCACCGCTGGTCTGAAAAGACCGCTGCACGTAGATTTACAAAATTTGGGGGGAAAGTACCTCTATACATGAAGTTTTGCAACTCGAAGCCAGATTTTCAGTTTGTTGTTTAGATTTTCTGTATTTAATTTTTTAGGCGATTTTTAGCGTTCAGGCTGCTACTTTGAAATGTCAGTGGTTTGAGGCCTATAATTACTATGGCCTCGATTGATCCATACTGCACAGAAACAATACAGAACACTTTTTATTACAGATATCCATTACATATATTTATTACACTTCAAAGGGACAACACACCATCCATGCCTATACCCGGATTCGAACCGGGAACCCGCGGTGTGGCAGCAGCTGCCGCTACCAACCACGCCACTGTGTCGGCGATTTTTAGCGTTCTTTTTAGTTTCCAGGCGATTTTTCCACATTAGTGAAAGGAATATAATGTTATTCTTTTAATCCCTTGTAGTAAATTTTCTACTCTTTTCAATAAAATTTACTTGGAATTCATTTAGCGATTTTGCAATTTTTAACGTAATTTTTAATGCAATTTTCAGTTTTTTTCACATTTTGAGGCTATTTTTTTACAATGATAATAAGAAAACTGTTTCAAACTTTTAGTCTAATTCACTAAATTCCGTCTGCTGTGATTTTCCTATTTCAGTGAATTTCAAAGCGACTTTCAGTGCGATTTTCGATGTGATTTTTAACGGTTTTTTTAATTTTTGTGCGTTTAGCATTTTTTTTTGTCATTTTTGTAAGTATGATAGATTTTTGTATGCATTATGGTCTTATCTATTTTTGAATTGGATGTAAGAAAGCAAAAACCATAAAATTAATGAATCAGCAATAAAGTTATTAATCATAATATTCACAGTAATCTTCTAGAATAATAAAGAGAGAAGTTTATGAGTGCGTCAGCACTTGTCTGAAAAGAACGCTGCACGTAGAGTTGGGGAGAAGGCACCTCTATATATGAAGTTTTGCACCTCGAAGCCCAATTTTCGGTTTTTTGTTTAGATTTTCTGTATTTAATTTTATAGGCTATTTTTAGCGTTCATTTTATGTTTCCTGGCGATTTTTCCACATTAGTGAAAATAGAATGATTTCAGTCTTTTAATTCATTGTAGTAAATTTTGTACTCTTTTCAATAAAGTTTACTCAGAATTCGTACAGCAATTTTTGAATTTTTAACGAATTTTTTAATGCGATTTTTAACATTTTTTCACATACTTCAACAATTTTTTCACAATGATAAAAAGAAAACTGTTTCAAACTTTCAGCCTAATTTACTAAATTTAGTCTGATATGATTTTTCTTTTCCAGTGATTTTCAAAGCGATATTCAGTGCGATTTTCGATGTGATTTTAAATGATTTTTTTTCTTTGTGCGTTTACCATCGGTTTTTTTTCTTTTTGTCAGCATTATGCATTTTTATATGCATCATGGTCTTATCTATTTTTGAATTGCATGTAAAAAAAGCAAAACCATAAAATTAAAGAATCTGCAATAAAGTTATTAATCAGGATATTCACAGTAATATTTTTCTATAATAATAAAAAGAGAAGTTTATGAGTGTGTCAGGACTGTTCTGAAGAGACCTCTGGGCTTAGAGTTACAAAATCTGGGGGGAAGGTAACTCTATATATGAAGTTTTGCAACTCGAAACCCAATTTTCGTTTTTTGATTAGATTTTCTGTATTTAATTTTTTAGTCGATTTTAAGCGTTCTTTTTACGTTTCCAGGCGATTTTTTCACATTAGTGAAATGAATATCATTTCGTACTTTTAATCCATTGTAGTAAATGTTGTACTCTTTTCAATAAAGTTTAATCGACTTTATGAATTTTTAACGATTTTTTAATACGATTTTTAGAATTTTCGCACATTATGCGACTATTTTTTCACAATGATAAAAAGAAAGCTGCTTCAAACTTTCAGCCTAATTTACTAAATCTCGTCTGTTGTGATTTTTCTTTTTCATTGATTTTGAAAGCGGTTTTCAGTGCAATTATCAATGGTATTTTTAACGATTTTTTTTCATTTTTTGTGCATTTAGCATCTTTTTTTTGTCATTTTTGTCAGTATTATAGATTTTTGTATGCATCATGGTCTTATCTATTTTTCAATTGCATGTAAAAAGACAAAATTATGGAATCAGCAATAAAGATATTAATCAGAATATTCACCTTAATCTTCTATAATTAAAAAGAGGGAAGTTTGTGAGTGTGTCAGCTTACTTCTGAAGAGACCCCTGCACGTAGATTTACAAAATTTGGGGGGTGGGGGGGAGGTGCCTCTATACATGAAGTTTTGCTCTCGAAACCCATTTTCCGTTTTCCGATTAGATATTTTTATTTAATCTTTAGGCGATTTTTAGCATTCCTTTTATGTTTCGCGACAATTTTTCTACATCGGTGAGAAGAATATGATTTTATTCTTTTAACCCATTGTAGTAAATTTTGTCCTCTTTTTATTAAAGTTTACTAGGAATTCGTGCTGCGATTTTTGAATTTTTAAAGAACTTTTAATGCGATTTTTAGTATTTCTTCACATTTTGGGGTCTTTCAGTTTCACTAATTTTCAATGCGATTTTCGATGTGATTTTTAACGATTTTTTTTTATTTTTTGTACGTTTAGCACCGATTTTCTGTCAATTTTGTCAGTATTACAGATTTTTGTACACATATGGTACGCATGGTCTTATTATTTTTTAACTGAATGCAAAAAGTGCCAAAAACCATATAACTAATGAATTAGAAGTTAAGGAATTATTTTGAATATCCACAGTAACCTACATTAATAAATAAAGAAAACGCATTGTCTGTGTGCGTGTTTGTTTTTGTGCGATAGCTAGCTAAGTCTACGGCACGTACGAGGCTAAAAATGTTCTTGTGAGTAGCCCAAAATTTCTCCTATGTACCTGACATTCAGATTTTCAAAATTCTGATGATTAACAGAGTAATTCCTCTCCCGTTTCCCATTGCAGTCCTATTGAATATTTTTACTGCTAAATATGATTTTTTCATTTTTTCAACCAGCTTTTCACATAGATAGTGGCCGAGTATATCATACAACGTAATTCTACGTATTTCAAGTTAGAGATAAAGTTACAAATTCCATGTTCCTTTAATATTAAGGTACCCTGAGGTAATAACGCCAGGCGGGGTAATAACGCCAGGTGCTTATATTTTGCATAATTATGAAATAATCAGGTAAATAACACTCATGTGCTCTGCGCAGAAGGGTTTTGAGTCATATAAATCGCAAAAAACAGCTTCAAGTTAATTTGTTTCATTTTTAGGTCTTATTGTTTTTACAAGCAACTAAAATTAACACTTGATCTAAAATTTGCGAGATAAGGTTTTTGATCTGAAGACTATATTTTTTATCCAGAAATACTTTGTTTATTACATAAATTTGTAGTGTATTTCATGTACTTTCAAATTGTTGTAGAAGATTTTGGATATCTTCTCGAGATAATTTGTAGTTTAGGATTTACTGCGCAATAAGTATCCCGGGGTAATAACGCCAGGGATTGGCGTTATTACCCCGGTTGATTCCCAACAGTGGCCAAACTGTATCCGAAGGGGGTTTATATATTAATATGGGACAGCATTATCATCATTGTTGAAATGGTAAGATTAAGAGGGGGGTGCCCAATACTTAAAAATATTCTCTCTATTTTATTTTTTATTATATTATTATTATTATTTTACTAATGTAAAAAATAATTTTTAACTCTTGTAAATAAAACTATATCAAAATGTTTTCGAGATTCAAATTCGAACATCTTCAAAATCAGATTTCTATTAAATTTCCACTGGATTGTTCAATTGAGTTCGAAATTTTAACTGTCCGCTTTCTCAGCGTTCTGTTTTTCAAAACTTTATAAATTTAACCTTTAACTGATGTGACAGAAATTGTAACGTATGAATGTGATGCGGTTTGTGAGACCACAAAATTGAAAGATGAATAAAAGGCGGGAATAACTCATAGGATTGTGTTTTTGTACTAAACTTTTTTATACAAGAGTATTATACTTAATATTCACTTATTTAGTCTCTGGTGATAGTACTAAAATTACAAATGAAACAAAATTTCGGTAGTGTTTGCAGTTAAACTGAAAATTACAAGTTAAACTAAAAAATTAAAAGAAAAATAGTGGTCTACGAGACCGGTAACATTAGTTAAAGGTTAAAAGGCGATCCATTTAAAAATCATAGAATACTGTTCCTGCGCTAAACTTTTTGTACAGAATTAATTCGAATTAAATTTAATCTATTCAAATATTTCTAACAATATTACGAGAACTCCAAACGAAAGAGAATTTCAGTTGTAACTATAGTTAAACTGGAAAATACAAGTTAAACGCTATTTCTGGGGGGGAGGGAGGGGGTACAGTGTTCAGTCAGATTGCTAACAGCAGTTAAAGGTTAGTTTTGTTGCTAATATAGAGATAATGATATATAACCATATGAATTATGTATAAAACTGAATAAGACATCTCTTTGGGATAATATTTTTTAATCAAAAATTTTATTCAATTTATTAAAAATTTATTAAAGCATGTTCTTTAAAACGTCGACAATTTAACTGTAGGTTTAGAGAATCCGCATTAGTGTGGATTTATGAGTTAAAAACTATTTACTAGATTACTATAATAGTATTAACCATGTGACAAAAATTATCGCATAACTTACTGTGAGCGGCCTGTCAAGACCGCTTATTCTAACGATGAATAAAATGTTAAATTAACTTTTAGAATATTATTTTTGTATTGAACCTTATATACAGGATTATTATAAATAAAATTCAGCTATTCAAAAGTTTCTAGAAATAGTAATAGGACTCCAAATGAAAAAAAATTTTCCCTGTATCTATAGTTAAACTAAAAATTGCAAGTTAAACTCTGAAACTTGAAAAAATCAGCAGTATGTGAGACGCTAACAGCAGTTAAGGTTTAACAAAAATATTTATTACATATAACTCTAGTTATTACAAAATTTCACATGATTAAAATATTACATTATGAATGGTTAAAACCATGCAATGTTTCTTATAATCATATTTAAGCGGGACTTTTTAAGCAAAGAGAGAACAGGATGTTATATTCTGTCGAAGTTCCCCCTCACTCCTTTTTCTTTCACGTTCACAAAAAATCAATATTTTCTATCGCATAGAATGCATACATGGGAATATAAATACTGATTCAAATAATCCGTGCAATGTTTCTAATAATTCTATTTAAATGGTCATTTTTAAACAAAACGTAGCTTAGAATCTGATATTCTTTTGCCTCCTCCCCCCGCCACCACCATAGCTTTCTTTTTCTTTCAGAGTCACAAAAAAATTGTACATTTTCAATAGCTTAGATTGCAATTTGTCAATTTCTAGAGCTGTAGAGTTTGTATTTTTAGAATTGGGCAATCTACATGCCATTATTCCATCTTATTTTATAGTTTTGTTTGCATGGCGTAATTACCCATATATGTGGGTAATAACGCCAAATAGCATTGGTCAAGAAAAAACGCCATTACATTTTATGAATACATATCTGTTAAATTATTTTATTTTATATAGATAGTCAATGAGTTGCTGTATCAGATCCTATATTTGTTTGAAAAATACAATCTAAAACTAAGCCGTGAAAATTGGTAGAACCTTAACGTGGCGTTATTACCCCAGGGTACCTTATTATCACGGACCCATGCAACGCCAGTCGGGTCAGCTAGTAATAAATATTGCTATTTTGTTAAAGTTGTGATGAACTTCAAATAAGTAACAATGTATTTGTCGGTTAAGTGAACGCATTATTCTCGCATGGCATCCTCACAATGGTAAAAATGAATGTTATTATTTAATAAAAATCGTTGCTAAAAGAAGAATAAGACTTTTTAAAAAACTATACATCGTAGGGTTGCATATAGCTGTATATATGGAAATATATAAATGGTTATACCATGAGAATTCAGAGAGAAATGTATAGTTCAATTTTGTTTAATTCTTTTTTTATCTTATCCTGATCTTTTTATTATACACTTTATTATCTGAAAAAAAAGCAATGCATATTTAAACTTCGATGCATGCGCATATTATGCAATAATGCATTCTTAAACTATTTCATTTTAATAAATCCAATATCGGCTTAGTAATAACATTTTTACTTACAATATAGATATTAAAAAATAATCGAAGTTTAATCTTAGCATCGTACCAAGTGCACTCTAAAAGGAGGTCTCAGTGTTGCAGTAATACCATGGTCTGTTCAGTGTTTTTCCAAATAAATGTCTAATAATTTTTTTAAATCAGATACGGTGGATTCGGAAAGCCACTCACTGAAAAATTTGCATTCATTGCCGACGATACCTAATTACCGAAACCTGTCTACTGCTATTTTAATATATTTTGTGTCTTTTAACGTTGCTCACTTTTTATAAAAACTATCACTTTATATAAAGTAATATCATTTTATATTATCACTTTATATCACTTTTTATAAAGAGTATAAAATCATAAAAATGTACTTGAAACTATTTTTTGCATTGACCTTGATGTAACAGATTTGTTTTCATTGTTTTTCATTGTCCTAATAATAGATATAGATCTGATTTCATAAAATTTGAAACGACTCGACAAAATTATGCAATAAATATATATTTACAATTACAAGCGATTTGGTTGGGAAGTTTTGAGATGTTATTATCGGAGGGACTGAACGACGACTATAGGTGCTACGTATTTCATTATCACGAACGCAGTCTAAAAGAAAAAAACACTCGATGTATGTATACATAAAAACGCCAGTCAAGACATTTCAAAGTGTGTGCGACAAATGTGTTCTGAAAAAAACACCGTCACCGGATCCCACGCAATATCGGAAATCTGCCTCCAGAAAAAAAAGAATGTAATTTAACAAATTACAACGACTATTTGAAAAATAATATTTTCAAAGACTACAATTTTAAAGACTTATACATAAATTCTGTATTTAAATTAATAATAATAATGAATACCATTTTAATGATGATCACAATGAGTCATATATTATTTACGCAATGCATTAAACATTAAAATTCGTTGACCAATGATAAAAAAACAGTAGTTTATAGATATACAGCTTTAAATGTTTAAAATGTGCATTTTTATTTGATGGAGTTAGTCAGACATCTGAACACCCCATATTATCTACGACATGGATTAAACATTAATATTCCTGGACCTATCATAAAAATATTTTAAATGAAATTTCAATTTTACAATTTTTGGAACTTGAAATTTTTAAACTTTTAAACATTCCATATTTTAAATTTTTACACCGTTGCGTAGAGAAAAAAGTACAGTTTTAAATAAAAAAAAATTTAAATCTTTATCACAATTTGTTTTCAAATTATTATTATTATTTAAAATTTTATTACTTTTTTGTCATCGTGGCAACAGAAGTATTACATTTTTGAACATTAAACTTGGACCAGTCAGAAAACGAATAAAGGAAAATAAGTAACAAAATTCAACCAATGCTTCAGATTTCACAGCTCTCTACCGAGGACAACAACTATTTTTCAAATAGTTAAAAAAATGATGGGGTTGAGCTGGGGATACGGATCTACAAAGTTGTTTCAATGTCGTTATAAGTGTTTTGCTTTTCATAAAGTGGTCACAGTGTAATGTAAGACAAAGGTTCAAAAACGGCTTCACATTGATATTAAATCATGCACTCGAATAGTTTCAAGGTGACAATCCTTCACGGAAAATTTCAAATAAGACAGTTATCAGAGTGAAATTTGTTGATATATTAATGATAAACATAAATCGAATAGCAAATGATTTTTTCCTTGCTACACTAAAAATTGAAATTATGTTGACAAAGGTTAAGGCAATATGACTTGTATGTTACTCAGCTCACTTAAACTCAAGTTCACGAATGTGTATCTAACGATTGTGATGTATGAGAAAAATATGCTACATTATCTTTAGATAATGTTTTTTATATTTTTTTTAAATACAATATTTAATGAATTGAATTTTATTTTGGGGAATTTATCAATTCTTTTTTCATTATCGTGCTAAGTTTTATCGAAATCTGTAATGCAACTTTTGAAATATGCTTCAAAAATATTTCCTATAGTAGGATCTCAAAAACTCTTTTATCGAGTTTTAGTCTTTGCTATCGTACTTTAGGCAGATAATCCAAGAAGACTAATAACATTTATTGCTTCAAAAAATTCTAAAAATAGAGAAGTTATAAAAACTATTTTAATAAAGACACACAAACAGATAAAATGTTTTTTTATTGTATAAGTAGCTTATCAAATAATAGTCTAAATTAATATTTGCATATGTATGTGTATATTTATTAAATTTACGGCATGTTGTTTAAATTTTTAGTTTTGACTCATTTGCATTTTTATTAATTTATCTTTCGTTAGGTATAGAATTAAGTTTTTTTCCTTACAGCTCAATTTACTTAAATTAATAGTTTCTTGGTAAATTTAATTTGGAAAACATGATAACGCACAACGGAGTACTTCTGCATTAGCTCAAACAATATATTTTTGCGAAAGATAATTAAACTGTCTAGACAAGAATTATTAAAATAAATTAGGTAAATAAAGATGCATAAGGAAATGAAATAAATGAAAACAACATACATTTGTTTTATCTACGGCTTTATGTATTTTTTCTTTTCAAAAGACTAGTCAATTAATTGTAAAAAGAAAAGCGTCTTTGTTTGGTTAGGAAAACTATCTTAATATTTTTAGATAACATGTATGTAATGGTTTTTATCAGTATTAATATCTTTAAGTAAATAATTATTTTTCATATACCATTAAATAATTTAAATTCAGGTTCGTAAAATATCATAAGAAATGATTTATGTATTGTTCCCCTATGAAAAATGGTTCTGACATTGCAATAAATTATACGCTTACAAAATAAATAAATAAATAAATAAATAAATAAAAATAAATAAAATAATGTTGTTTATTTAAAAGAACATACGCTTATCACACATCTTTATAGTTTGTATTCACATTTTTTTTCACTGTAATTAAGTTACATGCGCATATCTTTCAATCAATATAAATATGTACATATATACACTGTTAAAAATCTGCTGCATTTTGTTGTAAGGCACTCCCCTGCCTGTATAGAAAACGGTTACTTGGCCGTAAAATGGAGCTTTCTCATTGGTTGGAATAGAGATATTATATACAAGCGGTGTAGTGCGTTGCAACAAAATGCATCATTTTTAACAGTGTATGTACGCCTGTGTGCATGCGTGTATGGAAACTTGTACATATCTGTACATTACATATAGCACAATTATTAAATGATGAATGTATTATTTTTTAGGATTATATTAATATAAGGTGTTGTGTTTTTAGTACGTAACTATTATTATGTTTACTCAGTACCATAGGTTTTGTATCTTATTTCTTCACATTCTTATAGTAAATGCGATGAGTTCATTTTCCTAATTAAAAGATTTTATCCCAAATTATCTGTTAAAAACATTTTGTGTTTTATATTCAATTTTTTTTCTTTCCACAGAAATGGATAAGCAATAAATGAACAAACGTAAGTTTGGTAATATTTGTAAGCTTAACATGATTTAAAATGCAAATATCTCACCACCTATTAGTTTTTTAATTTCCGTATGTCATAATTGACTTATGAAAGCATGAAATTAAAAGATTGCATCAATTAATTTTTGGAACTGGTGTGAACAGATGGCACCTCTCCGGGTTTACATGTATTTTCTGATACATGTTTTCCGATTCCCCGACTAATGGTAATATCTGAAAAATTACGATAGTTTGAAGGATTAGATTTAGATGGAGGTAATGATAATTTTCAAAGAAAATTACGTGAAATAATCCGTAAGTTTTCAAAGTTGGAATTAATATCGATAGCAAATTTACAAGCGATTGAAATCTTTAGCACTGAAAAATGATATTGCACACTGCATTTCAAAAAATGTTTAAAGAATTTAAAATAATTCGCAAAATCCGTTAACATAGCAACATATTTCCAATTAGAAGACATCCCATAAAACTATCCCATTGCCAGCTGAGGTGAAAATAAAAACTTATTCACTACGAGAACTTATAAACTTAATTCCTAAAAACTTTTAATTTTGTTCGCACTCTTTGAGAAATTGATTCTATGTTTTTGTGGATTACATATAAAAAACACAATAAATTTGCACACTCGTTTTTAAAATTTTCAAAATCTTTTGCACTTACCGAAGTTCAGAACTTTTTGTTTGTGGAGCGCGCTTTGAGAAATTTAACACTATTATGGGTGCAGTGTGACTCTTACATAATATGACAAATATGACGAACTTAAAAAGCATTATTGTAAGAATTTGGACATTATTCGACACCCAATTATCTTCACCAAGTGTTAGTGAATCGTGGTCATTTTTCTGGGAGAAAATTTGATACAATAATTGGTACTACTGTGTTATCCCGTCGACCAAAATACTATCGCCAAATTATAAGACTAAAAACTAATAATGGATGATCGTGAATGTCAATTCAATGACATTAAATACGATACACGTGCTTAAAACGTCATTAAGTGATTTTTATTTCGACTTCTTATTTGTATTTTTATTAATATTCTATTAATTATTTGTTTTTTTTATTATCCAAAATAAAAATTACGTGAATATGTATAATTTGGCTATTAGTTTGACAATTTGTATAATTTGGCAAAATCGATCGACTTGATAACGGAGTAGTACAAAATAATTTTTCTGCATGCGAGTAATCGCAAATAACGGCAACGTAGATGATATCTCGATTATGCATTATGTAATACACGAAATTGAGGAATATAGATGTTGATTCACGATCACCAGTCACCAAGTGATGAATAATATTTTTGCTATGGCATCTAATGTTAAGTATGTAAGTTGACATCCTTTAGTAAATTAGTGTTTTTTCGCTATGCTTTGACTAAATTCGCTTTTTTCGCTGATCAAAGACCACATTGAAAATGAAAAGCAACAAAAGTATTTAGTATACTTTTATTTTAAAAATTGCTAGTTTAAATTAATACCTTTCCTTCAAAGGCAAATCTTGTTCTAAAGACAAGGCCGTACTGATATATGTGAGTAAAAAATGCTAATTCGGTTTTATACGTCGTTCGACCTCTCTGTTTTAAGGTATCGGCCTCGTAGCTTAAACAGTAGATCACTTGGAGCGTTATTTCAAGGGTTCTGATTTCGATTGCCTGCTTTTGCCTTTTTCACTCTATACGTTCTACTCTTAGCAGTATGATAAATAACTTTTAAAACTTTTAATCATATTATAGCTAATGAATGTTCTTGCAGATAAATAAAATTTTATACTTTTTACAGTACACACGCACTGCAAATTAAATATTAAATAAGTGTACATAGATAGGTAGATAGACAGGGAGATAGATACGATAAACAAAATATTATTGTTGACAAATTATCCAAAAATCTAAAAAAATGCCGACCCAGTGGCGGTTGGTAGCGGCAGCTGCTTCCACACCGCTGGTACTCGGTTCGAGTCCAGCTAGCGGCATGGGTGTCTGTATTGTCCCTTTGATGTGTAATTAATGTATGTACCGGATTTTCTGTAATGATAAAGTGTTCTGTATTTGTTTCTGTGTATTCTGGATCTATCGAGGCAACAGCCATTGTAGCTATAGGCCACAAAACACTGTCCACTCAAACTCATCTAATGAAATAGATTAGTAGGAAAGGTGAATCAGTAAGTAATAGCTCCCCTACCTTAATTTTTTTAAATGCGCATGTAACATTATCAACCATAGCTTGAACTGTGATATATTAATGTTCAACACAGTCACTTTGCATTTGAATATGTTTGCCAAATCGGTTAACCCAAACATCAAAAACATTTTAGAAAGATCTAGGAGTTTTTATCTAGGTTTTTGCAATTATTATTCGAATACAGCTATATCAGATCTTTAATGCATTAGCAATATTGTGAACTGTAACACGTCTGTCTCCTCGAATCAATTACCCACCACTTTTTTCTGTTTGCATGTGTGACTGATGTTGTCCGGCAGCTTATCCGTTTACCTGCGATTGCCTTTTTCAAACTTTTTCACTCAATCCTGCTCATTGCTGATGTCCATTTAAAGTTTCTTTTTAACTTTTTATTAAATAATTATCGTTTTTTTTAAGTGCACTTTTTTGTCATAAATCTAATGACGATTTTTCCTATAATTTTAATATTCATGATTCTCGCTTGTGAATCAAAATAGCAAAATACTATATAAGCAGACTAAGGATAATTGTAAATTATTATTTATGGATAGCCAAATAGATGTAAAAGAAATAAAATGTAGAGCAATGGAAGCGTTCCTTCTTAATTCCCCCTTGTAAATTTCACACAAAAAAAATAAATAATCCGCAAAAATAAGAATCAGTATTAAAAATTGCATAAACATGCTAAGAAATATGAATAAGTTAATTCAATTAAAATGAATAGCTTGCAAATAGAGATACTTCATCGGGACTCTACCACCTATACATTTATAAGAAAAAAAAAATGAACCCAGTAAAAAATAAGATTTTTTTTTTTTTGTAGGATTGCAGTTTTTATGAATACATTTATAAATATCTCTCAACATCGAAGTGCAACAAAAAAGACATGAATTTCATTATACCTATAATTATGAATGAAATTACAAACACTGGTCTTCAATAAAATGATGAATCAATTGTCTCCGTAAATGAAAAGGATATCATAAATACTTTTAGATTATGTTAGTTTCTAAATATATAATCCATATTTTTTAGTAGCACTTGAGCGATAAGTTTTTTAAAATATTTTTAAAATCTTATGTGAATAATGTATTTTTAAAATTTAATTAAATGCTTGAAATTTTGCTCATTATCTAAAATTTGATTTTAATTTTACTAAGATTCCTAAATCACCCTTGTTATTTTATTGACTGGAAATAGGTAAAATTAAAAGACATTTACGCTAACTGAATAAATGACTTGATGTATATTAATTTTATTGACATATTATATGATATCATAGGTTTAGACATATCCAGATAAATTTTAGAAATGCAATTTTTTCTAGCTGTGAAGTTAAAGGATTAATTATATTATACATTTTAATGAAAATTATGGATATTTATAATATTATATTATAACATATTTTGATAATAAATAACCAGCGAGTTTAAAATTTTAAAACTTTAAATGTATATTATTTTTAAAGAAGTATTAAAAATTCCCAAAAGAGAAGTTTAAATGGGAATAAATCATTTTTAATGATGGTAAATATGTTTGTAAAGGTTAAACACGTGAACCATTAAAGTGATGGCTAGATTAATCAGAAGAATATAAACTTAAGAGCCACTTATTTCTCCAGTGTAGTAAAACTTTAGTAAAATGTCGTACTAAATTCGGATTTGATACTTAATAAATGAGAAAAAAAAGCTTATATAACTCGTTATCACAAAACAATCCCTTGTGATATATATGTGACATTACATAAAGTTAAGTACATCATCTCTAAGTTTGGGTATTTCTGAAAATTGCCTCTTTCTTATATAAGCTGTTCTTCTTGGAATCGTTTGATAAAGTGTGATATCTTTCTTTCCACATAACTCTTGTGAGAATATCAATTTTTAATATGATTGAGGAGTAATTTTGATACATAAAATTTTCTTTAGTCTCGCATTTATCTATGCGATAAGAAGCATATTCTGTAACCAATTTCAAATTTAATATCATTTCTTTTTGGTATTTAACATGAAAAGTAAGCTCATTCAGGATGCGATTTGTTAAATACATTTGTTTTGTTTTTTTTTTAAACTTTAAAGTTTGTTGTGAAAAAAAAATGGTAATTTTTAAGCGAAATTTACTATTATTTTTTACATCGTTAATAAACTCTTATTGATGGAATCAAATTTAAAAAATACTCCGAATCAATATATTAATAAGCTAAATTGTAAAACTTTTGTAAATGAATTTTTTATATATATTTATTTACATGCATGAAATTTTGCTCACTATTTTAAATGGTATTTTAGTTTTTTAAGATTCCTAAATATACCTTGCTGTATTGTTTATAGAAAATAGGTAGAATTAAAAGTTATTTAAGGCCAATTAAACGAATAACTTGATATATAAGAGCATCAAGGATCTATTATCTGATATATAAGTTTATCCTTAACCAGATATATTTTGAGCAAAGCAGTTTTTTCTCAATTTGTAAAGTTTTAAAGAATCATTATTTTCTATTTTCGTGAAAATAAATTAATGTTAACGACGCCATATTATAACGTAATTTGTTCAATCTCTTTAGAGCTTGTGGCTACTTTACAGTTTAATATTTGCATTTTTTTCAGAAATATTAACAAGTTTTAAAAGAGAAATTTAAATAGGAAGAAAGAAAAAAAATGAATGTTGAATTTGTTTATCAAGGTTAAACACGCGAACCATTTAAGAGATTGCTAAGTTCGAATGAAGAATTTAAACTGAAGAGCCACTTATTTCTCCAGTGTAGTAAAACTTTAATAAAATGTCTTATTAAATGTCTTATGTTGCGTTTTTGTTGCTTAACAAATGAGAACGAAAACTTTTATATCTCGTTGTCACAAAACAATCCCTCGTGGTATATATGTGACATTAAAGTTAAATACATCAGCCCTATGTTTAGCAATTTCTGAAAATTGCCTCTGTCTTATATCAGCTGTTCGTCTTGAAAACGTTTGATAATGTGTAATATCTTTCTTTCCACATTTCTCCTGTGAGAATATCAATTTATAATATGATTGAGGAGTAACTGCTGCTAAATAAAATTTCCTATATGTTCACGTTTGGCTATGCCATAAGAAGGAAATTCTGTAACTAATTTATATTTTAAGAATATTTCTTTTTGATATTTTTATACATAACATGAAATGAAAGTACATTTGTAATGTAAAAAAAGAAATTGAAACTTTTTTATGAAAAAAGTTTAAATTTTAAATGTAATTTGCTATTATTTCTTACATTATTAATAAGTTCTTATTGTAGAATGAAACTTAAAAAGGAATTATAGTACAGTAACTTAAATTGTAAACTCTATGTAACTGAATGTATTTAAAATATTTATTTACATGCATGAAAAGTCGCTCACTATTTTAAATCGTACTTTACATTTTTAAGATTACTAAATATTCTGTACTGAGTTGTTTATAGTGAATAGAATGAACTAAAAATTATTTACAGCTAACTAAACAAATTACTTTAATGACCTAGTAGCTGATGGATAAGTTTAGCCTTATCTAGATATATATTAAGAAATGCAGTTTTTTGTAGTTGTGAAGTTTTAAATAATTATTTTTTTTCTATTTTTTCAGGAAATTATACATATTTATGGCGTCATATTTTAATGTACTTTGTTAATAAGTCTCAATTGAGTATCGTACTTTAAATTTTAGATGCATGTTAACTATTTTTTCGGAAATATTAATAATTTTCAAAAGAGAAATTTTAATGGGAAGAAAGAAACAAATGAATTTAAGTAAGTTTATAAAGTCGTGAACCATTAAAGTGATCGCTAGCTTCATAAGAAGATTATAAACTTAAGAGCCATTTATTCCTCCAGTGTAGTAAAACTTTAATAAAATGTCGTACTAAATTCGGTTTTCATATTTAAGAAATGAGAAAGAAAGCTTTCATATCTCGTTGTCACAAAACAATCTCTTGTGATATATATCTCACATTAAAGTTAAGTACATTACCTCTATTTTAGCGATTTCTGAAAATTGCCCCTTTCTTATATCAGCTGTTTGTTTTGAAAATGTTTGATAAAGTGTGATACCTTTCTTTCCACATATCTTGTGTGAGAATATCAATTTATCACATGATTGAGGAGTAACTGCTAATACATAAAATTTTCTTTTTGTTCACGTTTGGCTATGCCATAAGAAGCAAATTCTATAGCTAATTTAAAATTGAATACCATATGTTTTTGATATTTTTATAAATATCATGAAAGAAAGCACATATATAATGTGCTTTGTTAAAAAAAGTAACATTTTTAAAAATGTTCTCAATGTTTGTTATTTAAAAAATGGTAATTTTTAAATGAAATTTACTATTATTTCTTAGATCATTAATAAGTTCTTATTGTAGAATCAAATTTAAAAAGGAATTATAGCACAGCAAATAAACATATTTATAAGTTAAATTGTAAACGTTTGGTAAATGAAATTATTTTAAAGGTTTATTTACATGCATGAAATTTTTCTTACTATTTAAATCGTACTTTACTTTTTTTAAATTACTAAATATTCCTCGATGTATTGTTTATAGTGAATAAGTAGAATTAAAAGTTATTTATATCTAACGAAACTAATGACTTGATATATACGAACTTTAATGACCCAGTATCTGATGAATAAGCTTAGCCTTATCCAGATATATTTTAAGCCATGCAGTATTTTTTTTTTTCAGCTATGAAGTTTTAAAGAATTAATATTTTTCTACTTTTTCATGAAAATTATGGATATTTATGGAGTCATATTGTAATGTAATTTGTAAATATATGTCGATCGAGAATGGTACTTTAAATTGTAGATGAATATTAACTATTGTTTTAGAAATATTATTAATTTTTATAAGAAAAAATTAAATGAAAAGAATAGATATTATTATACTTTCTTTTTTTCAGAACTATTAATACTTTTTAAGAGATATTTAAATGGAAAGGAAGAAAACAAGTGAAATTGAGTGTGTTTATGAAGGATAAACAAGTAAACCATTAAAGTGATGGCTAGCTTCATAAGATGAATATAAACTTAAGAGCCACTTATTTCTCCAGTGTAGTAAAACTTTAATAAAATGTTGAACTAAATTCAGTTTTGATGCTTAACAAATGATAAAGAAAGCTTTTATATGTCGTTATCACAAAACAATCCCTTGTGATATATATATCTGACATTAGAATTAAGTACATCCTCTCTATTTTTAGCGATTTCAGAAAATTGTCTTTTTCTTATTTCAACTGATCGTCTTGAAAATGTTTGATAAAATGTAATATCTTTGTTTCCAGATGTATCTTGTGAGAATATCAATTTTTTATATGATTGAGGCGTAACTGCTGATTTTCTGAAAATTTTCTTTAGGCTCAGATTTTCCTATGCGGTAAGAAGCCAATTCAGTAATTAGCTGAAAACTTAATAACATTTTTAAAATATATAATTAACATGAAATACAAGCTCATTTAAGATGTGATTTGTGAAATAAATATATTTTTTTAAAGCTTTTTAATGTTTGTTGATAAAAAACATGGTAATTTTATAGTAAACTTTACTATTCATTCTTAGATCGTTAATAGGCCTGTGTCAGTTGTAAATGAAAATTTCAAAGCAAATGTATTGAATTATTCTGTGGTAAACACAAATTGGCTGAAAATGACAAAGAATTACATAAAAAATATTTACGACACATTCGATATGTTTCTTTTTCGTTTTCTGTCTATGATTTAGTTAAACTATTTTTATTTTATAAGCTTTTTATTGAATCGCATTCTACTATACGTAACCGTTTTAAAAACATATTTTATGAGCTCAATAGAAATTTTATACATTATTTGGTGTATTAAATGCATTACTAGTGCATATTTTCTTAGCATAGTACACATGTATTATTGGTTGATTACAAAAATATAAGTGGAGAAATTTGCAATGACTGTTTTAGGTCCAACTGAAATTTTCAAAATAAATATTTTGATTTATAATGCTGAAAAAGCGTTTTCGCTGTGAATAACAAATGATTTTAATAAAATAAAGGAGATATTCGTTATCTTTCTTTTACGATTTCTGTCTGAGATTTAAGTTATTAAATTGTTTCTTTATTTGGATGTATGTATAATACTTTTTAATATATTTCTTCGTTATTTATTTTCATAAGTGCCACCACTATCTTTTGTTTAAAAACGCAGTTCTGTCAAAAACTGAGATCGTCTTCTTTAAGTATAATAAGTATAAGTAATTTTCGCGCATTACTCAAAATAGGAAATATTTTTGAGTGAAAGAAGTTAACACATTCGCTGCCACATATGCGCCAGCGTGTGATAAAACGCCAACGTTAAAGGGCCACTCACGCGCCAGCGCGTGATATGGGGTGATGTCCAATAGCCAGTCACGCGCTGGCGCGGGAAAACCTTTTACAGATTCTTTGTTATAAAAAGTAATCGGCTTTTACGATTTTTTTTCGTAAAGCGGCATTAACTATCATCACATCCTCACGTAAGCGGCAGTGAACGTGTTAAGTAAGTCTTTCCGGCTGTATCGGGGGGAAGAGGTAGCTTTCATATACCTTACTCATTTCTTTATTTATTGTAAATTAAGTTATATTATTCAATCATACTAAGCTCAAATTAGTGAAACCCGATTATATAAGATTGAGTTCTAGTTTTTGTCGATAATGAATATTAATGAAAGTTTTTAGAAATTAGTCATCTTTTTTTTCAACCTGGTTTTATTTTAAACGATTTATAGGGTCGCCAAGTTCCACGATATCATGAAGTGTATGCCATTTTTAAACAACATGATGGATGAACTAACCAATGAGCTTTGTCGAAATCTTCATGTGCGCATCCACACTCACGTCGAAATCGATTTATAAATTCGAGTGCTGTCACGGGCAAATAGATTTTTTTTTAAATGTCACTCACATTAGAAATTTAAACTGCTATATTCAGGCGTTTTTAAGGTAAAGACAAAGAAAAAATACTCTGGAATTCATTATTAAGATCAAACACTTTAGAAAGAACTTTTTTTTTCAATTTCTAATTTTTCATTTGTAAATCATTATGCATTTAAAAGATGTTTGACAAACTTAAATGGCCGCCATTTTGAAACAAGATGGCGGATGAAGTTGGCCAGTAAACTCGGTCAAGACATTGGTATGTACTATGGACACACAGAGCTATATCCAAATCAGTTTAGAAATATGCGTATTATCGCTTGACAAATTTCAGACCGTTTCAAAATGCCAACCACACTGGAAATTGAAAGTGGTATAACTCAGCCATTTTTCAGGATATAGAAAAAGCAAAAAATGCTCTGGAATCTTTGTATCGAGTTAAAACACAGAAAAGAAAAATATTTTTTAAATTCTTAAATTTTTGCACCTAGTTTTAAAATTTAAATTAAAAACTTTATATTCCGCCATTTTGAAACAAGATGGCTCGTGCAACTGGCCAACGATTCGGTCCAGACATAAATATGTACTATGTACGCACCAAGCTACATCCAAATCGGTTAAATCGGTTTTATAAATAAGCGCGTTATCACGTTATGAAAATTAGATCATTTTAAAATGTGAGCAACACTAGAAATTAAAAGTGCTACGACTCAGCCATTTTTTAAGATACAGACGAAAAAAAAAGTGCTCTGGAATCTTTGTATCAAGGTCAATTGCATTAAAGAAAAATCTTTTTCAATTTCCCAATTTTTTGTACTTTAAATTAAAAAAAAATAAATGGCCGCCATTTTGAAACAAGATGGCGGATGAAATTGGCTAACAACCTCGGTCCAGGCATCTAAGTACTTACCGAGTTACATCTAAGTCGATTCATAAATACGCGTGTTATCATGTGACAAAAATCAGATCGTTTCAAACTGTCAACCACACTAGAAATTCAAAGTGTTATACCTTAGTCATTTTTTAAGATATAGGCGAAATAAAAAGCGTTCTGGAATCGTTGTTTTAAGTTCTAACACATAAAAAAAAATATTTTTCAACTTTTAATCTTTTCGCATTTTATTTTACATTTAATTTTTTTTTTTTAATTTTAAATGAACGAACTCGGTTGAGACATTTGCATGTACTATGTACATACCAAATTTTATTAGTTTCGGTTCATAAAAATCAGACAAAAATCAGATATATATATATATATATATATATATATACAGTGTTGGTCATAATTATAAGGACAAGGCAAAAATTGCCAAATCTTGGTTATATTTGGCGGGAAACTTATGCAAATTTAATGACTGGAAACTAATGAAAAATGAAGTTTTTTTTTTAGGAATTATGTGGTAAATTGATATTTATAAAATGTATTATAAAATTATACAGCCATCTGATATGGACAAAATTATAAGAACAACTGCATTTGTGTCTTCTAAAAAGTAAAATTTGCATGTTTTTTGCTCTGCACACGGAACTTCCAGGCCATATAAATACTTCCAGACTATACTTCCAGACCCATAGCGTTCGGGATCGTATTATTCTCTTTTTCAATCATGCCGCAAGATGCAAATCTTTGAGTTTCAGAAAGGTAAAATTGATGCATTTCAAAATTCAGGACTTTCTGTATGTTAAATTCCTACACGGTTTAATAGATCAAGAACGATTATTTACAATTATCTTTAAAATGCTGGTAAATATGTACGACAAAGACATACAAGCAGTCCATCTTCTGTTTCTGTAAGGGGGAAAAGAAGCATAATAAGGCGAGTTTTCTCCAAAAAACAGAAAAAAGCGTGAATTGAACTTAGAATGCAAGTGCTCAAACTGTTTGACGTGTTTTACAAAAAGAAAAAGGTTCGCTATAGTAAACATGTGTCAAGACCGCCTCTTACAAAAGGTCATGGGAGACTGAGGAATGAGTTTGTTAAAACCTGCAATACTACGGGGGAAAAAGTAGGATTATGTCTTTTAAGATAAGAAAAAGATTAATTTGAATAGACTAGATTGTTTTTGGAACTGCTAGTATGATCTCTGTAGAGAAAAAACAATTTTCTCAAAGCATGTATTTGGAAGTGGCTCAGTAACGGTTTGGGGAAGTTTTACAACTGATAGAACTACTCCAGTATTTTTGTGCAGGGTTAGGAGGAATTCTAAGATATTCATTGATGTATTGGGTGATAATATTTTACCAGAATCACCGTTAATAGCGATTGGAGTCCAACAGGACAATACCTCGGTTCATGTTTCCCAAACTTCAAACTCGTGGTTTGATGCTAATTTCGTGAAACTACTTGATTGATCATCCAGAAGTCTTCATCTGAATCCAATGGAAAATCTGTTGGGTATTCTGGCACACAAAGTATGCAAAAATGGTATATAATATAAAAAAAACAAGAACTCGTGTCTTCCTTCTAAAAAGATCACACAAAATTTTCCAAGACTGTTTTTAAGAAATTGTTCAAACTTTATGACGTCGAGACTGATAAAAGTGATTGAGAAGAAGCGGGGAGATTATTAATTATCAGTGTGTTTGAGGCAAAAACATTCATTGTCTTTATAATTTTGTCCAATTTTTAGAATGACATATTTTGTTAATTTTGACAAAACATTCATATTTTGCATTTTCCAATGTTTTGTATTCTACAAAGATTTCTAGTATAAAAAAGCATTTTGTGTATAAATTTCACCTTATTTAGCTCACAAATAATTTTTTTCTGCGCAAAATTCAATTGTTCTTATAATTCTGACCACCACTGTATACATATATATATATATATATATATATATATATATATATATATATATATATATACACTATATTGCCACTGATTATTGGACACTTGCGATTTTAGACATTTTACTAAATATCTAGAAAAATACATGAGGAATCATCTCGAAACTCTTAGTGAATAAATATTATAGTATACGTCATACATCTCCGTGAAGATTTTTTACCGAAACTCCATAGGGGACCGTCAACAAATTAAAAAATAATGAATATCTTTTGAATAAGCCTGTCAAAACTAATGTAGCAAAAGCGCTCAAACTCTAGATTATGATTGAATGCCTTATTGTAATACATTGTGTTCATTTTTATGCAAATAGCATGCATACTCGCAGAGTAATTAAGGTTTTTATAAAAATGGTCCCAAATTTTTCCAAGTTTTTTCCTTATAATTTTCAGAGTTCTTAATATAAAATAATATGTTTTTCAGAAAATATGACTAACAACATTGCACACAGTACCCTGTAATCAGAATTAAAAAATAATGAAAATTGTATACAAAATGAGTTGGTTTACTAAATAAGTTTTTACTGCGCATGCGTCAACGATATCAAAATTTCACTTGCATATTATGTTAGCTAAATGTATAGAGCAACTTTTGTAAAAGTCACAAAATCATAACTTGAAAATTCTGAAAATAATTGTCAATTGAATAAGTTGAAAATCCGTTATTCTCAAAATGAAGCAAAAACAAGAGGGGTTGTAATAATATATTCATTGATTAGTGTCAATATAGAATACACAATACGGGATGTTACGACTACTTTTGGATAAAATCTCTCATTTTTAGGTAGCTTTCATTACAAAAAGTAAAAAGCTACCTATTGCAGCCGTCCGGAGGAAAGCACTTCCGGAAAATTTTGGTATATTTTCACCGATCAAGACCCCCAGACCCCAAAACCACCCTCCGTTCAAATGTTGACATATATATATATATATATATATATATATATAACTATATATATATATATATATATATATATATATCTGATATTTGTCATGCGATAACTAACGTATTTATGAACCGATTTAAAAATTTAAAAATTTTAAATTAAATGCGAAAAAATTAAAAGTTGAAAAATATTTTCCTTTTACGTGTTAGAACTTAAAATAAAGATTCCAGAACACTTTTTATTTTGTCTATATCTTACAAAATGATTTAGTTATAGCACTTTGAATTTTTCTTATGTCTGACATTTTGAAACGATCTGATTTTTGTCACGTGATAACACGCGTATTTATGAACCGATTTCAATGAAACTTGGTATGTACATAGTACATACAAATGTCTCGACCGAGTTCGTTGGCCAGCATCATCCGCTATTTTGTTTCAAAATGGTGGCTATTTTAAATTTTTTTAAATTTTAAATTTAGATGCGAAAAAATCAAAGTTTGAAAAATATTTTTCTTTTACGTGTTAGAACTTAAAACAACGATTCCAGAACACTTTTTATTTTGTCTATATCTTACAAAATGATTGAGTTATAGTACTTTGAATTTTTCTTATGTCTGACATTTTGAAACGATCTGATTTTTGTCACGTGATAACACGCGTATTTATGAACCGATTTCAATGAAACTTGGGATGTACATAGTACATACAAATGTCTCGACCGAGTTCGTTGGCCAGCATCATTCACCATTTTGTTTCAAAATGGTGGCCATTTTAAATTTTTAAAAAAATTTAAAATTTAAACTTAAATGCGAAAAAATTAAAAATTGAAAAATATTTTTCTTTTACGTGTTAGAACTTAAAACAACAATTCCAGAACACTTTTTATTTTGTCTATATCTTAAAAAATGACTGAGTTATAGCACTTTGAATTTTGCTTATGGCTGACATTTTGAAACGGTCTCATCTGAACGATCCACAATGTTGCTTTAAAATGGCATACACTTTATGATATCGTGGAATTTGGTGACACTCTAAATCGCTTAAAATAAAACCAGGTTGAATAAAAGATGACTAATTTCTAAAAATTCCTATTAATATTCAGTCTTGACAAAAACTAGTTTCAATCTTATAAAATCACTAATTTTATAACATTATTTCCACTAATTTGAGCTTGGTATTTTTAAACAATGTAACTTACCTTAAAATAAATAAATAAATATATAAGTATATGAAAGCTACCTCTTCCTCCCGGCATTGCCGGAAGGACTTTTTTGCTTCATTTTGGAAACAACGGATTTTGTCCTTTTTCTATAGACGATTACTTTCAGAATTTTCAAGCCATGATTTTGATACTTTTACAACAGTTGCTCTATACATTTAACTAACACAATATGCAAATGAAATTTTGATATCTTTGACGCATGCGCAGTAAAAAATTATATAGTATACCTACTCATTTTTCATACAATTTTTATTATTTTTTAATTCTTATTACAGGGTACTGTGTGCAATGTTGTTTGTCATATTTTCTGAAAAAAATATTATTTTATATTAAGAACTCTGAAAATTATAAGGAAAAAACTTGGAAAAATTTGGGGCCATTTTTATAAAAACCTTAATTACTCTGCGAGTATGCATGCTATTTGCATAAAAATGAAAACAGTGTATTACAATAAGGCATTCAATCATATTCTAGAGTTTGGGCGCTTTTGCTACATTAGTTTTGACAGTGTTATTCAAAAGATATTCATTTTTTTTTAATTTGTTGACGGTCCCCTATGGAGTTTCGGTAAAAAATCTTCACGGAGATGTATGATGTATACTATTATATTTATACACTAAGAGTTTCTAGATGATTCCTCATGTATTTTTCTAGATATTTAGTAAAATGTCTAAAATTGCAAGTGTCCCATAATCAATGGCAATATAGTGTATATATATATATATATATATATATGTGTGTGTGTGTGTGTGTGTGCATGTGTGTGTCAACATTTGAAAGGAGGGTGGTTTTGGGGTCTGGGGGTCATGATCGGTGAATATATACCAAACTTTTCCGGAAGTGTTTTCCTCCGGACGGCGGCAATAGGTAGCATTTTACTTTCTGTAATGAAAACTACCTAAAATTTAACTTGAAGCCATTATTCATAGATGAAACATTTGTAAGTAAAATAAAATAACCTAATGCTTTCGTTTTGTGAGTGATTTAAAAAGATCATTATGCATATTTAAAAACTTGTTGAAAAATGTGCAACTGATATCTTTTTTCATCGTTCTGTTCTTAAAATAAAATTATTGGTTTACATTCCGCCTTATTTGTAACTCTTCAGCTCCTAAATTATTAGAAAATCCCTCCCATTCAAAAATTATCTTAGTTAATTTCTGAAGATATACAAAATAACTTATGTATTTTCAAAATGACAATTGATTTTTCTTTTGTAGATTTTTAAATATGTTTTTAAATAAATCAATTGTTAAAGTTTTAATATTTACAAGAATAATTAGATGGATTAAGAAGAAACATTGTTATAGAAATATCGCAATTTTTACAATTGCGTAATTACAATGTAATTAAATGAATTGTGATTCTTTCTATAACTTATTTTTAAAAATGTAAATAAATTTTATATTAAATTCGGAACATAAAGAATTAAACCTTTGAAGAATAATTCTATATTATTTATATCACACTATTTATTCTAGACTTTGAAATTATAATGGCATCTTTTAAATAAAATTTTAGATTTCGTAATGTAAGTGAAAAAAAAAATTATTCTTTAGGCATAACTTTTTTCGTAAATATTTGATTTGAAATAATTATTTAAATAGTTTAGCAAGAGAATTATAAAGCTGTAATACGTCATCATAATAACATAATTTTCGATTTGGAACAAAGTGTTTCGTAATTAAAATTTTACACTAGCAATGAAACAAAAACATCTCAGACAAAAAATGCTTAACTTAGTAAATAAAATTGTAGTAATAACAAATTATCTGTTTTAGGAACTGCAATCAAAATGATTTACAATTGTGAGATTCTTTTGAAAAGTTGTATGTTGAAAGTTGCTTTTCATTAATTGCATTGATATCGAGCTTATTAATTTGCGAACACATATACGCATAAACCAGACCATGAAAACCTTAAAAGTTTGGCAGACAAGAAAAAATTTAATTTTTTATCTTATTTTAAGTTTGACAAATGCTGAGGGAAACGTTTAACAATAAAAACGAATTAAATAGGATATAAAACATAATGTTACAGCATTCAACACATAAAATACCATATTCCCCCGCATTACAAGGCATGCCGAAAACAATCGAGCTAGACTAGCATGCCGGAAAACCTCATATTTACCGGCATGCCGAACAACACGAAGTATCGCTACTAGAAGATGGATTATGAAGTATTTTGGTTTTTCTAGCAATTTTTTTTAAATAAGGTACCCTGGGGTAATAACGCCACGTTAAGGTTCTACCAATTTTCACGGCTCAGTTTTACCTTGTATTTTTCAAACAAATGTATGATTTGATACAGTAACTCATTGACTATCTATATAAAAAAATAATTTAACAGATATGTATTCATAAAATGTAATGGCGTGATTTCTTGACCAATGCTATTTGGCGTTATTACCCACCTATATGGGTAATAACGCCATGCAAACAAAACTATGAAATAAGATGGAATAATTGCATGTAGATTGCCCAATTCTAAAAATACAAACTCTACAAACTTTGAAATTGACAAACTGCATTCTAAGCTATTGTTCAATTTTTTGTGAAAGTGTAAGAAAAATAAAGGTGTGGTGTGGGGGGGAGGATGAGGTAAAATAATATCAGACCGTGAGCTTCTTTTTGCTTAAAAAGGACCGCTTAAATAGAATTATTAGAAACATTGCACAGTTTTAACTGTGTTTATTTGAATCAGTATTTAGGATGTAGCTAGGCCACTGTAGGGAATCAACCGGGGTGTTAATGCCAAGGATTGGCGTTATTACCCCGTTATAGATATTGCTCTGTACATTTTAAATTACAAATTATCTCGAGAAGATATCTAAAATCTTCAAGAACATTTTGAAAGTCCATGAAATGTACTGCCAATTTAAGTAATTAACAAAATATTTACGGATAAAAAAAAATAGTCTTCACATCACAAAACGTATCTCGCAAATTTTAGATCAAGCGTTAATTTTAGCTGCTTGTAAAAACAATAAGACCTAAAAATGAAACAAATTAACTTGAAGCTGTTTTTTGCGATTTATATGACTCAAAACCTTTCTGCGCAGAGCACATGTGTGTCATTTACCAGATTATTTCATAATTATGCATAATATTAATACTAGGCGTTATTACCCCGCCTGGCGTTATTACCCCATACCACCTTACTTATTTTTCTCTTTGTCTCTCTTGCATATTCTCTTGCATATATTTAAGCGATTATTATATTTTATTTATCTTATTATTATGCTAAAGAGTTTTTCCATGACGTTTCTACTGAGGGTGATGATATTAAATTATTCAATCATCATATGAAAATACTTTTTTGATATAAAGTAAGCACATATTTCTATCTTTATATATTTAGATAATTATTATATTTTTCGTATTTTATATATAATAAGAAAATGTCTTATCATGTATAATAGTTTTTGATAGACTGTATTCTACATTGTAAATATCGGATCGGATACTAAATTGTAAGGATCGGTACTGGGGTATAGAGCTTTGTGTGAAATCATATGAGACATATGAAACACGTATTTTTACTTTTCATAATGTAAAACGGGTAATAAACTAAATAATTAAAAAGGTCGGGATAAACTCTATATTGCACTTCTCCTCCCCATAACCAATTGTTGCTATTGAATACAGCTAATGAGCCTCATTCATTTGTGTTTTTGAAAATTTCCCTTTTTACGGCATGCCGGGAAGGAGTAGGGTCTAATATTAAAAAATCTGCTTGTGATGTAGAATCACATATAGTTTTCTTAAATTATACATTTTTCTAAATTACAGTTAAAACTAATTTTTAATTACATATCCATTTTATCTTAACGTTTTATTTCGATCCCACAATAACTTTCCTTCAAAAGAAAAGAAAGAAATCATATTTAGCATCTGCTGTATCATTAAAACGGTTCTCAGATAAACAGATTTCCTTTAGATGAATATTCACCCTTGCTGGAAACAAATAAAAAAAGAATAAAGATCGACTGTCCTTGCGGTTAAAGAAATATCATTTTCTCTCTCTGCGTAATTTTGAGCCTAACTTCCTTATTACATAATAAACTTTGCATGTACATGCTGTATGTTGTGTCTTTTAATCTAAGTTCTCAAAATATGCTCCTAACATACGAATTGGCTATCAAAATCTTTTTGGCGTATTTTTAGGGCTGCTAATTTCTGGTTGCCCTGCTATTAAATTCAAAATTATCTTAATTGTTTAAGGCGTAACAGATAATTTCATGGATATGATATCATTCACTTTTCATATGCTCCTTGTCGCCAATTTTGTGGTGCCAATGTGTGAATTATAGAATGAGGAATTCCATTGCCTCGCCCTTCTTCACGAACTCAGTCATGTAAAGAAGGTCTCTTAAAAAATGCTTACAGGCACCATCCCTAACTATTCCTGTAAGAAATGATTTAATTTTTATAACTCTACTTCAAATAAACAAAGTTCTTTAAAAAGATTTATTTTTCTTATAATGGATCACAGCTTACATCTTTAGCGAATGCGTTTAAAAGGAACCTGATCAACAATATTTAAAGTACAGATCTACACTATACTGCTCTCTCTCAATTTTTGCAGCACGCCGGATAATGCGAGGGATTACGGTAAACTGTATAAACAATAGATACTTCTAATCAGTGTATACAAAAAATTTCAAAACTTATATTTAAAATAACATACTAATTACTATACAAAAATACAATTATATTACAGCAGTTTAGTACAACAAAAGTTATTTATTTTCATGAAAAAATATATATCTATATAAGATGTTATTCAAATTAGTAATTAATTTTTTAAAATGTGTCTCATCATTTTTAGTACATCGGAGCGAAGGTAATTTTATCAAAATGAAATTAACTTTACTCGAGCAAAATTTAAAGAGGTGATAGTAAACATTTAAAATGCTTGCTTAAATTACTCTACATTGTAACTATCGGATGGGACTGGATCGTAAGGATCGGTACTGGGGTATAGAGCTTTGTGTTAAATCATATGAGACATATGAAACACGTATTTTTTCTTTTCATAATGTAAAAAGGGCAATAAACTAAATAATTAAAAAGGTGGGGATAAACTCTATATTGCACTTCTCCACCCCATAACCAATTGTTGCTATTGAATAGAGCTAATGATCCTCATTCATTTGTGTTTTAGACTTAAATTGCTTAAAAACCGCTTTTTCACTCGAGTTGCTCCGACTATTTGCGAGAAGCTGACTTTCAAATCGTGAGATGAGTGGATTCGACTAAACTTGAGTTATTTTGTAGCTTAGGTTTTGAGAGAGCAAATTATTGTGTTAATATTGTTATAAATTTGTTAATTGTAACTAATTGTTATTGTTTGTGTTTAAAACATATTTACACATTTTTCAATTAGATACAGCGCCTCGCAGCAACAAAAATAATCTTGCTTCATTTTGGATATACGATATACAAAACAACAAATTAAATTATAATTTCAGAAACGCATTAACGTAAAATGACGTTTTTGTTTCATTATACAGTTATTTTATCATAAAATAATCCAATATGCAGAAGGCAAAATAAAGGATGGGAAAGCAGAAAGAGAAGTTCGTTACTGGAGTTTAAAGCAGATATAAACAACACGCCATTTATTGAAAAACATATTTACCCATTTTTCAATTAGACACAGCGCCTCGCAGCAACAAAAATAATCTTGTTTCATTTTGGATATACGATATACAGAACAACAAATTAAAATATAATTTCAGAAACGCATTAACGTAAAATGAAGTTTTTTTCATTATATTTAAGATAGATCCTAGTAAAAAATGCCTCCTTTAATGTTCAAATACACCAAAATTTCAAAAATAAGTACCATGTCACGAAACAAAAATTTCACTTGAAAGATATAATTAATTAATAAAAGGTAGAAGATGCTCGTTTTCTTTATTTTTCGTAATCTTTCAATGATTTAACTAGATAATTAAATGATTTCTACATATGAAAGGATTAATTTCATATCCATACATTTTCAAAGGCGTCTCCATCAGCTTTCATTTAAATATCGATTTTTTTTTTTTAAAAAAAAAAGATCATCATCTTGAAGTGTAATTGAGTTTGATAACTTTTGTCTCATTTCTCATAACAAGAATAATTTTTAAAAAGGGTAAAATATGTATTATTAACGAGAAAGAGAGAAATTTAAGCAACGTAATTCGTTAACGTTATTGTATACGTACAAGTCTTATCTAAGAAAGTTTGTTGCATTAAATGTTGATAATATTTTATTTTAATAAAATTAAATGGATAACAAAGTATTTAAGTAACAATGAATGATGTTGCTTTAAAGAACTCATATTTCTCTCAAATTATAGTAGGAAATGAGTATGTATTAACATTTTCATATAAATAAGTATTTTTTCCTTTAAATATAGTCTGTAAAGAATCCCAAAAGGCACAATTTTATATAAACTGTTTTTTATTTTGAATATTTTTCCACTGACATGTAAAACATATAACGCATTTTGTTCTAAGACGCTTTATTTTAAGATCAATATATGACGTTATTAAATATAATCTTTTTTTGCAGAATTAGAATTTTTTTACTGAATTATGTGAAGACTTTTTTATTTCTGTACTATACCTATTTAATGTTTATTTTTTTCCTTACGAAAAAATATCAATAATAGAAACAGTGAACATATTCGAAATTTTAAGAAACAACATTTAAATTAATCAAGCATCATTAAAGCACAATTAAAGCATCATTATAATTTTTTTTTGCCCTTTGGCGTGTCAGAAATTAACCTTATCAACTTCTCTGTTTTATAAATTTTGAAAAAGCTAATATTTGGTTTTTTATTGTAGAACATATTAAGGAATACTACTGCTTCTCTGCAAGGAGTTAAAGATGAATTGTAAGATACTTCATTCTATCTTTATCTTCAAGTAGCATTAAGAGAGCGCAGTTTTGAATAAAAATATAAGTTATGAATATTTATTGAGAGCTGTTTTTGTTGTTGAATGTTTGTTGTAGTGTATCAATTTTAGTCAAGTATTAAACCGTATATTATGAAGTGTTTTTATCGGTGTAATTGTGCGTAAAGCAGATTAGTACAAGAAGTGTTAACCAAAGAGTGACATGTAAATTAAGCGAATGTCTTCAATATCATAGTAGTGTAGATACATATTGACACCTGTAAATTTATTTTTAATTGAAGTATGTCACTAACACTGTGTAACTAAACTGCTTTAAGGAAATATTATATTCAAGTAATTTCATTTTATACATGTCGAAAACTCTTTTTTCCTGTTATCTTTTCATGACTAGCAAAACTGAAGAAAAAAAATCAATTTATGCATCCAGAAAACATTTTAACAACATTCGTGAGTACAGAACATAATTAGTAGATTTATTAGAAGTTTTAGTGAGTGTATCCTCTTCATTAGAAAAACAGCTTTGTTAGTATTTCTGTAATTGTAAAATGATTCTGGTTCCATCTTTTTTCTATTTTATTTAATCTTCGCTTATATCAAAATGAATACAAAGAGGAAAATTTAAGCTTATATTTGCCATTGGTGTGTACTTTGAATAATATTTTTGTTTTGGTAAATGAAGTTAAACCTCTGACAACTCTGACAACAACATGGTACCACATGGCACCCCAAGGCACCCACATGGGCACCTTTAGGGGTGCAATTCTGGCTCCTTTAGGGGTGTCACGGACGGGACAAGCGTATCACCCTTAAAAGTGCCATATGCAACCTTTAGTTTTATCAGTGAATCATTATTTTAAATCTTGCTGATATTGCAGGAATATCTTGAGCTTTGTTAACGTATTAACACGGGCTTGTCAGTGAGAGGGATTTAATGACGAATTGTAAAACAACATCTTCCAAAATCTAGTATAGGGACCTCTGTGGGGGAAAAAAGTTCTGAAGAGTAAATCTCGCTATTCTAAAAGATAGTAACTAATGTTGGCACCGCCGCTGACAATGAATTTTTTGTGACAGAGCTTCTTTTTTAATATTAAGAAAACTGTTGCATGAAAAAATGTAAAAATCAGTAATATTATAAAGAAATGCTTGATAAACACTTTGTTGTAAATGAGGTTTTAAATCGAATGATTCTTTTAAGAGATATTTGTTGTTAAATTTGATCAAAATAATCCCATTAAAAAATTTTACAGAAAGAAAAACTATGCTTAGCAGTTTATTCTTTCCTAGATTATTTTATTCAATAAAAACTTCTAACAGTGCAAACGTCATTTTTATTTAATTATTTGAATCAATTTTTAAGGAATTATTTCCATTTTGAATTCAAAATTTGAGCAATTTGAGAGATTTTTTTTTACATATCTTAGAAAAGGTTTTTATTTTAAAATGTTGCCAAATCTTAAAACAGTACAAAAAATCTCTTTTTAAAATGAAAAATTTAACTACACATGGCAATTTTAAGACGAAAAAACTTTCAAATTTAAACTAAAGAATTATGTGTTATAAGAGGAAAATATTAAAAATTACGTTATAAAAACTATATTTATACGGGAATTTTAAGGATAAAGGAATTGGTAAACAGTAAATTCATAAATATGCCTTAAAAATCGTAAATGGTGGAAATTATATCATATTTAAAAGGATCAAATTATAATATATGCGAAATAGCTTAAATTAAAAAAAAATATATTTGCACGAAACATTCATTTCTTATTTTTAATTAATCTTTTAAACTATTGTTGTGAATTCCCAAGTAATATCGTATTTTCGATAACAAAAATATTTTCACGTGAGTATTAAAAAATAATAAAAATTTTACTGAAAATGGAGGCAGATTCAAAACGATAAATTTAAATCGTTCTATTAAAAAAAATCTAATTTAAAAAAAAATACCTGGAAACAAAGACTTTGTCAACCTAATTAATATTACATTATATTATTTTACAAATTTTTCAACTGCTTTATTTTAATCAAAGAGAAACAATCAACATTGTATCTCTTTACAGTAGCTGACTTGGCGTTAAAAATCATTAATCAAAGGAAAACGAATAGAAATCCGTTAACAGAGAGATCGTCACTCTGTTTAGAATTATAATTCGAACTTTTAAAGCCGATCAAATTACCGTGTTTTTAGAATATGGAATGTCTGAATGGGGGTTTGCGAGCATTGCGCTTAAGGGCAGAGACCCCTTGTGTGAGAAAAAAAAGCATTTCTTGCTAAGAGAGATGTTGTAGGAAAAAATAGACACCAAAATAAAACTTTTAAAAAATATTTTTTGATAATATAAAATATAGTCGAAGATATAGTTAATATCACGATACAACTGTATGTTATGCTAACCCTACCGCAAATATTTATATGAAAATGTTGCGGTTTTAGACAATTCCAGTTTGCGGTTTCAGTGCTATTTCAAACAGTTGTTTAATAATTTTTTCTAATTATACTACATTTAAATCTTTTTTGGTACTACTAGGTTATCCCGTCGACCAAAAATCTATCGCCAAATCATAAGATTAAATACCAATAATAGATGGTTGTGAATGTCACATTAATCCCGATGCACATGTTTAAAACGTCATCAAGTAGTTTTAAATTCACTTTTTAAACGTATTTTTATTCACGTGTTACTAATTTATTTGTTTTTTCGTTACTTAGAAAAAAATATGTCAACAAATATAACTTGGCTTTTAGATTGACAACTTTTATAATTTGGCGAAAATGGTCGACGTGATAACCTAGTAGTACCTCTTTTTTATATTGTTCTTCTACCAAAGAAATCATAAAAAACTTTCAAATTTATTACTCATATTTAACCTTGTCATTACACTTCGACTCTTTGGTAAAAGGTACATTCATATATCACTTAAGAAATCAGTGAAGAAGATTAGAATTTATGCTTTTTTCTTTATTTCAAAATTCTACTGTAAAATTAATTTTTAATTTTTTCTGCTGGTTTATAAAAGGCCAGGTGATCAATGCTGAGTGAAGCGTCGACGTGGCTTTTAATCGCCGTCAGCGCCACCTATTGTTTGAAATTCGAACTAAAATAAAAAATTACGGTAAAAAAACTCCTGACATTATACATAACCAGCCTGCAAAAGTTTTTTAAGTAGGTGTCACCGTTTGCAAGTTATTGACTTTTAAAATCCATCAGTCATTTTTGGGACACTCGGTATATACACTATATTGCCATTGATTATGGGACACTTGCGATTTTAGACATTTTACTAAATATCTAGAAAAATACATGAGGAATCATCTCGAAACTCTTCGTGTATAAATATAATAGTATACGTCATACATCTCCGTGAAGATTTTTTACCGAAACGCCATAGGGGACCGTCGACAAATTAAAAAAGAATGAATATCTTTTGAATAACCCTGTCAAAACTAATGTAGCAAAAGCGCTCAAACTCTAGATTATGATTGAATGCCTTATTGTAATACACTGTGTTCATTTTTATGCAAATAGCATGCACACTCGCAGAGTAATTAAGGTTTTTATAAAAATGGTCCCAAATTATTCCAAGTTTTTCCATCATAATTTTCAGAGTTCTTAATATAAAATAATATTTTTTTTCAGAAAATATGACAAACAACATTGCACACAGTATCCTGTAATCAGAATTAAAAAATAATAAAAATTGTATGAAAAATGAGTAGGTTTACTATATAATTTTTTACTGCGCATGCGTCAAAGATATCAAAATTTCATTTGCATATTATGTTAACTAAATGTATAGAGCAACTTTTGTAAAAGTCTCAAAATCATAGCTTGAAAATTCTGAAAGTAATCGTCTATAGAAAAAGGACAAAATCCGTTGTTTCCAAAATGAAGCAAAAAAATGAGGGATTTTATCCAAATGCAGTAGTACATCCCATATTGTGTATTCTATATTGACACTAATCAATGAATATATGGATACAACCCCTCTTGTTTTTGCTTCATTTTGAGAATAACGGATTTTCGACTTATTCAATTGACGATTATTGTCAGAATTTTCAAGTTATGATTTTGTGACTTTCACAAAAGTTGCTCTATACATTTAGCTAACATAATATGCAAATGAAATTTTGATATCGTTGACGCATGCGCAGTAAAAAATTATTTAGTAAACCAACTCATTTTGTATACAATTTTCATTATTTTTTAATTCTGATTACAGGGTACTGTGTGCAATGTTGTTTGTCATATTTTCTAAAAAAAATAATATTTTATATTAAGAACTCTGAAAATTATAAGGAAAAAACTTGGAAAAATTTGGGATCATTTTTATAAAAACCTTAATTACTCTGCGAGTATGCATGCTATTTGCATAAAAATGACCAAGGCTTATTACAATAAGGCATTCAATTACAATCTAGAGTTTGAGCGCTTTTGCTACATTAGTTTTGACAGGGTTATTCAAAAGATATTCATTCTTTTTTAATTTGTTGACGGCCCCCTTTGGAGTTTCGGGAAAAAATCTTCACCGAGATGTATGACTTATACTATTATATTTATACACTAAGAGTTTCGAGATGATTCCTCATGTATTTTTCTAGATATTTAGTAAAATGTCTAAAATCGCAAGTGTCCCATAATCAATGGCAATATAGTGTATGTGTGTGTGTGTGTAATACGAGCTGAAGTTATCGTAGAAAAGCATCCGGTGAAGCGATGAAAGGAGCGAATTATTACATGATGTAGCTGGAAAATATAGAATTATCTGTCTCAGTTAAAACTAAGTGAACTTTGGTATATGTTGTGGCTTGAAGATTAAAGCAGAAGAAGGGAAATATTGGGGGATTTCTCCAATAGAATGCAAGATATTAATTCTTAGTCTTTTATTCTTTTATCACTTCCATAAGTTATTCCACATTCAAAAAGTACTCGAGCAGTTCTCATTCAAACACCGATACACTTCTAAGTCACATACCGAGAATAAAATAATAAAATATTCTTTATCCAAACACTTCCGTCAACAATATATGAAAATAGATAAACAGATCCATTCCAAATCCGAGTCACGCCAATTTAAAAGGAAAATAAAAAGGGTCTTTGAAACTACGCAATTTGGAATCTATCACGACTCAAAGAACATTCGAAAACAGATAGATACTTGGCGGGGTTTTTTTTTTAGCAGTTAAAAAAGCAGCGAATTCTGATTTTTTTTTTTTTTTTTACCGCGCGTTCGTGAGTTTTATTTGTGGTATAATACAATCTTGTTCGAGCTAAGGTTGAATTAAGCATGGAACATAAGCATGAAACGTCTAATGAATGGAATCAGGGGGCGGAGATAGATCATTTCCAACCACTTCATTGGTTAGTAGGAAGGGATTTATGTTCGGAATCTTTCGAAAATCGCGATAGCTTGGAAAATTGTACACATGTAAAAAGTCCGTAACTGCAGTGCGTCATGGGTTTGTATAAATGATATTTTTAATAAAATATTAAAATAAAGCTACCGAAAAATGTTTTTATTCAAAAAGGGAGAAATGGAATAACTGAATAGATTTTATATTTCGAAATAAGACTTTGACATTTAAATAATACAATTGTGTTCTTTTTAGGAAAATAAATAATGTATTACGCCGAATTAAGGAAAAAGGGAACTTTAGCTGATAATTATACATTAACATATTACTGAAATAAAAATTAAAGCATATTTTTATAAGAATTTGGAGCAAAATCCAAACGGAAAAATGGCGAAATAATTTTATTATTACATATATATAAAACATCGTCATCGTTATTGGCATATCAAATAGCATGTTTACTCCTTGTGCCAACTGCAATGTAGCTCGTAACTACATAAACAAATACACTAAATTCTACTCCCATGTGCAATATACGCTGATTTAATCATGCGTTTGATCGTACATAAATCTGAATCAATATATCTAATATAATTTCAACATTAATTCTTCAAAATATGTTGCGAATAGATGTTATAGTGTTCTAAATATTTAGTTACTCTATCTTTATCTCTAGGAATAAATGATATTTTCATTTAAAACAAAGTACGCAAAGTGTATTACATTTCTTTTGCTGTTTACCAAACATATAAACACTGCATGTAGTTGCTTTGGAAATAATCGTAATCAAGGATTTAAATATGGCGAACCATTAATGAGTTGTCTCGTAGCTGACATATCTAACTATCTCTATAGCAAGCATTTTGTAGTGTATCTAAATGGTATTTATGAATTTCAATTTGTTTGAAATTCTGTAGCATCTCCTAAATGCAATGTCAGTAATTTTTCTCCCAATACTGTAATATAACAGCATTCTTTTGAGTGCCAAAATTAAATGAATACCAGGTATTTCATTTTCAGTAAGTTAATATCTTCCATTCAATTTTAAGACTTAATAACATATAATAATTATGTGGTGATCTCTCGAGACAGACTACAAAAAACAAACAAAAGAATTAAAAAAAAAAAAAAAAAAAAAAAAAAAAAAAAAAAACATAAACAAATTTTCTACTGTGTTAGAAAGTGTTGAAAAAAAGATCGATTTTTTTTCAGTGGTGAAGTTCAAACGTATAATCATTATTTCCAATAACTCAATATTATTGTCTTTACCTATATTAGATTAAGATTGTTCATTTAAGAATAATTCAATGTCTCCTTTTAAAATGAGTTTTCTAATGCATAAAACAAAATAAATAAATAAATTGGTTGAGGAGTTTACTAATTAAATATTTAAAAAATGTAACTGTAAGGTATAACTTTAATAAGTGTGTTTGTGAGGTACAATGCTTTCTTTGATACGTATCTTAACAAAGTGAGGAAAGAATAGTTGGGATTTGTCAACGAACTGTTACTACATGGCCATCAGAAATCCAGTCTTTTCACAGCCTCATTTCAGTGCATGGTAGTACTAATCATAAGTATAAAGTTAAAATGATATAACATATCAATTTTTTTTAAAATCCAGTAATTCAACTTACAAGATTAAAAACAAAATATAGTTACTAAAAGGTGTTTTTATTTACAACATTTTATTTAAAAATCTAGTACTTTCAAGCATATCATGCTCTTTATCAGGGTTAAAATCAACAAAAAAGCAAAATTCAAATTCTGAGTTCTTTTATAACAGATGGTCTGATCCAAAGGTCAACGTGAAAAAGGTAGAGGGAGACGTGCAGTCGGATTGTTCCAGATTTTCTATAGAAAAGGGGGTGTACAAGTTATTTTAAGTAAATTATACAAAATTCTTAGGATGATGTATGATACATAATTATTACAAGTGTAGTTAGCTCGACATAAGATTTTCATTGATTCCATAATTTTTAATTTTTGGTAAATGGATAATTTCTTTAGTATTTTGCTTTTTAAAAATCAATTGTAACCTCTTGTTCCTGATATAGTTTAGAAATAGCAGTTTTGCATCGATTAAGCTTGATACCTGTATTAGTTTCTGCCAAACGCTTCTTAAATTTTCTTGTTGTCATACCAATATAATTTGTCTTCTTTTTATTCTCCATCATAGTTTCTGGGATTATGTATACAGCTGCTGAATCTTCCTTGGGGATAAGATCAATGCTATTGTGAAGTCTTGCATTTAATTTATTAGAAGGAGGGGGAGCGATTAAATTTATAACGCATTTCTTTATTTTAAACTTTATACATTCAAAGAAACTTCGAAAATATTAAAATTTTTGTATCGTTACTTCATTTTTTAAATTTACTATTACTATCACTGTACTGAGCTTGCTATATGAGTTTATTTATAAACTTAAGTGAGAAACCATTATATTTTGCTATACTTTTAATAGTGTCCAATTCCTGATTAATATATTTCTCACTGCAAATATTCAAAGCACGGTTTGTATAGAACCTGTATGCTACAGATTTATAATTACTGGGGGGAGAACTATTGAATGAAATAGTACTGTTTCATCAAATTTCTTTTTTAAAGACTTTGTATTCTATAGTCACATTAATTTTTAATGAGCTCAGTATCAAGAAATATAGTTTTCCATCTTGTTCCATTTCTAATGTAAATTGTTTGTTTCTATTGATTGCATTGATTTCATCTCTAGAAACCTGTAACATTTCCATGGTGGAATCCCAAATGATGAAAATGTCGTCTACATATCAATACCATACTTTTGGTCTATTTCAAAGCTGTGTCATAATTATATATTCCAATGGTCTAAGTTAATTTCTGCTAATAAGCCAGAAAGAGAGGAGCCCATCGTTGCACCTTTCAATTGTTTGTAAAAATTACCATTATAAGTAAAACCATTATTATTCATGATAAAATTAAAGCTTGAATATAATTATTTGTTTCATAACTGTGTATAGGGAATTATCGTTATATATAGCACTTTTAGTATAATCATTTACCTCCGCAAATCCAATGGATGAATAAAAATATATTACCTCCAGCCTATCCAAAATAACTATTGCTTGTTATTTCATTCTCTTTCGTATTACTTATAATTTCAAAAGAGTTTATCAGTTTGATTTTAACATTGATGACGAGCAATGATATGCTTGAAAGTACTAGGTTTTAAATAAACATTTTGTAAATAAAAACACCTTTAAGTAACTGTATTTTGTTCTTAATCGTGTATTAAGCCTAGGCTTTTGAAACATTTTCCTAAGTTACATTTAGGAATTTGTGTACTATAATTCGCTTGAGTGAAGTAAACAAGCTTACATACAAAACTGAAGAATATATTTCCTTAAGAGACACAGAATAGCAAAGGACAATCACATCAATAAACTTAGTAATTTTTTATGTCTTAAAATCAATTTGCTCTCATTTTTAACTTTTTATTTGCGAATTACACACTTTATTTTGCCTACATAAGTTACGTTTATTCTCTTCATTAGCTCTATGTAAAATAATTTTAAAAGAAACTAATAAATTTTTAATTTAAATAATTTGAAATCAAATGGTATTAACTGCAAAGAAATAAGGATAATAATAAAATAATATTAATATTATTAAGTTTTCTCTATCCTAAAAGTAAAAGGAATGTAGAATTTATATTTATTGAAGAACAGCAAAACATTTAATTTTTTAAACATTTAAAAATATCTTTTAAATAAATATTTAAAAATTTTTTGGGACATTTTTAAATATATTTTTTAAAAATTATTAAATTAAATAAAAACACGATTTTGGTTTAAAACTCAAATTTCAAAACAGTGAAATAACTACAAGAATTTCTGCTTGCATTCACTAGTTTGAAATGTTAACATAAGCTTTTCTGTTTGAAGTTTCTAATAGAGTCAAACGAAAAAGCCCAAACTTTGTGCTTAAACGTATGATTAGAAAACGTGATTCAATTTCGACTACATCTTGATGTTTCGAGTTAAAACGAGATCTGAATATGAAAGTAGATTTATCTAAAAGGATTCATATAAGAGTTTCAAATATTCAAACAGAATATTCTAAAGAGAAAAAAATACATTTCCCTTCTTAAATCAATATATTTACTAAGATACATAAAATTTTAGAAGCATATGTTTTATTCATATTTTCATGTTTTCATTCCATTGTAACATGCTATGTTTTATAAATCTATATAGGACAGTTGCACCATAAAATTTAACTAATTATAACACATTGCTCAGTGGTGCACAAAACAGGAATTTTAATATACATTTGTACATAATAAAATAAAATAAAACTTTCAACGTTTCGCGCCGTCTTCCGCGGGCGTCTTCCGGAAATATGATAATGGAAGGACTACATTTGCATCTTGATGGAGAGATATTATTTCTACTAAATTAAAATATAAATGAATTAAAATTTTAAAAATGTTGCCATTTACACGTGAGTAAAAATTAAAATATTGCAAGGAAAATCAATTAAAAATTAAATAATAATAAATAAAAAATTAATAAAATAAATAAAATAAATAAAATAATAAATAACTTTTAATATAAATATCAGAAAATTTTAGCATTGTTGATTTGCTTGCTATAAAATAAGGTTGTGATACTCAAGCGAACCTATGCTTAATTTTAATTATAAAGTTTTGTGAAGATAAATAACTTTACATAAAAAAATACTAAGTGCTTTGGAAAAGTTAGCAGTCAGGTATATTTTAACTTAGAAATATAATGAGCCAATATTTTATCATAAATGAAAACATTTATTTATTTTAGAAAACGCATTACAGATTAAAAATTATCAATACAGTTTCTACTTTCATATATTTGTTTTGAATAGAAATTTTACTGAATCAAGAGAAATAACGCTAAATTCATGACACAAAATAAAATAAAAAGTATAAAAAATTACACGTGAAAATACTAAAATGTTTCAATTGTATATAACCAGCTGTATCTCTTTTAAACTTTCGTATGTTGACTGGTTTTTAGTTCCTTATAATCGGAAGTGTCTAATATACATATATTGAAAAAATATTTGTTTTATATACATTTTTTTAGAGCCGTAGCCGTTTTCATAAAAAAATGCTAAAAACACCAAAAATTCTTCTAAATTTTAAAACGTTTCTTAGATATTATATATTATTTATGATTTTATTTATTCTGTGTTTGATTACACTGAAAAATAATTAAAAAAAATGTAGTAGATTTTAAAAATCGGGTCTCCAAATGTAATCGAATACTTTAATGCAAAATTAGGAAAATATTTAATTTCCCGTAGATTGAACATCATCACAATATGTGAACGAACTTGTTTAAAAAAAACAAAGAATTTCGGAATGTATATATGTATATATCTATAAAATAAAAAACATTTTCATGCCTTAAAATGTCTGATCAGTGAAATTCAGTGATCTCGTTTTGTAAAATACGTATTTATAGCGAATGTATAACTTTATATTGTAATTTAGTGTCAAAATTGCATGATATAATGTGCTTATTTGTAATCTAAAGTCGAACTATGTTACATAATCACTATTTAATATGGAGGACGATTTTATAGCTGATAAACAATATTGATTGCTAAGTACCATTTACTTGATGGGAATAAATAACTCAAATTAAATTATCATATGCATACCACAAAATATATTAGTTTGAATATTTAATGTTAGAAACTGAATGAAATACGAATATCTTGCAAAATAAAAAAATAACATTAATACAACCATTTACTAATTTTAAAAATTACCTCCACTGATTCAATTTAACGATTTTTTTAAAGATGAATTTTATTGCAATGCTCAAAACAACCAGGAATTGTATCTATGGTCATTAATCTAAGTATTTTCGTTTAAAGTCATAAAAATAGTCAAAACAACTAAAAAGCTAAAACTATTAGTTCAACATAGTAAAGCCGGGATTAAATTTCGAGTAAATCCTGATGGCTGAGTTAAGATGATATTTGAATATTTATAATCAAATTTATCTAAAATAATAATTAATCTCACTGAATATTTTAATGGGAATAACAATTCAACTTGGTTCATATCAAAATATTACGAAAAGTAAATACTGAATGCAAGTGATTCATATTCCTAATTTTTTTCAAGTTACTTATGTGTTATGCTTTAACTAAATCTTAAAAAATTAATGAGATCTGTAATGCAAATTTCCAATATAAATACGAAGAAAAGTTAAGAACGCTATTTTCTCTTGTTTATATCTACGTAAAATACACTCTTAAAATAACGTAAAAAAATTGCAACAGTGACTTTTTTGAAAATTTTTAGAAATATTAATAAATTCTAATGAAGTAGATATATTTTTTAAGTTCTGGAACGGGTATTGAATTAAACTGAAACATAAATGTGCAGAAAATATAAATATGAATTATATGCAAACCCAAAATCACGTTAAACTTGGATCGAACTATAACAAAATTAAAAACTTGCTGTTAAGGTTCTTTTATTATATTAAGGATATCAAAAAATATAAATTAATTATTCCATATAAAAAACACTATCATACGCCGCGCACTTTCGAGTAGAAATTAATCATCCTCAGGGCCGCTTCGTTCTTAAACTCCTTTTCATTACTCCGATCTTATAAGTACAGCCATTTGAGTGTATTTTAACGGAGAAAAGGCTGTTAAAGATGACCGATTTTATTTTCTAAGATTAGAACTTACTCGAAATGTTTTCAGTAATAGGAAATTAGGTAATTCGTGATCATCTTTCGTGTAACATTCCAGATATATAGCCGACGCTATTAAAATAACTAAAGAAGTATATTAGAATTATTGTTTGCAAAGTAAAATTACCTTACAGATAGCATTTTAAACAAACAATTCATTAAACTAAAACCCTCCCCCTTGGTAAAAAAAATACACCTGGCTTTCCAGCTAAGGTTGGAGTGTGGAAGCACGTAATCAAAGCAATCGTGAGGATGATCGAGTTCATTATACATAATTGTTACATCTTGTGGCATCTTTTATATATTAAATGCACATTCTAAATAAGTTTTTAATTTTGTTTTAGATAAACTTGTTTCGTTGAAATTTCGACTAAATATTTCTAAAAAACATAACTAGAGTTTCTTCCAGGCTCATGTTTCACATCCACTGCGGTTAGCTGATAGATAAATCATTTTTCTCCAAATGACAGAGGATGCGATCGTCATGGGTGTTCAATAACTCTGATAACCTGATAATTAAAATTTTGACTGCTATCTTTAGCGAATTCATTCATTTTTTGCTACTTTATAATTTCAAAATTCAACCTTCCCATGCAGAAATAAAGTACATTTAAATATGAGAATGCAAACAATAATTTAACGTATTCAAATTACGTAACCTTAACGTAAATGATCTTTTATAGTTATATTTTAGTAAACATTTAATTTTGTTTAAAATTAACATGTTTGTTAAAATTTTGATTAATTAATTCTACAATACATCACCGGTGTTTTTCCATTAGGCTCATGCTTCGAGACCACTGCGGTTAGCTGCACCCTAGATTATTTTTCTACAAGTAACTGAGGCTGTGTTCGTCAGGGGAATCCATTGGCTTTGATAGCTTGAGAACTAAAATCTTGAATGCTATCTTTAGTGATTTCATGAATTCTTTTCTACCTTATATTTTCAAAATCGCTCCTTCTTTTGCACAAATAAAGTGCATTTAAAAGATTGCAAACAATAATTTACGGTGATCAAATTCCGTAATTCCTAAATTAAGTGATGCTTTATAATAATATTTTAAGATTTCAATTTAGAAATTGAAAAATAATAATAAAAGTAAACATAGACTATGCCTTTTTCCTGTTGCTACTACAAAACTAAAGAATTTTTTAAAATAATCAAGCTTCAAATCTCATTATAAGAAACCTTTCTTTTTTTTTTTTTTTTAAATAATTGTTTAAGGAATTTAAACCATCGGTTAAAAATCCTAATTAACTAACTACATTTATGTTACTTGTAATTAAATAAATTAAATATTAATAAAATTTAGCAATTAATTACTTAATTTAAATTTCTTCAGTACTAAAAAGCATTCATCTAATTTTTCATTTTTTTATTGCTAAATACCTCTTAATCTCTTTTAATTAATCTGCATTAAATTGACAACTCTCCATGGAGAAGCGATTTCAAATGTGATGCAAAAAGTTTTTCAACCATGACATTTCAAAAACTAAAACTAAAATCAAAAATTCAAATTAAATCTGCTTTCATATAATTTCTTTTTGAAGAATTTTTGAATCTGATAGGATTGCTCAACAAAACTATAAAAGCTCATTTATGTAAATCACATACATTGGGTTTACTTAATAAAATTAAAGTTCATTTACTTGATTTTTTAAAATGTTTAAATTAGAATTTAAAATTTTCTTTATTTTCCTTTTTTTAATACTTTGATTCTATTGATGTTTCTTTTTACAATACATAAATAATATAATTCTAAAAATATATGTGCAAAATTCTAATTCTTTCACTTTTTTTCAAACTTCTTAAATAACTTTTATTTTAAAATACATACATTTTACAATTGTTCTTATTTAGTGCTTGAGTAATCGAATGTAATTTTTGGTTTTCGATAAATGTAAGAATCTTTTAGGATATAATGTCAAAAAATTGGTTTTCAATCATATTTTTTGACACGAAAGTAGGAAGAAATAAAAAATATCTGAAAACTCAGAGGTTTTGCACACTCTAAGTGTTTGGAACGTAATATTCCGTTCACTAAACTCCAGGTTTCACAGCAATGTATACAATATTTAAGATAATATAATTCTATGAATTTAATGGATTTTCATTTCATTTCAAAATGGCCAATACTCTGAAGGATTATATTCATATTTGTAATTTTCCATAATATTAAAATTACACGGGTAAGAGAAATTGCTCACTTGGGTAAGATAAAAGGTTATTAAGAGTAATTACGATTAAATTGTTAACAATAATAAATATATTTACATGATGTAAGGGTCTGTGAACAAATATGTTTTACTCTAGAAATTCTAAAAAATATATTGATTAGGCATTGAATTTAATGGTCTACCCATATTACAGCTCAATATATATGTTTTGTTAACAGAAAACAAATCCAATACTGATGTACCACGTTTCATAGAAACCTGGAACAAACTGCAAAAGGACTATTCCAAATAGAAAAAAGGGAAGTCCGTACCATCTCTTCATGAGTTTGTTTGATTAAGACTATAGATATGTCAATTTTATAGGTGAATATATTTTTATTTCTGTCATTGAATTATGTTTTTAAATATTATATTGTAATCCTATTCTTTTAAAAGGAATTATAAAAAGACAACTAGGAATTATGTTTTAAAGATATGATTACTGAACTAAATTTAATAAATTTTCCCTCACAAAAAAATTATCTTAATTGTTTTAGAATTAACGACTTTCGAGGATTAACGACTGCCTGGCATGATTTTAAAAAAGTGTCAAATTGGCGATTGCTTTAAATTATTTGTTTAGATTATTTGCTTACATTATTGTTTTTAATTTCCGTCATTAAATTATGTTTTAAATATGATATTGTAATCTATTCTTTTAAAATGAATTATAAAAAGACAACTAAGAATTATAATTGAAATATATGATTACTAAACTAAACTTAATAAATTTTCCCTCACAAAAAATTAACTTAATTGTTTTAGAATTAACGACTTTAGAAGATTAACTATTGCTTGGCATGATTTTAAAAAACTGTCAAATTGGCGATTGCATTAAATTATTTGTTTAGATTATTTACATATATTATTGATTTTTATTTCGGTCATTGAGTTATTTTTTTTAAATATTATATTGTAATTCTATTCTTTTAAAATGAATTATAAAAAGTCAACAAAGAATTATGATTTAAACTTTTGATTACTAAACTAAATTTAATAAATTTTCCCTCACAAAAAAATAATTTAATCGTTTTAGAATTAACGACTTTAGAGGATTAAAGACTGCTTGGCATAATTTAAAAAAACTGTCAAATTGGCGATTGCTTTCAATTATTTGGTTAGAATATTTACTTACATTATTGTTTTTCATTTCTGTCATTGAACTATGTTTTTAAATATTATATTATAATCCTATCTTTAAAAATGAATTATAAAAAAAACAAATAAGAATTATGATTTAAAGATATGATTACTAAATTCAATTTAAAAATTTTCCTTCACACACGCAAAAAAAAAAAAAATAATTTAGTCGTTTTAGAATTAACGACTTTATAGGATTAACGACTGCGTGGCTTGATTTTAAAAAACTGTCAAATTGGTTAGTGCTTTAAAATATTTGTTTAGATTACTTACTTACATTATTGTTTTTTATTTCTGTCTTTGAATTATTTTTTTTAAATATTATATTGTAATCCCATTTTTTTAAATGAATTTTAAAAAGACAAGCAAGAATTATGATTTAAAGATATGATTACTAAAATAAATTTAATGAATTTTCAATCACACACACAAAAAAAACAATAATTTAATCGTTTTAGAATTAACGACTTTAGTGTATTAACGACTGCTTGGCATGATTTTAAAAAACTGTCAAATTGGCGATTGCTTTGAAATATTTCTTTAGATTATTTAAATACATTATTGTTTTTTATTTCTGTCATTCAATTATGCTTTTAAATATTATATTGTAATCCTATTCGTTAAAAATGAATTATAAAAAACAACTAAGAATTATGATTTAAAGGTATGATTACTAAACTAAATTTAATGAATTTTCCCTCACACGCAAAAAAAAATAATTTAATCGTTTTAGAATTAACGACTTTAGAGGATTAAGGACTGCTTGGCATGATTTAAGAAAAAACGGTCAAATTGTAGATTGCTTTAAATTATTTGTTTAGATTATTTACTTACATTATTTTTTTTTAATTTCTGTCATTAAATTATGTTTTAAATATGATATTGTAATCTATTCTTTTAAAATGAATTATAAAAAGACAACTAAGAATTATGATTGAAATATATGATTACTAAACTAAACTTAATAAATTTTCCCTCACAAAAAATTAACTTAATTGTTTTAGAATTAACGACTTTAGAGGATTAACTATCGCTTGGCATGATTTTAAAAAACTGTCAAATTAGCGATTGCATTAAATTATTTGTTTAGATTATTTACATACATTATTGATTTTTATTTCGGTCATTGAGTTATTTTTTAAATATTAAGGTACCCTGGGGTAATAACGCCAGGCGGGGTAATAACGCCAAGTGCTTATATTTTGCATAATTATGAAATAATCAGGTAAATGACACCCATGTGCTATGCGCAGAAGGGTTTTGAGTCATATAAATCGCAAAAAACAGCTTCAAGTTAATTTGTTTCATTTTTAGGTCTTATTGTTTTTACAAGGAACTAAAATTAACATTTGATCTAAAATTCGCGAGATACGTTTTGTGATGTGAAGACTATCTTTTTTATCCGGAAATACTTTGTTAATTACATAAATTTGTAGTGCATTTCATGTACTTTTAAAATTTTGTTGAAGCTTTTGGATATCTTCTCGAGATAATTTGTAATTTAAAATGTACTGCGCAATAACTATACCGGGGTAATAACGCCAATCCTTGACATTAAAACCCCGGTTGATTCCCTATAGTGGCCGAGCTACATCCTAAATACCGATTCAAATAAACACAGTTAAAACTGTGCAATGTTTCTCATATTTCTATTTAATCGGTCCTTTTTGAGCAAAAAGAAGCTCACGGTCTGATATTCTTTTGCCTCATCCCCCCCCTCCCTCACCACACCTTTATTTTTCTTACAATTTCACATAAAATTCAACATTTTCAATAGATTAGAATGCAATTTGTCAATTTCTAAGTTTGTAGAGTTTGTATTTTCAGAATTGGGCTACCTACATGCAATTATTCCATCTTATTTCATAGTTTTGTTTGCATGGCGTTATTACCCATATAGGTGGGTAATAACGCCAAATAGCATTGGTCAAGAAAAAACGCCATTACACTTTATGAATACATATCTGTTAAATTATTTTATTTTATATAGATAGTCAAAGAGTTGCTGTATCAGATCCTATATTTGTTTGAAAAATACAATCTAAAACAAAGCCGTGAAAATTGGTAGAACCTTAACGTGGCGTTATTACCCCAGGGTACCTTATATTGTAATTCTATTCTTTTAAAATGAATTATAAAAAGTCAACAAAGAATTATGATTTAAACTTTTGATTACTAAACTAAATTTAATAAATTTCCCCTCACAAAAAAATAACTTAATCGTTTCAGAATTAACGACTTTAGAGGATTAACGACTGCTTGGCATAATTTAAAAAAACTGTCAAATTGGCGATTGCTTTCAATTATTTGGTTAGATTATTTACTTACATTATTGTTTTTCATTTCTGTCATTGAACTATGTTCTTAAATATTATATTGTAATCCTATCTTTAAAAATGATTTATAAAAAAACAAATAAGAATTATGATTTAAAGTTATGATTACTAAATTCAATTTAATAAATTTTCCCTCACACACGCAAAAAAAAAATAATTTAATCGTTTTAGAATTAACGACTATATAGGATTAACGACTGCGTCGCATGATTTTAAAAAACTGTCAAATTGGCGAGTGCTTTAAAATATTTGTTTAGATTACTTATTTATATTATTTTTTATTATTTCTACCTTTGAATTATTTTTTTAAAATATTATATTGTAATCCCATTTTTTTAAATGAATTTTCAAAAGAAAAGTAAGAATTATGATTTAAAGATATGATTACTAAAATAAATTTAATTAATTTTCCCTCACACACACAAAAAAATTAATAATTTAATCGTTTTAGAATTAACGACTTTAGTGTATTAACGACTGATTGGCATGATTTTAAAAAACTGTCAAATTGGCGATTGCTTTAAAATATTTCTTTAGATTATTTACTTACATTATTGATTTTTATTTCGGTCATTGAGTTATGTTTTTAAATATTATATTGTAATCCGATTCTTTTAAAATGAATTATAAAAACACAACTAAGAATTATGATTTAAAGATTTGATAACTAAACTAAATTTAATAAATTTTCCCTCAGAAAAAAAATTAACTTAATCGTTTTAGAATTAACGACTTTAGTGTATTAACGACTGCTTGGCATGATTTAAAAAAACTGTCGAATTGGCGATTGCTTTAAAATATTTCTTTAGATTATTTACTTACATTATTGTTTTTTATTTCTGTCATTCAATTATGCTTTTAAATATTATATTGTAATCCTATTCGTTAAAAATGAATTATAAAAAAACAACTAAGAATTATGATTTAAAGGTATGATTACTAAACTAAATTTAATGAATTTTCCTTCACACACAAAAGAAATAATTTAATCGTTTTAGAATTAACGACTTTAGAGGATTAACGACTGCTTGGCATGATTTAAAAAAACGGTCAAATTGTAGATTGCTTTAAATTATTTGTTTAGATTATTTACTTACATTATTGTTTTTAATTTCTGTCATTAAATTATGTTTTAAATATGATATTGTAATATATTCTTTTAAAATGAATTATAAAAAAACAACTAAGAATTATGATTGAAATATATGATTACTAAACTAAACTTAATAAATTTTCCCTCACAAAAAATTAACTTAATTGTTTTAGAATGAACGACTTTAGAGGATTAACTATTGCTTGGCATGATTTTAAAAAACTGTCAAATTGGCGATTGCATTAAATTATTTGTTTAGATTATTTACATATATTATTGATTTTTATTTCGGTCATTGAGTTATTTTTTAAATATTATATTATAATTCTATTCTTTTAAAATGAATTATAAAAAGTCAACAAAGAATTATGATTTAAACTTTTTATTACTAAACTAAATTTAATAAATTTCCCCTCACAAAAAAATAACTTAATAGTTTTAGAATTAACGATTTTAGAGGATTAACGACTGCTTGGCATAATTTAAAAAACTGTCAAATTGGCGATTGCTTTCAATTATTTGGTTAGATTATTTACTTACATTACTGTTTTTCATTTCTGTCATTGAACTATGTTTTTAAATATTATACTGTGATCCTATCTTTAAAAATGAATTATAAAAAAACAAATAAGAATTATAATTTAAAGATATGATTACTAAATTCGATTTAATAAATTTTCCCTCACACACGCAAAAAAAAAAAAAAAATAATTTAATCGTTTTAGAATTAACGACTATATAGGATTAACGACTGCGTGGCATGATTTTAAAAAACTGTCAAATTGGCGAGTGCTTTAAAATATTTGTTTAGATTACTTACTTACATTATTGTTTTTTATTTCTGTCTTTGAATTATTTTTTTTAAATATTATATTGTAATCCCATTTTTTTAAATGAATTTTAAAAAGAAAAGTAAGAATTATGATTTAAAGTTATGCTTACTAAAATAAATTTAATGAATTTTCCCTCACACACACAAAAAAAAACAATAATTTAATCGTTTTAGAATTAACGACTTTAGTGTATTAACGACTGCTTGGCATGATTTTATAAAACTGTCAAATTGGCGATTGCTTTAAAATATTTGTTTAGATTATTTACTTACATTATTGTTTTTTATTTCTTTCATTCAATTGTGCTTTTAAATATTATATAGTAATCCTATTCGTTAAAAATGAATTATAAAAAAACAACTAAGAATTATGATTTAAAGATATGATTACTAAACTAAATTTTATGAATTTTCCCTCACACACATAAAAAAATAATTTAATCGTTTTACAATTAACGACTTTAGAGGATAAAGGACTGCTTGGCATGATTTAAAAAAACGGTCAAATTGTAGATTGCTTTAAAATATTTGTTTAGATTATTTACTTATATTATTGTTTTTTATTCCTGTCATTGAATTATGTTTATAAATATTATATTGTAATCCGATTCTTTTAAAATGAATTATAAAAAGACAACTAAGAATTATGATTTAAAGATTTGATTACTAAACTAAATTTAAAAAATTTTCCCTGAGAAAAAAAATTAACTTAATCGTTTTAGAATTATTGACTTTAGAGGATTAACGACTGCTTGGCATGATTTTAAAAAGCTGTCAAATTGGCGATTGCATTAAATTATTTGTTTAGATTATTTACATACATTATTGATTTTATTTCGGTCATTGAGTTATTTTTTATATATTATATTGTAATTCTATTCTTTTAAAATGAATTATAAAAAGTCAGCAAAGAATTATGATTTAAACTTTTGATTACTAAACTAAATTTAATAAATTTCCCCTCACAAAAAAATAACTTAATCGTTTCAGAATTAACGACTTTAGAGGATTAACGACTACTTGGCATAATTTAAAAAAACTGTCAAATTGGCGATTTCTTTCAATTATTTGGTTAGATTATTTACTTACATTATTGTTTTACATTTCTGTCATTGAACTATGTTTTTAAATATTATATTGTAATCCTATCTTTAAAAATGAATTATAAAAAAACAAATAAGAATTATGATTTAAAGATATGATTACTGAATTCAATTTAATGAATTTTCCCTCACACACACACAAAAAAAATATTTAATCGTTTTAGAATTAACGACTTTAGAGGATTAACGACTGCTTGGCATGATTTAAAAAAAAAAAACGGTCAAATTGTAGATTGCTTTAAAATATTTGTTTAGATTACTTACTTACGTTATTGTTTTTTTTCCCTGTCATTGAATTATTTTTTTAAATATTATATTGTAATCCCATTTTTTTAAATGAATTTTAAAAAGACAAGTAAGAATTATGATTACTAAAATAAATTTAATGAATTTTCCCTCACACACACAAAAAAATAATTTAATCGTTTTAGAATTAACGACTTTAGAGGATTAAGGACTGCTTGGCATGATTTAAAAAAACGGTCAAATTGTAGATTGCTTTAAAATATTTGTTTAGATTATTTACTTATATTATTGTTTTTATTCCTGTCATTGAATTATGTTTATAAATATTATATTGTAATCCGATTCTTTTAAAATGAATTATAAAAAGACAACTAAGAATTATGATTTAAAGATATGATTACTAAACTAAATTTAATGAACTTTCCCTCACAAAAAAATTAACTTAATTGTTTTAGAATTAACGATTTTAGAGGATTAACGATTGTTTGGCATGATTTAAAAAAACTGTCAAAATGGCGATTGCCTAAAATTATTTGTTTAGATTATTTACGTACATTATTGTTTTTTATTTCTGTCATTGAATTATGTTTTTAAATATTATATTGTAATCCAATTCTTTTAAAATGAATTATAAAAAGACAACTAAGAATTATGATTTAAAGATTTGATTACTAAACTAAATTTAAAAAATTTTCCCTGAGAAAAAAAATTAACTTAATCGTTTTAGAATTATCGACTTTAGAGTATTAACGACTGCTTGGCATGATTTTAAAAAACTGTCAAATTGGCGATTGCTTTAAATTATTTGTTTGGATTATTTACTTACATTATTGTTCATATTATTTGCTACATTATTTATTGTTTATATTATTTCTTTACATTGGACTTTACTATTAACGTCGGTATAATTGGTGAATTTCTCGCATATCCGCCAAGTCAAATGCCGAGCAATCGTTAGATCTGCGTTTTAGCCATAAATATAAATATAAATGTAAAAAGGAAAAAAAAACAGACATGCTATTATTAAAATTCATAAAAATGTTTGGGGAAATATGCAGTTTGGAAAGTCTTATTCCAAGAACTGATAGAAGATGCACAATCTATTTATTTTAAATAAAAGTTTACTCAGAATCAAAAGTAGAAAAAGAAATATTTAATATCATTTCCATGAATATATAGACGTAATCTCAGCCTCATAGGCTATTCTCCCGGAAGTCTGAATGGAATCGGTTTGGCATTCTGCCATGTGGAGATCTTTCAAATGTGGTCTATCAGTATCTGGATTTTTAATCATTTGATTGCAAATGCAATATTTGTAAATGTAATCTCGTGTATGTAATCTTTCAAAGTATTATTTAACAAAATAAATTTCTGTCATTTGAGACTTGCTATTAAATAAATTTGATGAAGGAAAGAAAACTAACTTACTCATTTATAGAAGGAATTGCAGATTCAAGTAGTATATAAAATGTTATGTATACATATACATATAAAGAGAGAGAGAGTCAGACAGTGAGATATTATTATGAAAAAAACCGCTGCATACATTTTAAGTAATGAAAGTAAAAGATAACTGATTTCACTTATTTTCTGTTTAATATGTGAAAGAATGTTTTCGTTTAAATACATTACAGATTTAAGTGCAGTTTCGACATCTTCGTGTAATAGGGGTATCGGGATTGTACCGTAAGTTTTTATCTTAAAAAATAAGAGCTAAATGAAGTCTCATTAATTTCTTTCTGTTTGTCTATTTATTTTAATTCATAATTTATTTATATAATTTTCCTTTTTAAATTAGAATATAAATAAGTGCTTCGTAAATGGCATTTTTGAGAATTTTATAGGTTCATTGTTCTCACATGTGAAGTAATACCGTGTGTGCCATAAAACATTGAAATACATTAAAATTCAATATAAAATTAATATTTGTATGCAAGAGTACAGTTTAGACAGTTTGGCTTTTCACGATGAAAATGTTTCTTCAAGTGTTTAAAAAATAGATCCCAAAAAGTAGTACCATATTTGGAACCACTTGTTCGTATTTTTTATTTTCAAACATGCATTACATTGTTTCTTGTTGCGTTTCCCAGATTATTTTTTATTACGTTTCGAAGAAAAAATCTACTCAATTATCATTTTTAGTGGGAGTCGTTAAACTAATCTGGAAATCTGAATAAAAAAAACATTTTTGAAACCAAACATACGGACAAGTGTCTTTATCTATAATTAAACTTTGAAAAATTATTTTCATTTCCTTGAAGGAAACTGTCCATCGTGCGAAGAATTTTCGTCCAAACAGAATTACTTGATTTTATATTAAAGTGTAAAATGTGTCAAAGATAATGTGACATCCTATATAAAATGTGCATTAGGGTGGATCGAATTTTTTTTTCACAGTGTCAAAACCTACCAATGAGGAAAATATGTTCTCTTGGATAGAGATTAAGGAAAAAATAATTTAAAAAATTAACTATAAATTTTACTACTGCCACAATGAGGTTGAATTTCGAAAAAAAGTGAAAAAAGACCTAATTTTGGCTAGATTTTTTAAAATTCAAAATAATGGTTTAAAAAATTATCCAAAACCTACCTATGCGTAAAAGATGTTATATTATATGCTGAGTAAGAAAAAAACAATTAAAAAAATTTATTTCAAAATTTAAATCTGCCGCAATGTGGCTCAAATTTATATATTTGAACGTTTTTACGGTAAAAAATCAACTTTTTTTTTGTAAAATAAAATATGAATTTTAGACATTTTTAACATTTATTGCAATGAGGGGATATTTAATTGATTACAACATAAAAACTTTAGCTTCTTATTTAACAGCTTCATTAGTATTAAATCAAGAAAAATCATCAACATTGCAATTCGCGATAATGACGTTCGATATTGAAAATCGACATGAGATTTTGTAATTCAATTCGATTTTCATAAAACTGTCTCTTATGTATATGGTCCATACACAACAGAAATACTTCCGCGACTCTTTTGATTATTAGTTTTGTAGAATGAGCGTTGCGTGAATAGATATTATCGATAGTAGATGTTATTGTCACTGGAATGATTGCTGGATTTACATATTGCTTCTGAAATCATGTCCTTACAAATACGTCAATTAGTGGAGGTTCGACACATTTTCCTATTTAATTAAATCTATGTAATCCGTTGCAAAAGGTCAAAAAGATGGTAAATGGAAAATATAGACATTTTTTAATGTAATGATTAGGATTACAGCAGACTGTCTGATTTCACTCGCGTGCTTTTAGAATTCATATACTGACATAAATAAAAGTACAAAAAGCTTCTAACATGCTGCGAATAATCTTTCTATTTCACCAGTGAAACATTTGTGCTCAGCCGCGGTTTCATCCACGCTGCAAAAAGATGACATAGTGGAATCTCATTGGTGTGTAACTAGCACAAAAACCATTGTAGTGCACGCTTGAAGATCAGTTCCATATTTTGAATAACACATCCTTTAACATCTATATTAACAGATATTCCGTCACAACCGATCGCAACCAACTTTGTTACATGTATATTATTGTTAACACAGGACAAAAAAATGTACGCCGTGTTTTCGAATTGTTTGGTACTCTCCCAGAATTTATATATATGTGGCCGATGTATTCGGAACCCAGTTCCTTTTTCAAGCTCAAGACTGCTTCTATTATGATTTTTCTTCTGTTGTTTTCTAGTGATGTAGTCTCTCTTTACACCCATCAAAGTTTAAAGAAAATAGCCATGATCATAATCTTTTAGAAATGACTAAAGAGAATGATTAAAACGATAAAATGGTCTTTGGTTTGTTTTGTCATGCCGATTTTTTTTCTGTCAGTAGCATTCGACTCATAGTTTTGTGAGATAATGCCCACATCTTGAAGTGCACCAGACACGATGGCAGCACCTGCTTGGTCGGAAGTGCCCAAACTGCCCAATATTCTGGTGATGTGACACCTAGCTCGGCAGCATTTTGGCTTTTAAATGATAGCTGATGATGCAGAAAAGTAAGTTTGCTCTCAATACGTCGGTTTAGTTTACACTCAATAGTCATATTCATATTCAAATCTATTGAACTGAAAAATAGGCAGTATTTTCGGAAATGGTCCAAAAGTCTGTAGTAGCTTTCAGTATCTTATTTTGTTTTACAAGAATTATGAAGAGCGCAATATTTGTCGTTAAAAAGTTTAATTTTTCTTAAAATGCTGCTGTGGTAAGTTATTGAGATTGAATCTCATTTACAGGTCACTAGTAATTTATTAGCAACTCCTTCTCACTGGAGGGAAATAAATAGATGTTGACAGATTCCTTTCTTCGGTTATTTTTTAAATACCAATATGCAAATTTCATAACTTTTTCTGATAGGGAGCATATTTACTGGCATATCAAAACTAGACACAAATAGTGTGTAATTCATATCTCCCTCTCTTTTTATTTTTTTTAACAACGCCATGGTACAGTAATATTCAAAGTACACTAAGCTACACAATACACAAGCAGACACATTCTAACTGAAAAAACTGGAACTGTCAGTTTTTCGAAACTATAAATCACTTGCAGGAGTATTAAATTTCGAAATTAGTTTTATTTTTTTTTTAACTTAATATCCATGCAATATAATATTTCTTACGAAAAGGTAGGTTTTGATTGATATTAAAATGATTATTTTGCGTCAAAAATAAATCTAACCAAAATTAGATCTTTTTCCATTTTTTCAATATTTTATCGAATTTTCAACTTTTTTGTGGCAGTATTATATTTCGAATTTATTACTTATTATTGTTTTTTACTTAACCTCCATACAATATGACGTCTTTTCCGCATTGTTGGATTTTAAAAATTATTAAAATAATTAGTTTTTGACAAAAATAACCTAACCAAAATTCGGCCTTTTTTCAAATTTTTCCGAAAATTCAACCCTTTTGTGGCAGTATTAAATTTTAAAATAAATTTTTTTTATTATTTTTTTCTTAATCTCCATACAATAGATCATCTTTTCCGCATAGGTAGATTTTGATGAATGGTAATTTTTTTTTTCGCCATAGACAATCGATCCACCCTAATGTGCATTTCGGAAAATTTAGTTGCGCTGAATCAAAGTATTTCTAAAATATGCTGTAATTCGATCAATTTATGAAACTAAAAAGGTGATTTCTATATTTTAAAATACCTGCAATACAATTAATATTTTATATCATCAAGGTTACAATAATTAAAAAATATCTTTTCCATTAATTTAGACAATACAATTTTATTTCTTTTCTTTTGTTTGCCTCTGATGATACACGGCAGTAATATATGGAGATGTTTATCTACAGTGTAATTACTATGCTCAAAGAAGGTTCGAACGAAAATCATTTAATGAAATTCTTTTAGTATATTATATTTAGCAAATTATACAATTCTTGAAAATTTCATTGAAACAGGAAATTTTTATGTTATGTTAAAAATTACATTTAAATATTTCCTCAATTACCATAGTGTTATTCGAATTTCGAAAGTGCTGTTAGCTTGAAATTTATTATTAAATCTTTTGGATTAACGGTCACTTCCCAGATGTTTCCAATTTCCATGTTTGTTTAAATTGTTTAAAATTTCAGACGTTATCGAGACTGCAAATTTTGCATTATATCTATAGATATATAGATAAACAAAGTAATTGCAATAAATGGAAAAGTACAGCATAATAACTTTCAAATATCACAGTACAGGGAGCACAGTAATTATAACTGTAACCCACCATTATTTAAAAGCAATGATGTTTATCAGCAGCTATACTAAAATATTTTCAAAATCATTTTATTCTAAAAATTCTAATTAAATATATACAAAGTTAGAAAATTCCTATAACACACGATAGATTTATGATACCAAAATGATGTGTTGTTTAGAATGCATTGAATGACATCAGGAAATTTTACCGAAAACACATTGATGCACAAATTTATAAATATATCATTTAAAATACCTAGTCTTAAAGCAAAACTAAAAGTGATAATTTTCTCGTCATAAATAATTTATGAATATGCCGTGATAAAATATTTAAATTTTGTTTTAATGATACAATAAAATGTTTTTTAATATAATAGTATTAATACTAGGAATCATTTTTAACAGGGGTTAAATTTAATGCTTTCCTCAAATTACTGCTCATTATATAGGTTTAGTTAACGGTAAAATTATGTCTACCATTTGACTTTTTAAGCATTTTATTATAGATACCTCGTATGCGTAATCTTTCAGAATATTGTTTAACAAAATTCATTTCTGTATTTTGAGACTTGCTATTAAATAAATTGCAGGAAGGAAGGAAATCTAATTGATTCAATTATGCAAGAAATTTCAGATTCGCGTAATCTGTATAATGTAATGTATATATATATATATATATATATATATATATATATATATATATATATATATATATATATATATATATATATATAAGACAAGCTATTTTACTTATTTTACTTTTAATATGAGGAAGAACATTTCGTTTAATTTCATTTTAACCATAATATTTGCATTTATTTTATGAACTTTTACAAAAAATGTTTATAAAAATATTTAGATTTGATATAAATATTCTTAAAAATGTGATTTAAACGAATCAGAAATTTCCATTTATACAATCTAAATCAAAAAAGATATATTTTAAGACCTAGTGTTTTATCAGAGTTTTATAATTTTAATGATTTTACTAATTATTTCCTTAATTTTCATACGAAACAAAGGGTAATTATAAAAATAAATACTATAATTTTATTTTAATTTCCATTTTCTTCAATCAAAGTTAAATATTTTATCAAGGTAATTAAAATAGAAACTTGTAAATTATCTTGTTCTCCAATTTATATATAAAAGATCCGTCGTCAAACAACTAGAGGTCAAAATTTATGATGATACCGAATTCATTTTGACCGAATACCAATTAGATGTATCCCGAATACTAAATATAATGGTAAGGATACATCACTGAAAGTTTACTATATGCTAAATAGTATTTATTTATTATGTATATCAAAATTTAGTCGAGTAACAATTTCAAAGCTAAATTTTCAAAAAGATATGAAATCAAAGAAAAATTTAAAAAAAAGAAAAACTCTATTAATGTACCATGTAACACAGTCCATTGAAAATTATATTTTACACATTTTAAAAGACAATCAAATTCTTTGTAAAAGTATGGAGAATATTAGTACGTAGCCTATTTCATTATCTTGCAATCAATTATCAAATTTCAAATTATCAAAAAGTGATCCCGTTTATCCAAACCTCCCCAATACAAACCTGTTTAATTTATATTCGTTTAAAAATTAAAAGACACTGCATTGTTTTAGCATTTGAAATTTGAATGCTCTTAATTTATCTAAAGAAACAATCTCATTACCGGTATCATAAGCTGCAAAGATTAAAAAGACATGTATCATTGAAATCTTATAAAGCACTATCCAAAACTAATAGAACATTACAAGGAAATATTAATATATAAAATATTATAGAAAAAGAATTCAAGTGAAATGCATTTCAAATACATTTTCTATATGTACTGAAAATCTTTTGTATGTTCTTAAAAATGAATAACAAATGTTACACACTTCATTTTCAATATTGAAATACAATCGAATAAAAGTGAAGTTGCCCAATTCATAAAAATTACGTGTCATTCCTACTATATATACGCATATTCAGATAGGAAAACAGATAAAGCAAATTCACAACCATTTTTTCATTATTTTGGAAATTTTTGAAATATTCCTTTATTTAAAATAATAATAATAATAATAATAATAATATAGAGATATTATTTGTTTAAAAAAACGTGATCTTTTTAATGAAATCTGTTAAAATTTTAAATTCAAATATCGAATTGTAGTAATATTTTTTGTTTAATTATTCTTAAAAGATTAAGACACCCCCTATAAAAAATTTAAATGCCTGCAATCTATTTGACGTTACAATTTCATTTCCGTTTTCTTCTTACAGAATTAAAAAAAAATCAGAAAAAGGGGGGTGTTACAATTCTGTTTCTGGCGGGTATCCGATATTTGCCTATTGATTTAAAGGAAAATAACATAGTTTCGTAAAACAGGTAAAGCACACAGAATGATTGTCAGTTCTTTATTGCTTTGAATTTTGTAATGTTTCTTTTACTATTGTACTTTAATTTTAATTTATAAAATGTTATACAAATTAGATTTATTAAAATTTATTCTTTTATTTCCATTTGGATGCGATTTTTTCATCCATGTATGCATAAAAATTTTTAATCGCATAGTTTTATATTTTTTAATGGATTTGGAGCATTAACTACTCTATTTATTTCTACGTTTAAGATAAAATTTATCTAAATAAATGAATTATAATGGGTTTTACGAATAGATATTTATTGATTGTATTTCAGCAGTACGTCACTCATACAACAAGAAAATTTATACGTATGAAGTACCAGCGTTTGATATTTAAAACTGTAAGTGCATTTTTATATTACTATACAACTTTTGTTTTTTCAAATTTATGCTGTGCTGCTTATTATTTTGCCCTGCACACCAAATCTACATTAATATCGTTCAATTTGAAATATAAATTATAAACTTACATTAATATATTCAAACTATTTTCGGTGCATTATGAGCAAACGTGTTGCAAAAAGTTGGCAATAATAAATGTTTGCACTCCAGATTCGTTAGTTAGTTAGGCATGTATAAAATACAGAAATTTAATATTTCAATAATAAATTAATTTAAAAAACGGCAAGAAATTGTAAAAAGCTTAATTCTTGTACACATATTAAGCACATTTTGTTTTCTTTTTTATAAATTTTATACAAATATACTTATCTTAGTTAATCTTCATTATTATGATGCATACAGTTATAAATTAAATGATAATTCAATATTTCATGATAATTGTTAAAATCATATCTTTGTGTTTAGCGCATCGAAAAAGCACAAAAGAAGGATTTATATTCGCCATTTATGCATTCTTTTAAAAGGGGGGTATTTCTGTGTTCTTTTAAGTATATAAATAGTAGTTCTTTAACTATATAGAAGTTCTCTTAAATATATAATACCTAAATATAGGTTTATATCTTCTATTTATATATTATTTTTCAAAAAAGCAATAAAATCTCATTGAATGTACTTACGAATTTTACACAACTGTTTAGAAAATTTTAAGATGGCGCAATCATTTACAGGGTAACTCTTATCAAGTTTGATCTTTCAATCTTAGGTAGGTAGGATTTATCAAACGAAGACATTCTGCTGTTGGAAAGTATGATTTCAAATGAATTTATGACGTTATAGAGGGTGATGTGTATCCACAACTTAAGACTACAAGGAGAGCTCTCTCACAATTCCAGCCCTACGTTATTCGACAAGAAGACTTTTCAGAAGTAATATGAATTTCTATGTGTTATAGGTAGGGACTTAAAAAAATGGAAAATTCTTAGGCACCAACTTAAATAATCATATCTCTGACATTAATGCATTCCCTGCAAATTGGAACAATTATTACTCCATAAACATATTTCGCTACTTTTAGCGCTATGCGTCATTTCTCAGTGAACACGTTAACAATTCAACAAAAAAAATTCAAACTGAACAAAAATTTTAAGAAAATTACACTTTTACACTGTAAAATTAAACAGAAACAAACTATGAAATTAAAAAAGTTAGACAAATCAATACCCTTGTCTATAATTCGTCACAAGAAATTACAAACAATAACCTTTGAGATTTAGATTTGAAATACTATTTGTCTATTGATTTTTCAGGATTAAAATCTTTTAAAGATGGCCCATTTAAATTTTTAAAAGATAAGATTAATTAGAAAAATTAATAATTGTGTAAATGATCCCTGAGACAAACTTTTTAGTCGCACGGCATTTGTCCGACCCCAGATTGCAGATATATATCTCAAGCACGGTACATTAAGCCAACTGATCCAAATCTAAGTTTTAAATGTTTTGTTATGTTTATCAACAACTATAAAAGGAATCTAAGCTTGCATCATTTATTACCTGCCACACCTTTGTGAAAGAACCGCCGGCAAGAAATACCTCGTGTGTTAAAACTTGGTTATTCATTGAAAGACTCCAAGAAAATACAGTTTCCTCGACTGGAACTCCCCGAGTCCAGCGGTTGCCTCGTCCATCCTGATTGGCCCTATTATCCGATCGAGATTCGCAACATTTCATGAAAACACATACAAACATGTAATAATGATTTTTGCGCCTGTCGATTGGAACAGTGTTCTGCATGCATTTGATCAGCTCTCACATCTATTTCCCAACTCGCACCGCATTTAGATGCATATCTGTATATATTTATCATATAGTGATCCATATTATTTATGAAAATGGCACATTGTATAATGACGACGAGTTGGAATTTATAGCGAGTTTTTGGCGTGTTCATGTGCTGTAGAAAAACAACGAGCTCTAAAATGTCCCACATTCGTTCATGCTGAAACTCTCCTATATGTCATTGTCTTTCTTTGAAATTTTTTTCTTCCTATCACATTTCAAGAATCAGTTCAGTTACTCACTGTATGTGCATTTACAACGGCTATAGATAATTTCAAGCTTTTTATGACGCCGGAAAATAAAAAGCAATATTATATTTTATTAATGTTATGAGTCGATTTGTTTGCTTTTGTTACGAAATCAATAATGAAACAAAAATGAGGTCAAATAGTTAAACATTATCTGTAAATACTTAGAATTCAAAACAAACCGTCAAATATTTGTTTAGATTTTCGATAAATAATGTAATCTTAAAAGTGCATGGATAAATAAGATTATGAATTAACCCTCCAAGCGTCTTGCAAATGGGTAAACTTGTAATGTTGTTTTCTCTGCATTTTGTTTTAAATGCTCAGAAAATATTATTATTTCAATATGACATAAAAAATCTTATTTAGGAATATAAATGTAATCCTTAAGAGTCTTAATCATTCTTCAATGCTTTGAAAATTCATTAAATTTATAGAATTATAATATCTTAAACATTGCTTATATTGCAGTGAAACCTGGAGCTTAGTGTACGGAATATTACGGGCTAAACGCTTAGAGGGTTAATATAAATTATACTATTGCTATAAACATTATGTTAGAGGTACTTCAAATGATATTCCTGCACCTGCATGCTTTTGTTGTGAAATTATTACATTCCATATTAACAGAAATTATGCGTTAGTTTGCATAATGGCGTTCGATATGTGTGAGTATCTTGTATAATTCATGAACAGTAGAGACATCCGATTCCTATGCTCAAGCAGTTTTGAGCGTCGCTAACTACTCAATACGGTTTAATTAAACACGATTGGCCTAATTAGAAAATACAATTCAGTTTTGGATATCTATTACCGAATAACAAATATAAATGATTGCAATGTAACCAAAAATTAAATTTGTCATTAAGTATGCTATTAAAAGCCATACATAAATTACCAAAGTTCAAAATTTTATATTTTCAAAATTAGTAAACATGTCATCGTAACAAATATATAAAAATAATGAGAAAACTTCATATTATTTTTTATATCTTTCAATGATGGACTTCTCAAAAGCATCAAGATTGCCAAAACTAATGTTGTGTGATTTTGGGGGGGGGGAGGGGAAGGTAGAGAGATTGCATCAAAGATCTTATTTACTAACGCCTTAAGGCCCCAGTCCCTGCCCGCGAAGACACTCGCGAGCTAATGCTATTCCTATGGGGAAGAATTTTTCTAATTACTCACTCGCATTTTGATATTTTTAAATATATATATATATATTGCATTGGATAGCGGAGGTCTCTCACAAGATCGTTTCTTGACTACTTTTTCAATTTTTGTCGCAGATATTTTTTATAAAGTTAGTTTTACTTTCTGAACCGGTTTTGAAAGTGAAACTAACTTTATAAAAAATATCTGAGACCAAAATTGAAAAAGTAGTCAAGGAGCGCTGTCGAGATTGACCTCAGCTATCCAATGCAAAAAAAAAAAAAAAAAAAAAAAAAAAAATAAATGTCAAAATGCGAAAGAGTTATTAGAAAAATGCCTCCCCATAGGAATAGCATTAGCTCGCGAGTGTCTTTGCGGGTAGGGACAGGGGCCTTAAACAGGGAAATAACTTAAAGAACGACCAATGATGCATTAAGAATCATTGACTGTGTAAACATGAAAACAACTGATAAACGAACTTTATTGCAAATTAGATATTCATCATCTTACGAAATATATCAGATATCTAAAAAATGATATCTATAATATCTATGATAAAAAACATTGAAATATTTTTTATATGTCTAACTCATTCAATATACAATGCATAGAATTTAGGGAAATATCCATTATTAAAATTCATTAATTCATTTATGTTAACCATGTATACAAATTGCTCAACAAGTGGCGCTACCAGGGTGCTTACTCGTAATTATTACAATAGCTCTATATCAAGAAGTAATTCACGAAATTTTCTAAAAATTCAGATTTTGTTAGTCTTTGATATATATTAGTGTTATTTAGTTGTTGATGTAAATCGCCGTACAGATGGTGCTGCTATGCTGTATTTTTCCCGATTTCGCAATAAATGTATCTCAAGAACTAATGCATGTATTTTCATGAAACTTGAGATTCAGCCAGTACCTGATAAAAAATTGATCCTGATCAGTTTTTGGTGTGCATCACCCAACATGTGGCGCTGTTACGCAGTTTTTTTTAAAAATTTGCAATAGGTCTATCACAAAAACTAATGCACGAATTTTCATTAAATAACAGATTCAGCTATAAGTTGACATAAATTGTAGCTGACTAGATTTTAGTTTAAACCACCTAACCCGTGGCGCTGCGTTGTTGAATTTTTCAAGAGGTATCAACATGCATAAGATAGAAGAAAAGTTTTCGGAATGCCACAACTGGCAAGTTTTTTATTTATTGTTTTTATGTATATTTTTATTTTATAATTCATGTTTATGTGAATCGAAGTATAACGCCTTCCGCTTAATTTTATTAAACGTTTTGAAATAATGGTAACTGAACTGATATGATAGTTTTTATTTTATTCATAATATTATGGAATTTGATTTAAGAAAAAAACAACACCATCAAATATTAAAATGCTCATGATTTAAAGCAACAGCCGCGAAGTAAATATTATTGATTTCAAATCATATTTTATTTAAAGTGAGTATTACATTTACCTAACATCAATACTAAATAGTTTATTTGAAAATAGTATTCATGTTTACGTAATGTGCGCAAAATATCATTATGATGTAAAACGACGAAAACATGACAATCATTATTTCGTTCGAGTTTTTATTAGTTTTTACTTAATAGGTCTTTTCACTTTATTTTATTAGATACATTAATTATTCACTGTATGTTATTCTTCCGTAATTTATTCTTTGTCGTGTAATAGCACTTAACAAAACTGGCATGTGACCAAAAAACTTTGTATACTAGATATTTATAATGAATAATTTATTTGAGAGGACATTTATTGCAGTTTTAAATTTGTTTAAAAAAATCTTCATTCAATCAAACTAGTCTTTAATTTACTACTTTATTAAGAGTCTTAGCATATTTGTCTACAGAGAAAAAAATACTTAAGATAAAGTTTAACAATAAATTGAATTAATTTACAATATACTAACACGTTTATAGAACACAGAAAATTTATGAAAGAAATAAGAATAAATTTAATTAACTTGCTATAAACTAATATTGAGTAATTTTGAAAACATAATAATCAGAATTTAAAATTTAATTGAATACAGAAATAAAGTTACAAAAATAAAATATTTAGAAATTTATTGATCTCTTCCTTCGTGAGAAATCGAAAGTTTACACAGACAAGAAAAAATAATTAGACCAAGAAAACACAAACACATTCGTTATTAACAATAAATAAATAAAATAAAATAAAAACTGGTGAAATAAGTATACTTTCATGCTAAATAAACAATGATTGCTTTTATAAATAAGAACGTTAAACACACTCCATCTTTGGACAGACTTAAGGGTGAATCCATAAATAGGTGAAAACTCAGACTATGTTATATAATTATTTTCAAGAGTCAATTTTATGAAAGAATTTTAGACTTGGATGGATTCACTTCTACTAACACTTCCAATAAGAACAACTGTTTTTCGTACTCTATCAAAACCGCAGCCACAAAATAATTCAAGTTGAGACGAAATTAACTCAACTCGCGATTTGAAAGGCAGATTCTAAAAAAAGTTGAAACAACTCAAGTAGCAAGTTGTTTGTAAACAATTTAAATCCATATGAGTAGTTTAAAGAAAAATCAGTTTAAATCAAGACGAGTAAAACGTTTAAAAAACAACTCCTTCACTTTCCAATGAATTACAGATCTTTTCTGAGAAGTCCAATCCACTGTTCTGTTTTACAGGAAATAGCTACGAACATATCTTCCCTAATATCGAGCCTTCTACTTCTCTTGTCAGCCTAGAAAACCAACTTCATAGCTGAAACGCTTTCCTTCATAATTTTCAGAGGGAGGAATGGACTTCAAATAAAATAGGAAAGTATTGCGGAGGTTGTTTGAATGCTCCCTCGTTGAAACTGGTAGATAAAGCTTTAACTGGGCCATCAGTATCGGGATGTAGTTTTTCAAAATGTATTAACTTTTACAGTATTTAACGAATTGTTGATTCTTTGACCTTAGGTAATTTACCAGTCATGATAATGTGGATTTCTTTTTTCCCTTTATGTCTTAAGGACTGATTGGAGATAGAATTTAATCCAGTGCTGTCACAAATGCAAAAAAAAAAACAAAAACAAAAAAACAAAAAAAACATATTGAAACTGTTTTTAAATAGGGGAGATAACAATAGAGAGATTATTATTATAAAAAATATCAGGTAAAACAAATAATGGAGGGCTAATGAGGAAAGGTGATTTACTTAATATAATTGATCACTTAACTGATCGATATTTTTGAAAAAAACTTTCAAATAATTCTTACTTTTCCATGTGTTTTACAGAATTTTTAAACTTTTATCACCGATTTTTCAAAGCAGAAGTTTTTTTTTTCTAATTGAATCAGAAAAATACTCAGATTAAATAATGCAAAATTTACAATAAAAATTTACGGGTGAGAATAATAAATTATGATTCGTATATATATGCCCGTACGTGGTACGGGAATACATGATTGGCAAAAACACGTACGGGCATATCAGGAAAGCGGTTAAATCACTAGGATCTCTGGATTAAGGAATACATGAACCTGAATATAAATTACTCTGTCTAAGTATAATTCAATTTTGAATATGCAGATATGCAACCCCAAGATATATAGTTAAAATTATGTTAAATTATTTTAATATTTTTAAATCAAGAAATAATCACCATACATTTTATAACAATTTTTTAAAATATGTATGTTTGAGAAAAAAGTGATACAAATGCAAAAACACTTTAAAAAATCCACTATTTTTTCTCGAAAATTCTATTATATAAATATAAAACTGTGCCACTAATGAAATTTTAGCTTATTCAAAACAAAAAAAAAAAAAAAAATAAAAAAAATAAAAAATAAAAATAAAATAAAACACCTCATCTGTATGATATTTGCTTCTTTTTAATAAATATTGTTGATTTAAATTCTACATGTCAATACGAAAATTAAAAATTCTACACATTATCATATTTTATACAAATGACGAAATAAAAGATTAATTTATTTGTTTAAGCCGCTACGCATAAAAAATAAATGAGGGGTATTTTCTATTTTTAAAGTACATACTTAAAGAAAAACCATGTCTTGTTCATATATTAAATTTTTGTCGATGAGAAATGAAAATATTTTTTTTTCGCAAAATCAATCATCCACCGTAAAATAATTTCTAAAATTAATGGATTAAGGAAATTTTGGAAGAATATGCAGTTGTAATTTTCGTTATTTTTCGGGAAAGTTATTTTTCATTAAGGGTAAACGAAAATTACCTTTTTTTTAAAGAAAGGTTGTGTTTTTTGTGTCATAAAGAAAGGTATACTGGATTTTAAAAATAAAATAAAATCTAAACATTTTATAACATCAATAGGGAAATCTTTTGGTAAAGCATAAATAATCATCGGTAATATTAAGTAAACATAACATGAAATATTAATGAAACAAGTAAGAAATATCATGTGTTAAGTATAGATTATGAAACACTTTCCAACACTTCCTGAAATCGTTAACAAACTTCGTTATGTAGGGAAATATTGCATCTCTGACCACAGTAAATGTCTATTCCAATACTCTTAAGCAGTCTTGTACTTGATCTATCTGTTATATGATGCTATATATATATATATCTGTTGCTAGATATATATATATATAGCATATGAATGTTAAGTATATATATATGATATATTATTCTATATAATTAATTTTTTGGTGTCTTGCAGATATGGAATGACGAGATAGAAAAGCTTAAATTAAATACTACTTTTCTTTTTTTTTTTTTTTTTTTATTACGAGGTTTGAAAATTTTATATTTAAAAAGAAAGTAACAGAGATGAAAAAACTCTGTAAAAAGTACATTAATTTCACTCGAAAATTCTATTATATGCATATAAAAATATACCACTTATAAAATTTCAATTTATAAAAAACAGAACATTTTTAAAACACCTCATGTATATAATATTTTTTTATTCCATTTTAAAAAAGATGATTTACAGTCTCCATGTCTATACGAAAATTACAAACTCTATTCAGTATCATATTTTTCAGAAATGCAAATAAAAGACTAATATATCTATTTAAACCACTACGTATAAAAAATAATTAAGGTGTTTTTTTTTCTATTTTTAAAGTACATACTTGAAGACTTGCCGTGCCTTGTTCAAACATTAAATTTGTGTCGATGAGAAAAGAAAATATTTTTCTTTCCGAAAATCAACCATCCATTGAAAATTGCTAAAAATAATTTCCAAAATAACGAATTAAGGATATTTTCGAAGAATATCCGCTTGAGATTTTAGTTATTTTCCAGGAGATTTATTTTGTATTAAATGTAAATCAAAATTACCATTTGTTTTAAAAAGTGTGTCATAAAGAAATAACCTTTACGAGATCATTTGCGTAATGTGTAGCCCTGTATATACCAGCTATAGCATTTATGCACACCATATAACGTGCATAAATTTATTGAACTTAAAAGCCCATATCATAATGAAAATTATATTTCATCCATCCATCAACTATAATAAACAGTACTTCGTACAGAATATAATATTTGAATTTTTTGAGAGTCCCTGTAACTACCATGCACATTGTATTATGCATGAAATAACTTATATTAAGCCTAAGCGACGTATATCACTTCTATTATACATGAAATAGCTCAATATAATAGTTCAATAGGCTAAAAAGATTAAGTCCGTTATTTAATAAAATATAAAAAAATAATTAAAAATGTGACTGCTATTTCTAATAGAAATTCTATTTTGTGTGTTTGTGGTAGTAAATCTTATTTGTAATTATGGATAATTTTTTAAAATGTACACATTCCCTTGATATAAATTTAATAATTATATAGGTTTACTTTTGTAATTATAAAAATGCCATAAAGCGTCTTTTAACTATACATTCAAGTAAATTAGAGGCAAAAAAATATTGAAAATCTTTGCCTTAGTAAATATCTCCCTTACAAAAGAAATCAATACATATTAAATAAACAGAAAAATGCTAGAATTCAGGATTTATCCTCTCGAATTACTGGCGCAACAATTATCTGTCCATAAATATGCATATATTACACTGAGAATATTAGTCATCTTCATTATTTTTAGTTCCACATAAAGTTTTGAGTTCACAATAATATTTGATGTGTTTTTTAAATCTACGGACATGAGGCAAACGTTTGTAAATAAATGCGTAACTAAATAAATGCATTAATTGTTTAAACAAATGCCTTTAAGACAGAAAATTAACTTTTATTTGTTTCCGGCCCTTTGTCAGTGGATAAACTTCGGAATAGGTCACTTAGTTGTAATATCATAAATTGTAATCATTTTCTCGTTATAATCAGAAAGCTTTCAGGTGATATAATTTGGCACGTACACTTTAGAACAAAGTTGGTAGGAAATAAGCCTAACGATGTTCTAAAACAGGAACGTTGCTTTCGATCACTCCTGCTTTAATTAGTTTGTTATTTGAAATTTTATATGAAATTTTAATGATCGCAGAAGTAAAATTATTCATAATTATTGTGTGTTGTTAACGGCAGAAAGTTTAAAAGCCGTTCTAAGCGAAATACCATAACATGTTTGAAATTCTGATATAATACTATTTATTATTATACGATTTTAAAAGACCATGGTTAATGTTAGATATTTTTATATTAAGATTAGTATTACACACTGTGTTCAAAGCAGATATTTGTTGATCTAAAAAAATAATATCAACTGCCAGGAAATATTAAATTTCCACAACGAGTCAACCACGATTTTGAAAAATAATTCTTAACATTTTAAAACCACAAAAACAAGCATTTATAAAAATAACTTGAAAAGACATAAACTGACTTGTACAAGTAAATCTCTGATTCAATGTATCTACAGACATATGAGAACGTTTGTGAAAGCCATATAGTGTGCACAGAAATTCATAGTTTTGGTACAAGAATCAACTAAATAGATGTGTTAAAAGTTTAAATAAATACCTTCATGACAGAAAATTAACTTTTAGTGATTCCCAGACCTTTATCTGTGAATAAATTTCGGAAAAGGTCACTTAGTTGTAATCTCATAAATTATAATCATTTTCTTGTTATATTTAGAAAGCTTTTCGGTGATTCAATTCAGCACGTATAGTCCGGGTGCTACGCATCCGAAAACTGCAAATCGTGATAAGAATATACCACTTGGTGAGTATGTACTTTATGATAATACAATGTATTTCAGAGGGGGAGGCATCTCGTAAAGTCGTCTGAATTCAAGATGGCGGCTATTATTCAAAATGGCGTCATTTTCTGAATTTCCTTAATATGCGTGATATAAATGTGTATTTCATGTCGATTTCGATGTTTTTAAAGTCAGTTTTTTTGTTTTTAACACTTTTCAACATTATTTAATAGAGTAATTGAATTCGATTTATCTGTCTGTTTGTCTGTCTGTCCGCCTATTCTTCCATTCTTTCTAATTCACTTTAATGTACTCAGACTGCCATGTAAATTTTATAGGTTGTATAAAGTTTATAATAGCATGTTCGGAGTAAAAAATAAAGTGTATAGCTTCTAGTCCATTTACAGGGCGCTGAAAAAATTTATGAATTGTCTAACTGTTAGTCTGGCCCTGCTCTTTTTTCCTTAAATTTACTCGGATATCCGTGTAATTTATGTATGTGTTATGTCTATATGTAATTTTAAAACGTGGTATACTGCGAAATATTTCACATCGAAAATGTACAGTGTAGCATTTATAGTTCGTTTGCAGGCACACTCAAAATAATTCCCTTACATTATGGTCTATTGGCAAAAATCCTTTTTGTTGTGTTTAATGATGTTAAACTGTTTGAAACATATTAAAATTAATATTCATCAGTGAAGTACAATAAAAGATACATGCTGTACAATATGCCCCCAATACAAATACACTCCCAGTACAATAATCCCCAACCAAAATGAGATGAAACAAATGTGATCCAATATTTCAATTTGAATTTATTTTCCTTTCTTGTTTTGCGGTTACTGACTCTTCTTGCAAACTCATTGACAGGCAGATGATAAAGATGTGAAATAAACTGAAAAGACTTTTGTTTATAAAAAATTAGCTGTGTGTATTTTTTTTTGAACGGGAAGCACGATTGTATAATGAAAAATTTTTAAAGATGAATAACATAAATATTCACCGTTTGTGTTCGCCTTTAAATAATCATTTCTCGTCTGCATCATCCATCTAAAAGAATATTTTGAAACCACAGATTGGGGTAAGAATATTTTACATCTTAAAAAGAGTTTTAAGTTAAGGATAGAATATCTTTATTGCAAGCAATCGTATTTTATTTCACTTTATCATACATAACAGTATTTGGTATAATTTTCTAGGTTTTGCTCTTTACTTATGTGTTTTTTTTAACATGTTTTTAAATATGGCAAAGCGAATACGATTAATTTCAGCGAATAACTTGTTCAATAATGGTGAAAATTGTCTGTTTGATGCATAGAATAAATTACCAGATGTGCACCATGCATTTTCATCCGGACATTTTGTAATAAGAAAATCAAACTCTTTTCAACAATGGGCATAGATTAAGCGCATGAACAAAACAACGCTATTGTCAAAGGAGAAGGAGGTGCAGTAGGGTTATTGCAGGATCCATCGGCACTAACACGTTGGATGATACCTGGACCAGAAATCTGTAATTTCATACAAGAGTTTGAGTCTAACCTTCAAGTAAAACCCGAAGAAAGAAATTGATACCATCATGAACATGAACAATATCACTCGTTTCAAATTAAATTTTTTGCTAAGGTTCAAGCACTCTATAGCGCATTAAAAGAATTAGGGAACCCATTTTAGAAGATGGTGAAGACCTGCTTGTCATCGACAGCAGAGTTATTGTTAATAAGGATATTAATACATCAATCTATTCAGCTGAGTCAACTGGTACTGATCAATTCCACTGTTTTATTAAGGAACGCCTAGTAAACAAGTCTTCATCAATATTTCAACCTCTGAAAAAGAACAAAATTCCTCTGTTTAGTACTCCGGCGAAAAACATAAGTCATAAAATGCAACCTTGAAGGTTTTAAAAAAGATGTACAGTTGTTTTCCAAGCTTTTAATCGTTACGCAGAATCGTCAGTTAGACTTGCAAAATTTTTTCAAATATGAAAATCAACTATTTCCACCTGCATTTTCTGGTAACGGTGAATTTAGACCTAGCCATAAGAGTGTTTTATCACATATTTTAGAGGAAACTGTTGTGAAAAATGGCGAAGTTTTTCCAGGAACATGTGATGCTTTAATATATGATGGGCCAGTTCTACCTAACATTTTAAAGCCTCAACAGACTTCAAAGAAATTTAATGATTACTACATTAACACATTTTATCCTCACTTATGTAACGACATTGAGAGTTTTCGATGTCAAAGAATAGATTTGATTTGGGATAGATACATTACACCAAGCATTAAAGAAGAAACAGAAGAGGGGTGCAGGGACCAGACGACAAGTGCAGCCACATGTTAGATTACCGAAAAATTGGCAATTTCTTAAGAAATTCAAATAACAAAGAAGATCTTTTTAATCTGCTTGGAACGCTGGCAATAAATACCATAAAAATATACAAGCTAAAACCACTTCAGGAGAAGAAGTGAAAGGCAATCTTACTGCCGTAAGTTCCTTAATTGGAAAGACTTCCTTCACGAAGAAGCTGATTCAAGAATAATATTGCATCTCAAAGACATGATTGAAAAAGGACTGAAAAATATTGTTAGACGCTCTGTAGACATTGATGTATTAGCTTTAGCGATTGCATATTTCTTTATCCTTTCAGATAGATGTCTAGAAACTGTTTGGATTGTATTTGGAACAGGAAAAAATTACAGATTTATTCCTGTTCATGCCATAGCTGCAGCAATTGGAAGAGAAAAGGCAATGACTTTACTAGGATTTCATGCTTTCACTGGATGCGATAGCAATCCAGGTTTTACAAGAAAGACGAAAAAGTCAAATTGGAAAACATGGATTCTCTTTAAAGAAGCTACTGCTGCATTTTCATACCTATCAAAACCACAAACTTCTATTCCTGAAAGTATTTCAAATAATTTAGAAAAGTTCGTAATATTGTTGTACTGTTCAACAAGCAATAGCATAAGTGTCAATGATGCAAGACAAGAATTGTTTATGACAAAAAAATCTTTCTCTCGAATATCTTCCACCAACCAAGGGTGCACTTCAACAACATATTTTACGCAGTGCTTTCCAAGCCGGACACATATGGGGACAAGCAGATCAGCATGAAATACGTTCACCCTCTCCAAACAAATGGGGATGGTGGTTGGATAATTCAACATGGAAAATAAAATGGTCGGAGTTGCCAGAGATTTCAGACTCTTGTGAAGAGTTAATAAAATGTATGTGCAAAATATGTAAAAATAAATGTGGCCGTAGAAGCTATCTTGCACATTACTGTTCAATTGCAAAAATGAATGTGAGAAATATGATGATATTAAGTGATGTTTCTCTATTCTAGAGCTTTATATGTAACATTCATTTTTTAATATATTGTATAAGTAATGTATTAATAAAAAAGTATTTTCATCATTTTTTATTCCTTTAAAGTTTCTATTGTAAATGACAAAAATATTTTACTAATTGTCCTATTTTCATTTTAGTCATATTTCTAGTATTAAAAAGAGACGAGTATCAAAACGTGGAAATTGACATCAGATATACCCTTGTAAGATACAGAGAAATAAAAATGCAAAAAAATTTAAATAATAGTCAAAATTTTGAATTCCTATAAATTCATACAATGCATTAATTTCTTATATGCATTTTATTAATATAAGATTGATACTGACTATTTGGGATATCCTTTTCACAAAATGAAATTTTATCCCTCCTAGTACCTCCAGAAATAACACTTGAATTAGATGGTGATCTTTATAAAATTTATCTACATATTACAAATGTATATTTTCTTGTTTTGGTGCGTCACTGTAAATAAGCGATAAATACTATGCACATCCTAATATGTAGTAAGTATTTGATAGTTCCTTGCAGCATTAACATTGATGTATATCAATTTGAATGTGTTTTAAAGAGTATAACATCATTAAAACACATTGCAAACGATTTCGCCGCATGCATAATATTATAATGTGATTTTTTTCAGCGCCCTGTAAAAATGGACTAGAAAAGCTATACATTTCATTTTTTACTCCGAACATGCTATTATAAACTTCATAAAACATATAAAATTTACATGGCAGTCTGAGTACATTTAAGTGAATTAGAAAGAATGGAAGAATAGGCGGACAGACAGACAAACAGACAGATAAATCGAATTCAATTACTCTATTAAATACTGTTGAAAAGTGTTAAAAACAAAAAACTGACTTTAAAAACATCGAAATCGACATGAAATACATATTTATATCACGCAATATTAAGGAAATTCAGAAAATAACGCCATTTTGAATAATAGCCGCCATCTTGAATTCAGACGACTTTACGAGATGCCTCCCCCTCTGAAATGCATTGTATTATCATGAAGTACATACTCACCAAGCGGTATATTCTTATCACGATTTGCAGTTTTCGTCTTATTTTTGTCGCGTAGCACTCGGACTAGTACACGTTAGAATAAAGGTATGAGGAAATGAGCCTAACGATGTTCTAAAACAGGAACATTGTTTCGATCACTCCTACATTAATTAGTTCATTATTTAAAATTTTATGCAAAAATTTAATAATGGCAGGAGGAAAATGATTCATAATTATTAAGTGTTCTTAACGACAGAAAATTTAAAAGCAGTTCTAAGTGAAATACCATAGCATGCTTGAAATTGTGATGTACTACTATTTATTATTATATGATTTTAAAAAAAACATGTTAATATGAGACAATTTTATAGTAAGATTACTATTAAATACATTATACAAAGTAGATGTTTGTTAATCTAAAAAAATGATATCAATTGCCAGGAAATATTAAATAACCACTACCGAGTTACCAATGATTTAAAAAAAAATCCTTTGCATTGTAAAACAACAAAAACAATTATTTGTTCAAGCTTTTATAAAAGTAACTTTAAAAGTCTTAAACTGATTAGTCCACGTAAATCTATGATTCAGTGTATCTGCAGAGATATGGGAACGTTTGAAAAAGTCATATAATGGCACACAAATTCATAGTTTTGGAGCAAGAATAAACTAAACAGATGTTTTAAATGTTTAATCAAATACGTTTATGACAGAAAATTAACTTTTAGTAGTTTCCAGACCTTTGTTAGTGAATAAACTACGGAAAAGATCATTTAGTTTGTAATCTCATAAATTGCAATTATTTTCTCGTTATATTCTGAAAGCTTTTGGGTGATTTAATACAGCACGTGCACTTTAGCATGAAAGTGGAAGGATATATGAGCCTAATGATGTTCTAAAAGAGGAACGTTGCCTTCGATCATTTTTATTTTAATTAGTTTGTTAGTTAAAATTTTATATAAAATTTTAATAATCGCAGAAGAAAAATTATTTATAATTATTATGTGTTCTTAACGGCAGAATGTTTAGAAGCATTTCTAAGCAAAATATTATGGCATGCTTGAAATTCTGATATACTATTAATTAAGATAATACGATTTTAAAATACCATGTAAATTATTAGACATTTTTATTTTAAACCTTTCGGGTCCGAGATTTTTTTTCATTTCGAGAACAAAACTGCTTTTACTTTAATATATTAATCGTATTTTTGCAAATAGGCTTAAAGATGTTTGTTATTCTGTTTTGGTGCAAGAAGCAACTAAATAGATGTGTTAAAACAACTTTTAGTAATTAATAGAAATTTTTTCAGTAAAGTTTTCAGAAATTTATTAGAAATTTTTTCATGCACAATTCAATTTATATTTATGTAGTTATAAGCTAAGGAAGAGTTTTTAAAGACATTCGAAAAATATCGTATAACTCCAGGGTTTAACAAACATTACAACTCCCCCCTCTTTTTTTTCGCCATTACATATGATTCGCTCATTAAAGTAACCTGTATTTTAAATTTAACGAGTGAAATATATGTATAAAATAAAGAAGTCTCCAAAAGTTCAAAGACACTTAATCAAACTTCTATTATTATTGTTATTACTAAATGTCAAAAATTATATTATAATAAGAAAAATATGGACATATACTGTCATTTCTATGAATAGAAGTTAACAAATTACCGTTAAGACAGTATAATACACGATGAAAAGGCATGTACTATTGAAGCACACCAGACCTAAAAGATTTAAGATTAATAACAAAAAAATGTGTTCGACTTTAGATGTTCCTGAATCTAAAATAATATAATGTCAATTGCAAGAAAACATTAAATAAACACTTCCAAGTCACCCGAGATTTTGTAAAAGAATTCTTTAATTTTTAAAACCACGCAAACAAATATTTTTTGTAAAGCATTTACAAAACTAATTTTTCTTTTGCTTCTTTGGATTTCAGGTAGAGTTTCTAAGTAATTTTATAGTGTACGGATGAGAATTTTATCCTGAATATTGCTTTTATAGATATTTCACAAATATGTTTGCAGTCAAGCATGATTAAATAAAAAGATTAATTTTAATAATATTGTATGATTGTCTTTAATCTTCTTGGAGAACTGAAGACAGGACAGCACTTCTAACCATATAGAAATCTTCGAGATACTGTGGAGATGTATGGCACAACGTTGGGGCCAGCCTTCTATGAAGAAGGTATGGGAAATCTCGCTTACAGGTATGAAAAAGTCTCAGTTTTTAATGTGGCATTTCGAAAAGTAACACTGAATGTACTTGATGTCTAGTTATAAAGCCATTTTGTTATGCACACATATTTTTACCATGCGCCTTCGGAAATTGAACAAAAAATACACATGTGATTGCACTATGTAAAAACATTGGATTCAGGAGAATGTAGCTGTTTTAATACCAGAAATTTCTATATCTGAAGAATTTTTTCCCAATTTATGACAAATATTAATTCTCAGAAATTCTGATAAAAGGAGCTTGACAGTCCTTGAAGCTCACGAATCCTGTTAGTCTGTCTAGTTTTCTTAAAGTACTGTCAAATTTGATTGACAGCATAGCATTCAGTACCGTAAAATGGGGTGAATAGGAAAGAAAATTCCCGGTCATACAAAAAAATTAATTATAAATATATGTGAGTATATTTTTAGTTGCCAATTTTTTTAAGAAGGTAATAACATTATGAGTTGGGAAATTCAATTTTGCCATGTTGGCACCACTACTGGGGTATTTAAAATAAACTCCAAGTGGATTCTCAAAAATCTCTTTTTTTCAATGTCCTCAAAACTTTGTATGTAACTGCAGTATTTTTCGTATTCTAAACCTAATAGTAGGGATTTTTTTGTTAATGATAGAACTATAAACGATATGCTGTATTAAAATCGACTTATTTCAAAACTACACAATGAAAAAGTGAAAAATGGCTTGTAACATCAGAGGTTTAAGATTTACGGGGTGAATCGAAACACATTTTCTTTCATGGTTTATTTTTCTATACAGTAATAGTTTCATACAATATCTGAAATTATGTGTATGAATATGCATTGTAACAATATTTTGTTTGTTCTAATTACTTAAAGAGTTTAACGATTCCAAGAAATTATTTAGTTAAAAAAAAGTCAACGTCCAATCCAAAAGACATGGAGCACACAATAAAATAATTTAAAAATTTTAAATTACAAAGAAAAGTTGTTCAGAATTATTTTCTGACATCCACAATTTTGCACAAACATCTCAAAATGGAAAACCAATTAAAAAAGAGAGTGATGCAAATAGCACTAAAGGTTGGGGATGAGAGCGTACTAGAAAATCGTATTAATACATGCAGCGATTGGGGCTACTCAATAGATTCACTTACGCAACGACTACTAGTAAAGAATAACACAGAACAGGGCTGAACTTCTATTAAATTTTAACTTCTGAAATTCAAATACAATTTCATAGAATAAATTTTAATTTTTTCTTGAATTCAATGTTGTTTTCTAATTATTAAAAAGGCATATCTTTACTTGTATATAAAATAAATACTTGGTTTGATAGTAACTACGTTTTCCTGTTCTTCCCTTTTCATTATTACCTATTTTTATTAAAACTGTTAAAGTTTGAATTAAAATAAATAAATATTATACTATTTGTTCTGATTCTACACTATCTGCGGGGTGAATCGGAACACATTAAAAGAAATAATATACAGTGGCGATCGGTAGTTTCCGGCCAGTTTGTTTCTTCGATTTATTTATCAAAAGGTTTCAGCAAAGAAGAAGCACAATTGCTTCAAAAGTTAGGAATATGTGAATGACCTCTGACCACGTGATCATTTTGATTGGATACTGAAGATGCTTCATGCAAAGGGATAAAATTCGAAGTCCGCGTATGCAAAAGTTTCTGGCCACTTATCATTCTTTAGTTTTTTTCTATCGGTAAACTGTTTTTGGTTGTGTTTATGAATGAATTAACGTGTATAGCATAATCTGAATTGAAAATTGAAAAGTTCAACATTATTGTTCATAAATGAGTGATTAGTTTGTCGCTAAAAGGCCAATCTTCTCGAGATATTGTGGTAAAGTTAGCGATCGGTAAAATCTACCGTAAACGATATTTTAAAATTATATAAAGATGGCCGTGACCTTCCGGACTTTCAGAGGATTCCCAGAAAATTATTATTCCTGTGGATAGAATTATCAGAAGAAAAACAATTGATAATCCGCATAAAATTTCCGCCTTGATGCATAACTTTATGGAAGAGTCGGTGTTAAAATTTTTTCAGAGTTTAAAAAATACAAACGTACCCGAGTGGCTTTTTCCAAAAAACACATAATCTGGTCAAGTAAAAATTGGAAAAAAGTTCTATTTTTCCATCAATCGAATTTGAAACAGTTTTGGAAGTGATGGCAGACACAACGTTCGATGACCTAACAACAAAATATATGATTCGACCTATGTTATTCCTACAATGAAGCATGGCGGGGGACACGTTATGCCGTGGGGAGTATTTTTTTCAAAAGTGTCGGTCCGTTATTTGAAATCCACAGCCAGGGAAATGATACAATGTATAAGGATATCTTGCAAGACTATTTTCTGCCTTATTAGAGAAAAAACTTTGTACTTCGCAAGTATTTTTTTTAACATGATAATGGCATAATTAATGTTTGCAAACCTCGATAAGCAATGGTTTTCGCACAAAAAATTTCTTTTTTTGAAATGATCAGCCGAAGCGCCGAACATGAATCCAATAGAAAATCTTTGAAAAGAAGTTGACAAAAGTCTGCGGAACTATAAATATTCCAACTCAGCCGAAATTTCACCAAAATTGCAAGAAACCTGGGAAAAATGTACCATAGACGATCTTTAACCATTGATTGTATGAATGTCACATTGCTGCGCCGCAGTACTTATTACTAAAGCTAATAAATTTGTAATACGATAAAATATTAATTGTAAATATTGTTGATCACTGTAATTTTCTATTACAATACCACTTTTTTACAAACTTCTGAAGGTGGCCGTAAACTTTTGAGAACATGCGTTTTCCTTTATACTTAATTTTGTCAGTTAAATTTATTGATATTTACATGCTCTTGTATAAGTAATTTCCTAACTATTATGCCAATAAAATGTATAAATGTCACTTTAAGATTCCTCTTCATATGGGTATATTTACAAATTAACTGAAAAATGTTTGCTGGCCTGAAACTTTTGACCGCCACTGTATATGTATAAACTGTAACAAATATTACGATTTTTGGTTAGAAATTAAAAAAAAAAATCTAAAATTTCTAGAAAAAAAATAAAAGAATTAAAAAATCAGTTTTCGCTTTTTTTAACGTTTAATTTGAAAAGTGTTCCGATTCACCCCATTTTACGGTATATTAAAATATAAACTGCCTATATTTTATTTGATGATCCGCCCGGCGTTGCCCGGAACCATAGATGTATTCAGACAAATTGCGAATATTTAAAATCTCCATTCATGCTAAAATAGAAAAAAAAATATCTTGTATTTTGGAAGGATAAAGAAATATAGTCGCTGATTTTAGCTGTTTTGAACCACAAAAGTAATGCAGTAATTGAATTATTTTAAAATTCCTTTCTTCAATGAGACCTCTCCCATTGAAAATTTTGTGCTCCGTACGTATGAACAAGCGCTAAGAAAACATAAACTTTTCTACCAAAAATTGAACCGACTTCAAAAGCTACTGCAAAGTGAAAAATATTTTTTTACAGAATAGTATTAAGAAATTAAATTAAGAGCGTAGTATTTACAATGCGTATTATTATATTTATGTAGATTAATTTGATTTTTTGAAGTCGGTGCCAGCCAAGACAAGTTACATGTAATTTTCCAATAGACACGCATCCAAGTATCTACGAGTTTTTTTACGATTTAATATTTAGATAAAATTTTAATTTTGAACTTGGCTTGGCTGGCACCGAATTCAAAAAATCAAATTAATCTACATAAATATAATAATACGCATGGTAAATACTACGCTCTTAATTTAATTTCTTAATACTATTCTGTAAAAAAATTATTTTTCACTTTGCAGTAGCTTTTGAAGTCGGTTCAATTTTTGGTAGAAAAGTTTATTTTTCTCTTTTTAGTTAAAAGTTAACGATTTTTTTTATGTCAGTTAATAAAAATTATAATACGGGAAAAATCACTGTAAACCATACACGTATGTCAGGAGTGGGGTTCGAACCCACGATCTCTTTCAAGAACCAGAAATCAAATCTGCTATCTTACACCGCTCACCCATCTGGCAGCACTCCATTCGGCGAGCTTAGTCATCGTCCATGTTACTTTTAGTTTGCAAGAAATCACTAATTTTATTAGTTTTTACTTAATTAGTAAAAAGGTACTGAACCAATTTCAATGAAATGGAAGAAGTAGCAATGGAAAAGTAGCCTCTTTCATTTAACACAAAACACAAATTAATTGGTTGGATAGTTTCGGAGTAATCAGTGAACGTACATAAAAAAAATACATTCGCGCCGAATTGATAACATCCTCTCCTTTTTTGGAGTCACTTAAAAAAATATGTAACACGGAATTTTTTTTTCTATACAATACGCATATGTCAGGAGTGAGGTTCGAACCGACACTCTCTTTCAAAACCAGAGATTAAATCTGGTGCCTTAGACCGCTTGGCTGTCCGGACTTCTTTCTCTTCAGAGAACTTATTCAATGTCATGTTACTTTTCGCAAGTCTATTCTCTTTTTGAGTACTCTTTCACTGATAAAGTATTGAATTAATAAAAATCTCTGATACTCTTTGGTAACGGTTAAATACAAAATATTCCTAATAGCATAATTAGTATTTAACTTGTTAAATATATATTTAAAAATTATAATACGGAAAAGATTATTGTATACACGTACGTCAGGAGCGGGGTTCGAACCCACGTTGCCTTTCGAAAACCAAATCAAGCGCCTTAGACCGCTCGGCCATCCTGGCATCGGTAAATTTATTCGACATCCATATTACTACTGATTTGCGAGAAATCACTAATTTTATTAGTTTTTGCCTAATTACTAAAAAAGTACTGAACATATTTCTATAAAACGGAAGTGGTACCAATTCGAGAGCAAGCTCTCTCATTTAACACCAAAATCAAGTTAATTGGTTGGATAGTTTCGGAGTAATCGGTGAACATACATAAAAAAAAATACATACGCGTCGAATTGATAACCTCCTCTCCTTTTTGGAAGTCGGTTAATAAAAGGAGCATATATCAAATTTACTACTTTTTTTTTGGTTGATGCCATGGATGGATTTTGAAGATCGATTGTAAATCAATGAGGGAAAACAAAATCATCGAAACATGAAAAAACAATAAATGTGTGTGCAATTTGTTGCTATTATTTAGCCGTGAAATGCAGTCGCTAAATCCCATATTTACAGGCTGTTCTTATTGCATCGATGCCGAGGATTGGTGGCTAGCTGCAAAGAGGCCTCTAAGCTGGTTACTTCTTTGACTTAGATTTTGGAATGCTGCAGGTATTCTATTATCCACTAAGTTTTATTTAAAAAAATATCTAAAGTGAAATTTAAAAATCCGGCTGCGAAATACACTTTCTTGTGATAGCATCTACACATGACAAAAATTTCAGAGACCTGTGTGTTATAATTTCGGCGTTATCCGTGGTCAGAGCGGCAGGCTGGCAGGCAGGCAGGCAAGCAGGCAGGCAGGCAGACATCAATTATTTTATATATAAAACTACTCCTTGTAGAACATATTTACTGAAACACAGCAGAAATAAATTAACTCTGTATATCGGCATAGATTCGACATTATGATATAAGGTCACATAATTTAAATTTTAAATTAAATTTCAAAATTTTAATTTTTGTAACTTTTTATGAACTTTTTCTAAAGATGAATGCTAAATTACTCCCTTTTGTGTTAAAAGGTAGATAATAAGAAAATTAAAAGTATATACAAATATTATACTGGCGTCCATAACATAAATAAAATTCTACGATATTATACCTGTAGACCAGAGCGCAAAATGCGTTTAATGATAATTTAATGGGTCACAAAAAAATCAGAGAAATTACTGCCAATGAACAGTAAATATTCGAAGTGTATTATTAATTGTTGTAAGCATTTTAAAAATTTTAATATTTTTTACTTATTACTTAAAGTGTTTAAATTCTTTCGATCAAAAGCTGGGATCCATATAGTAATACAACTTTATTTTCGCTTAATAACAGAAATTGTTAAACAGGAACTTTCAAATGTATCTTTTTCTGAGTGAGTTATTTAGTATATCGGACAAAGTGTATAGTATATGTAGAAATTTAAAAAGAGTATAGTGGCCTGAAAAATGTAATACAGTTATTTTTCCGAATATAACAGAGAATTGTTGAAATTGTTTAAAGTTTGCAAAACATTCTTAAATTCTCTTTGTTAAGATTATCCTTCAACTTGAGAAATGGTGAAATTTGTTAACGCCTTTTTTGTGTGTTAGTATGTATTACACAATATTTTATTGACGCATACTTTTTCTTTAAAGCATGTATTGTTATTGATTTTTTTCTTTTGTTTATTTTTTGTTTCAATATTCGTCTTAGCTTAGCATCATTACTTAAAGAACATATGCACATATAATCATTATACTATAAAGAATTTTCAAACATAAACCTTCTTACAATGAAATACCGTTTTTAAAAGAATATTCCATTTGTAACTATACATCTAAAATTGGCGGCTTAGAACATAGCTCTTTTTAAAAAAATAAAAAAAGGCCTTTATAATTCATTAAATTCCATACATCTATGTTTCTTTAATTTAAACAAACTGCAAACGTACATGGAATGCTAATTAAAATTCTTGTCTTTTTTTATTTTTTAAACAGAATAAATACACAGTTAAACTACTAATTATTTCATTATCACATCTATTTCATAGCAGAACTTAATAAACAAAAAATAAAAAAAAAGCTATTGTTTCATTAACCTCGTTAAAATTTTATTAGATTACTTAAATAACAATATCTTATTTTGTAATTAAATTTATCAAAACGTATATGAAACAGCTTGATTTCTTTTTCACAAAAGATAGAAATTATAAATATTTAAACTAACATTCTAGTTTATCAAATCAACAATACGACAATTATATTTGCTATCCTTAGAATAAAAGGCGAATTAATATTTAAATACCTTTATCTGATGTTACAATACAAATCCGAGCAATTTTTTCATCATATGTATGTCTGTTTGTGTATGAAAATTTTATCTTAAAATTTGCTTTTGCGATTTTGCCTAAATTTTGCACCCTATTGTTTTCGGGCGATACAACACAATTGGGTTGAGTCACATGTTCGAAAATTTTGATTAGCGAGTCATTTTGTGTTATTGTGGTTCGGGATCAAGATTATTTTATCTAAAAAAGCCTTATCGATTTTTTATAAATTTTGCACCCTATTGTTTTCGGGCACAAGAAGACAATTGAGTGAGTCACATATTCAAAAACTTTGATTAGTGAGAGTTATTATGGGTCGGAATCAAGATTATTATATCTTAAAACGGCTTAATGGATTTTGAGTAAGCTTTGTATCCAACTGTTTTCAGGCACGAGAAAATTGTTGGATTAGGTCAAATGTTTGAGAAATTCCAATAACTGATCACTTTTGACTCAGTATATTGTGAAATACATTGTAAAAACAGTAGAACTCAATAATAACTTTAATGTTAGGAAAAGCACCGCTTGTTAGAAATTGAAACTGAAATATATGTCGTATTCTTTTGCGAGCGTTTCAAGCTTGACAAGTAGCACTTGCTCTTTCGATCGGTATTTTCATTCATTTTAAAATTGTGAATGAGCTTTTCCACAGAATAGTTTGGTGCTTCAGTCCACTTCACATATTTCTCTTGATATTTTTAAATTTTTGTCAGTTCCTAAGAAAAACAGTAAATAAATTAAGAAGAATTTATCTAATAATTTAAATTGAAATAACAATAAGTATAAATTATTTCTGCGTTGCGAACTTTGCACTGTACAATAGGGTGGATCGAAATTTTTTTTCACAGTGTCAAAACCTACCTATGCGTAAAAGATGCTCTCTTGGATGGAGATTAAGGGAAAAATAATTTAAAAACATAATTTTAAATTTTACTACTGCCACAATGAGATTGAATTTAGAAAAAAAGTGAAAAAAGACATAATTTTGACTAGATGATTTTTGATTCAAAATAATAGTTTAAAAAAGTACCCAAAATCTACCTATGCGTAAAAGATGTTATATTATATGCTGAGTATGAGAAAAATAATTAAAAAACATAATTTAAAAATTTAAATCTGCCGAAATGTGGCTCAAATTTATGTATTTGAACGTTTTTACAGTAAAAAATCAATGTTTTTTGTAAAATAAAATATGAATTTTAGAATTTTTAACATTTATTACAATGAGGGGATATTTATTTGATAACAAGATTAAAACTTTAGTTTCTTATTTAAGGGTGTATTCGAAAAAACGCTTTTCCACCTTCAGCAGCTCGAAATATTCCGATACAATTTCAGACACATTTTTTAAAGTAGAATGTGCCGAGTAAATGAGGTGCCGAGTAAAGTCTTTTTACGCTCAATTCATTAGAATTTGATTTATAAGCAATTCTCTGGAAGACCCTTTTTTTCGTTCCCTTATCTCCCACTTCGGAAAAATCGGTTCAAATTGACATTTTTGATTGCTTTTTTTGCAATATTTTGTACACTTATCAAAGAATTGTCCCTTACGGCACATTGTGCACTTTCTAAATAAGAGAATCTGAGAGTTTCATGTGTTTGAGAGCAAAAGTGAATTCAAAAATAAATCGGAAAACAAGCAGTTTGAATCGAAATACACCCTTAACAGCTTCTTTATTATTAAATCAAGAAAAATCATCAAGATAACAAGTGGCGATAATGACGTTTGGTATTGAAAATCGGCATGCGATTTTGAAATTGAATTCGATTTTTATAAAACCGTCTCTTATATATGGTCCATACACAACAGAAAATGCTTCTGTGACTATTTTGATTATTAGTTTTGTAGAATGAGCGTCTCGTGAATACATAATATTGATAGTAGATGTGATTGCCACTGGAATGATTGCTGGATTTACTATTGCTTCTGAAATCATGTCGTTACTGAATCCCTCAGTTAGTGGAGGTTCGACACATTTTCCTATTTAATTAAATCTATGTAATCCGTCGCAAAAGGTCAAAAGCTGGTAAATGGAAAATATAGATATTATTTAATATAATGATTAGGATTACAGCAGACGTTTAATTTCACTCGCGCGCTTTTAGAATTATTCTACTGACTTAAATAAAAATACAAAAAGCTTCTCACATGCAGCGAATTTTTTTTTTTTATTTCACCAGTGAAACTTTTGTGCGGTTCCATTCACGTTGCGGAAAGATGACATAGTGGAACCTCATTTGGTGTGTAACTAGCACAAAAACATTGTAGTGGACGCTTGAAGATCAGTTCCATATTTCGAATAACACATCCCTTAACATCTATGTTAACAGATATTCTGAAACCAACTTTGTTACATGTATATTATTGTTAACACATGACAAAAAATGTACGTCATGTTTTCAAATTGTTTGGGACTCTCCCAGAATTTTCATATATGTGGCCGATATATTCGAACCAAGTTCTTTTTTCAAGCTTATTCGATTATGATTTTTCTTCTGTTGTCTTCTAGTGATGTAGTCTTATCTTTACACCCATCAAAGTTTAAAGTAAATGGCCATGATCATAATCTTTTACAAATGACTATACCGAATGACTAAAACGATAGAGTGGTGTTTGGTTTGTTTTGTCATGCCGATTTTTTTTCTGTCAATAGCATTCGATTCATACTTTATTAATGCCCACATCTTGAAGTGCACCTGACACGATGGCAGCACCTGTTTGGTCGGAAATGCCCAGAATGTCCAATATTTTGGCTGATGCAAATTTTCGTCACTACAAGTGGTGTGACACCTAGCTCGTCAGCATTTTGCTTTTCAGTGATAGCTGATGACGCAGAAAAGTGACTTTGCTCACACTACATCGGTTTAGTTTACACCGAATATTCACATTCAAATCTATTGAACTGAAAAAAAAATAGGCAGTGTTTTCGGAAATGGTCCACAAGACTGCAATAGCTTTCAATACCTTAATTTGTTTTATAAGAATTAAGAAGAACGCAATATTTGTCGTGAGACTAATTTTTCTTAGAATGCTGCAGTGGAAAATTGTTGTGTTTGAATCTCATTTACAGGTCACTCCTAACTTATTAGCAACTCATTCTCACTGGCTGGAAATAAATAGATGTAGACGGATTCTTTACTTCAGTTACTTTTTAAGGACCAATATATAAATTTAATAATGTTTTTGTAATAGGGAGCATATTTACTAGAAAATCAAAGCCAGACCCAAATAGGGGGGTAATTCATTTTTTAACAACGCCATGGTACAGTAATATTCAAAGTACACTAAGCTATACAATACACAAGCAGACAAATCCTTCATTGAAGAAACTTCGAAATTATTTTTTTTATTTTTTTCCCCTTAATCTCCATGCAGAATAATATCTATTAGGTTATAGGTATAATATCTCTTATAGTATAATATCTCTTAGGTATATAAGTTTTGATTGATATTAAAATGATTATTTTGCGTCAAAAAAAATCTAACCAAAATTAGATCTTTTTACATTTTTTCCAAATTTTATCGAATTTTCAACTTTTTTTGTGGCAGTATTAAATTTCAAATTTATTATTTATTATTATTTTTTACTTAACTTCCATACGATATAACATCTTTTCCCCATTATTGGATTTTAAAATTTATTAAAATATTTACTTTTTGACAAAAATCATCTAACCAAAATTCGGCCTTTTTGAAAAAAATTTCGAAAATTCAACCCTTTTGTGGCAGCATTAAATTTTAAAATTAATTTTTATTATTATTTTTACCTTAATCTCCATACAATGGAACATCTTTTCCGCATAGGTAGGATTTGATAAATGATAATTATTTTTTCGCCATAGACAATCGATCCACCCTACTGTACAAGTCGTGTAATCTACGCATACTAGAGGCAAAATGTTAAAGCAAGAATTTTCAATTAAACATCTTTAAACCAATAACATATTGCTTCTTTACACATTTATCTAATTTCTTTTTCTTTATGTGTTTCTAGCTAATAAATATCCCAGAAATATTTTTCATGTTTTCAAAGTCATTCAAAAAAATTACAAAAATATCGAAAACAGCATATATGAAACTGCAATGCTTTTAAATGACAGAGATACGCTATAAATTTTAATGAATTCAGATTAATTATTCCAGATTCTGATGTAAACGTTGAAACCCAACAATTGTCAACACTGCGAAATTAGATTTTCACTTGTATTTCACAGCTTACTTTATTTTCATTACAAATTCTAAATAGAAAAATTTGTTTTTATATTCAGCCTCATTAAAGTTTCATTAGACGAGGAAACGAAAACAACACCTTAATTCCGAAACACGCTTTTTTCGCAAAAGAATTACAGAAGCTTCTTTGTAAATCCTGATTAGAGTATCACACAATAAATATTTAAAATTGAATTGTGTTTTGCGTCTAAGAAGAAAAAGATATTTAAATATTCATTCGAAACAGAAATCTAAATAAGTTTTTCTTGTTTACCATTCATATAAATTAAATTAACATATAAGTAGCTAAAAAGCAGGATTATTATATTAAATATAAGATGGAATATATCCATTTAAATGACATGGGTAATTTTACATGGAATTACTGCAAAGGTTATCTTTCATTAAAAACTCGTAGAAATTATTTTCGCAGTATTTTAATTTTTTAATGAATGAATTTTTTTTTTCATATTTTAATTTTCAGAACCATTACATTTTTTATTACACCAAGTATGCCAAGTACCAGGATTTGTTAAATTAGATAAAAAACAATTAAACTAATAGATTAATAAAGAACTTCGTTATTTTTTAAGTTTTATAGATTTGGTGTTTTATAAAGACAATTGAAAATCAGTTTGCTGGGGCTTTTTAAACTTTCATTCAAGCGTGATTGGAAGCAGAAATATTTTGGTATTTTTATGATTTTTATTTATTTAGATAAAAATGGTATTAGATATTTGTTATTTCAGCCCAAAATTGTTTCAGAATTATTTTATCACTTTTAAGCAATCGTTATTTAGAGAGAAGCACTCAGTTACTGAAAACTTAATGATTATTTCGTGTTCCAATCTCTATCAAATAAATTTAAATTCATTTTATACTCACTTTTACAGGGGTTGGACAAAAATATGGAAACACCTAAAAAAAAACACGTTTCCTTGCCTAGTATTGTGTACGGTACGCATTGTTATTAAAAACAGCTTGCAGTCTTCTCGGAATGGATAAATACAGTTTCTGTATGTTTGCCAAGGGAATACTGTACCATTATTCGTGCAAAACGGTGGCAAGTTCAGATAACGATGTTGGTGGTGGATAGCGAGAACGCACTTTCCGCTCCAATGTAGACCACAAAGGTTCGATAATATTCATGTCTGATGATTTTGGAGGCCTGGGGAGATGCGAAATTTCATCCTCGTGCTCAGAAAACCAGTCCTGGACAATGTGAGCTGTGTGAACGGGGACGTTGTCGTCTTGGAAGATACCATCATCATTGGGGAACAAAGCTTGTACCATTGGATAGACTTGATCGGCCAAAATGTTCACATAAGTCTGAGCAGTAATACGCCCTTACAGAGTTATCATCGGGCCAGAAGAGAACCACGATATGGCTGCCCAAACCATCACCGAATCCCCGCCATTTTTCACTCTTGACAACAAGCAGTCTGTATTATAGGCTTGAGATGGCGTTCTCCAGACGTAAAGTCGGCCAGAAGAGGGGAACAATGTGAAAGAAGACTCATCAGACCATATTACGCTCTTCTACTGCTCTATAGTCCAGGCTTTATGACTTAAACACCACTTTTTCCTGTTACAGGCATTAGCATTACTGATGGATGGCTTTTCAATTGCAACACGGCCAGCAATTCCCTATTTATGAAGCTCCCTTCTAATTTTTTTGGTACTCACAGTATTTGGTAACACGACATTTATTTCAGCAGTAACTATTACAGCTGTGGTCTGCTTATTTTTCGCGATAATCCTCCTTATTGATCGTCTGTCACGATAACTCAGCACACACTTTCGCTCGCGCTGTAATTTAGCGGATGATGTTTTTTCCGCATTTCAAATATGGGGAATAGATCTTCTACACAGTACCTCTTGAAACACTAAAACCCTCGGCTACTTTGCTTACGGAAGCACCCACCATACGCGCGCCAACAATTTGTCCACGTTCGAAGTCTCTTAACTCTGACATAATGCAATGATAACCTCACATAACAGTGCTCCAACAACGACTGAACGGTGCAGCGATTTTACGAAGTTGTACAGGTGGCGTCAGTAGGCGAAAACTCCAGTGCCATCGACATAGTTCATTATAATCAATCTTTCTTTTCAAACATGCATTTCAAAAGGTGTTTCCATATTTTTGTCCAACCCCTGTATGTCACTGATAGTACAGATATATTAAAAAATTACCGTTGGTAAAGTAAACTATGCATTTTTTATATTAACATTTTTTTACTTTATATATAGGATTGATGATACCAGTAAATGACACCAACTATATTTAAACTAGCCGATTTGGCCCACACTAAATTAGGTAACTGTGCACTATTTATCATGGTCCTAATGTATAATAGGTGTCATTTAATTAGTTTCAGCAAGTAAAACTTTAATAATAAGTTTTAGATGGTTACAACTTTAAACTTTTAAAAAAGCACGAATTAATTTTGAATTTCATATTTAAAAATGTCTCAAAATGGTATTTTTGAGACCTTAATTTTTTTTCCTTTCAGACTTACTGAATATGTACTTTACGTACTAGTGGTAGGTAAATTGATACGAGAATACTAACTGGGTGTCAGCACCATACTTAAATATCATGGATTTGCATAATATAAAATATGAGAATAAAAAAATTAATAATAATTGGTAATGAAAATTATCATATATAGAATTAGCTCAAAATACGATGTTCCCAACAAGACGCAAAACAATGAATGTTTGTTTCCAAATATAGTTAGCTGTACGTACTATATTGTGTATGCTATATTGACACTAATCAACGAAATATGGATGTAGCCTCACATATTTATGAAATAAGACTTGACGGTTATCGATCAATGAAATGTAGAATACGGATTAGAACGCTTATGTATATGGGACCTGTTTCTAATCTTTATTTTCATTCAATCTCTTAGAAAAAAGTTTATCAGACAAAAGTCATTTTTCAAGTCTTCATTAATTTCGATAAGTGACATTCTACGTTTTTGTTATTTTTAGCTCACAGGCTATCATAGCCTGAGAGCTTATGTGCCCGTCCGTTCTGTATGTACGTTCGTATGTTCATTCGTGTGTAACGCGATAACTCATGATAAAAATATCGGATCCACTTGAAATTTTGAATATAGGTATATCCTGATAAGGCGCTTCCCTGATTAGTTTTTGGAGTTCATTCGATATGTATAAGAGGGGGAACGGGGGGCTCATGCCCCTCCCCTTAATTGATATAAACGAGATTTTCATGCAGAATTAACAGTGTTCGTTAAAAATTTAGATATAGGATCATTCTGATGAGGCGATTCCGTGACTGTCATTAGGTGTTCATTGAATAAGTATAAACAGGGGGAACGGGGGGCTCATCCCCCCCTTAATTGATATAAACGGGATTTTCATGCAGAATTAACAGTTTTCGTTCAAAATTTAGATATAGGATCATTCTGATGTGGCGATTCCGTGACTGTCATTACGTGTTCATTGAATAAGTATAAACAGGGGGGAATGGGGGCTCATGCCCCCCCTTAACTGATATAAACGGGATTTTCATGCAGAATTAACAGTTTTCGTTCAAAATTTAGATATAAGATCGTTCTGATGAGGCAATTCCGTGACTGTTATTAGGTGTTCATTGAATAAGTATAAACAGGGGGAACGGGGGGGATCATGCCCCTCTTTTTAATTGATATAAACGGGATTTTCATGCAGAATTAACAGTTTTCGTTCAAAATTTAGGTATAGGATCATTCTGATGAGGCGATACCGTGGCTGTTATTAGGTGTTCATAGAATAAGTATAAACAGGGGGAACGGGTTCTCATGCCCCTCCCCTTAATTGATATAAACGGGATTTTCATGCAGAATTAACAGTTTTCGTTCAAAATTTAGATATAGGATCATTCTGATGAGGCGAATCCGTGGCTGTTATTAGGTGTTCATTGAATAAGTATAAACAGGGGGAACGGGGGTTCTAATGCCCCTCCCCTTAACTTGTATAAATGGATTTTTCAATCAGAATTGTCAGATTTCGTTCAAATATCTGAATAGTTTTGGAAGTTTAATGGTTAAGTATAAAAGAGGAGAATAACTCCTCTTAAGTTATATAAATGCTAAATGGGTTTTTATTAAGAATTATCCGATTTGCTCTGAATTTTGGATATAGGTTTTTTAATATGATAAAGCAGGTACTTGATAGTTTAGGAGGTTCAATGATTAAGTATAAAAAAGGAGAAAGGGGAGAGCTGTTTCCCCTTCTTAACTTTTTTTTCGAACGGAATTAACGAAAATACAAGGCTGTAATGTACAATTAGTATGCATAGCCTGTGAGCTCAATGCCATCAGTTTAACTGAGCAATATTCTTTTTTATTATTATAGTTGCTTACTATTATGGTATGCAACAAATATATTAAATAATTGAAACTGTACGCCTCTAACACATTGCTAGGCGTATTTATACTGTGTATCAAAGTCAAGTGTCAAAATATTACTTAGTAAAGAGCTTTTATTTTGTTCATTAGATTGTTTCATTTGTTGTTTCTCTAAAATGAACTAACCTTTTAAAATTCAAAAATACTTTTCAAAATGTAAGTTTTCAACTTTTTATCATATTTGTTCATAGCTTTATGCAATATTTTCTAAAAAAAGCTTAATATACAATTTTTGGAACATTCATATTTTCAATAATATTAACAATATTATTTTTTTATTTTCAAATAATTCACATACACTGATTGTACCTAAAGTTTTTGAAACCAGTGTAAGCATGCTTCCACCAGGTTTTTTTAATTAACTTAAGTGAGTTCTGAAGTACCTTATTTAAAGTTTGTAATTGATTTTGTCAATTTCTCATAAATAGATGTGTATGAAATACATTATATATAAAAATCAAAGAATGCTCAAGATTTTTTTATAAAATTTGCCAAGAAATTTAAATATTTCATTAAGTTATTAGTGTAATGCACGTCAACGCATTTAATAATTTCATTATAAAAACTCCATCGCATCATTTGATATTTAAACTAGGTTGAACTAAAATCTCATTACATGAATGAATATAGATTATTTTATGAGGGTCAGACAAGATTTTTTTTTCTTTTGACTCTCCAAAATTATTTCTTTACTATTCATATCAAGTTGAGTTAATTGTTATAAGCAAAAGAGGAATAGAAAAAGAAAAATGGAACGAATACAGAACAGTAATGAACTTTTGTTTCTGAACTGTAAATTATTTAGAACATGTTTTGAAATATTTAAATTTCTTCTTTGTATTTGTAATTTCGATTTTTCAGTCAATGAAATTACTTTTCTGATTAGAATTTTCTTTTCATTGTTTATTTCCACCTTCCCTTACGAGAAAATTATATATATATATATTGCATATTTGTGTTGTGAATGTACAAATTCAATTTATATACTTGAATTTACAATGTTTGCTAAAAATGAAATATTATCAAAGTTAAATTAAATAATTATTGCTGAGTTAATACGATTAGGAGACAAATTATACTTCCTGGAGTGGGATAATTTTTAGTCGTCAAAGGCGTTGTTATTTCATGGGCAAAGTAACTGTTTTTTTCGGAATTTTAAAGTTTTTTTCAACTTTTTTCACGAATAATCATAAATAAATTCAGTAAAATTCGCAAACACCTTAAAATTTAAATTTTCTTAGCTTCATATAACATGTTTCTAAGTTGTAAATATTTAAAAAATAAAAAGAGAAAAGTAGATATAAAAGTTATGTATGTAATGATTTGTAAATCGAATGTTTTTAATTAATAATCTGTAAATAAAGGAATTAATGTGTTAAATATTCTTAACTAAAGGGGGAAGAGCAAGAAGGAGAAAAGGCAGATCTGGAGCATATTCCTTACAAGAAAGGCAGCAATCTACGGCCCCGTGCAAAATGGAGTGTTGACAAGGGGCCCTAATCCTCACTATACAATTTGGGATAGCAGCTCATCTTTATAAAAACGATAGCATTTTTTTCTGTATATATTTTTTATGTTTTTTAGTTAGGAAAATGTAGTATTAAATTTATATTTTGAAGTAAATTTGACATAATTATTACGGACTGTATACATTTGGTCATTCTGACATTTGCGGGAAATTAATTAAATAAATAAATGTTTAAAATAACGTGAATAATACATTATAAATGCATGATAAAATATTAGATAATAAAAAAATGTAATGAATACAAGATATTGGAAAATAAAAAACACCAAGTTTGCTCAATATTTTTTGAATAAATGCCTGTAAACACTTTATTAACAGAAGAAAATGAACTTGGCAAATGACTTTGAAATGTTCTTCATCTTGTGATGCTTTTATTCGCTGATGATGTCCCTTACGTGAAAACTGTACAATGATGAATTCCAGACCATATATATGACCTGTTAACAGCGTGCGAAATTTTCAGCGTGGTATAATAACATTTCTGGCAACGGAAGGTGGTACACCAATCATATCTATAGGCGAGTAAGTGTTGTGTATAAAATGGCAAAAATTACTGTATGTGGACAAAAGCACCATCAGGAGATGTGTATGTTAAATCCGTATTTGTGAACCCAAACACGTTATCTGTGCATGATAAATCTTACGAAGACAGTAAGACGGACGCAGACATTGCCGACTATAGCAAAGGCATCAGTGATCGTGATAAACGGACATTAAGCAAAGGGTGACTGCCAACATTGTTGGCTTATCGCTAGGAACAGTGAATTGCACCGAGAAGAAAGAACTTGGCTTCACGAAAGTGTGCTCCTAGTGGGTGACTCCCATATAGACAATGGAAATGGAACAAGCGAGTAACTGCATATGTGCCAGCAAAATGTTAAACGGTGCAAAACGGAGATATACTGTGTGTTCTTTATATCGCCAATTGCAAGTAAAATTCCTTTGTGACGGCTCGCAACAACGAGTGTATTGAAGGTGCAACTTCACCAGTGATGATAATATCGAAAAATAGAATACTCTTTTAAATTTGGACATTTCAAAGTTATTTCTGAATGCAAAATCTTTCATTTTGTTCTGCTATCAAAGTATTTACAGATATATAAGTATAGATTACTAAACAAGTCTCGTAACAATTCCAAAAGTATGAGTATGATACATTCTTTTAATACAATTGAAGATGAATTAGTCCAATATAGCAGAATGTGTCGGGAGCTTTAAACTGCCATTGCCAGCGAACTACATCGTGTTGCCTCGGCCTTGAATAAAAGGTCAAATAACTGGTAAAATAACAGTGATTTATTTTGTTAGCAATACTGATGTATAAAGAATGCTTTAATATCCTATTTTGAAATAAAATTTAAACATTACACCTTATAAACAATTTATTACATAAATTAAAATTTACTTCATTCTTGAATAAAAATAAATAAGTTAAACATTTTAGATTTAATACTTCGAGTTCCTCTATTAAAACTAGTTCTTCTGAATTTAATTAGGAATAATTATCTTTATTGAAAAATAAATATGTGTAACTAAGTAGCGTAGTAAAAATTACTATCAACCGAATTTTGGCCACTTGTTTTTTACAAAATTAGTACTAACTTTCACATTTTAAAATCGAGTTTTTATGAATTATACAAGATCATACAGTAAATTTACTATTATGCCTAATTCTTAATTTATTATTCATTAGAAAAACGTTTCTACTAAAAATTTCATATATTTAATTACATGTAATAAATTACTATTTTTCTCTTTCTCTTTCTTTAAAGATATAGTAACCTGATTAAATATTTTATTTCTTCTCAGCTTTATACGTGATTTTTATTGGTACTTTATATACATTTCAAAACATCATTGCATAAAAATGGTAAAAGAATTTTCAAAAAGGTTTAATATAAATTAAAAATATATATATATCTTCTGTGTTAGTTAATATTAGAAAATAATGGAGCAGAATATTCGTCTCTGTCATTAAGTATATTTCCGATCTTGAAGCAATATTTATTAAATTGTGTAATTGCATGAGTTCCAAAATAAAACCAATCTAAAACTTACTCCCTTGCGGATATATATACAATTTTTACAAAACATTGCATTATGTATATTTAAGATGAATTGAATATTAAAAATTAATGACTCAATTGTAACACATCATATTGAAAAATCTGCTGAACCCTTCATATAGCCCTTTCATTTTGCTTTAAGAAAGAAAAAACTGTTAGCCAGCAAAATACTGATTATTTTACGGAACTAATATGTAATTATTACGACCTTACAGGCAAAAACTGTTAGAATAAAAGAAGAACTTCGTAATAAATCAGATTATCTAAGTAAAACAAGCAGTTTTTACATATGTCCGGGCAAACAGTTTTTTTTCTATAAAATAAAAAAAAATGCGAAATATGGCAATTATTCGTATATCTCTACGAATATGTTGAATGCAAATGTAGCAAAATTTCTTTTAAATCATTTATTTGCACTATTGAATTCATTTGTGCTCCTTTTATCTTAGCATATCGCTTAAACGGCACAATTGGACATCAAAAAAAATTCTGGGAAAAAGTTCTAAAATTTAAAAATAGAGTTGAATAAATCCAAAACGTCAATTTATAATATATGGTGTCCCAAACTCCCTTATCCATTGTAAAATGAAAAAGAAAATTAAGTGATTGTCTTATAGGGATGCGGTTGGTACTAAAATACTTTTCACGTTAAAAAACTTTCTTCAAGTGAATCAAACAAAATAGTTCGACATTTCGATATTAGATCATGTTAATTATGCGTTTTTTTATTTCAAACATGCATTTTTTTTTATATATTGTGTTTTAAAATACCAATCTAGTGAATTAACGTTTTTGCTTGGCGTCGTTATCTATGTATCATGCTATCAGAACTAAATTAAAAATTATAAGAAATGCATATTTTAAAACAAACATAAGAACAAGTGACGACGTGAAAAATCAAAATTTCTAATTATTATTTTCATCTGCTTCAAAAAAAAAAAAAAAATAAAATAAATAAAATAAATAAAATAAATAAAATAAATAAATAATCTTGATAAGCATTTTTCACTAAACCTCAAACCTATACGAGAATTATTTGATTTTATACTGAAATTTAAAATATAGCTGGAACTTTTGGGACCTTATAAATAGCCGAAATTTATAATGATTCTTCCAAGAGTGCTATTACACGAGGAGCCAAAGTCCCTTCGAATTCCATACGTCTCAATGCTATGTTATAGGTCCAGGAGAGTCTCTGGGAAAGCGCTCGATTTTCTTTTGTAGGGGCGTCTTTGACGACTGGAACGAAGCGTCGCCAGTAACAGCCAACCAAATGCATGGAAATGAAAATTACAGCAAAGCCTCTTCTTAAACAGCCAATAAAATGCTTTTCAAAAAAAAAAAAAAAAAACAAAAAAAAAAACGCAAACGTTTTTTGTCGTTTGCAATTTTTATGTGTAATAGCACTGTAAGTAGTTAGATAGAACCTATATTCTTCTGGGATTCGTGTCATTCGTGCTAACATTTATAAAATTTGTAATATAGTTATTGTGCCTAATATGGACACCCTAAGGAAAATGTATTTTTTTCACTCCCATGTACACGTCATAGAACTTCAAAAATATATGACCGTGATCCCTCGACTGTTGACTATCATTATTAAAATTAGCGACCTTGTAACTATTATGGTTTTTATTTAAATGATAAAACAAAAAATGTTAACAAATGTCCATATAAGGAACCACTAATCCCTATTATGGACAAGTGTTTCCTTATTGACTTTCTACACAGTGTGTATGGAAGAGCCACTTTTCCAAGGGATTTTAGAGGAGAGGGAATAAAAAAATGTATCTTAAAGTATTCCGAGGAGGAGGGGGGGGGGCAGTAAATGTCTTCAGAGCATGCATTTTAGAAAGGGGGGGCATTCTCGGTTTTTACCCTTGGAAGACTCATGCAAAGCCCCTTAGTTACTAGTAAATATTATGAAGTAATATTATTGGTTTTGCTTAGCTTTATTGCATCTGTCTGCGAATATACATCAGTTATTAATCAGTCCTCACAGCATGGACAAATAGAACTTTTTCACCATGGACAGTAAGTCCCACATAATCCTCATGAACACATCTGCCACATGTGATGCATGGCCGCATGTTTGAAAAAGCATCAATACTGCAAAAGAAGCAGTACCAGCTCTACCTTTGTTGAGGAAGTCATACCATTGGTACCTACGATTTCGCAAACAGATATCCTAATGGGGGGGCTTTTTTTATTTTTCTGCAAGGGTTTTTTGGAGAAAGGTTCTTGGGGGATTGTTCAAATAGCATCTTGTTGAACAAAGATTTTACCTTTCTGATGACTTTTCAAGTTATTGCTTGGCAACGTGGAATTTTCTTCTTTCTTACAGTTGTAGTCGATGGGACATAAGCTGTCCATATTGGGAACCGGGCGTAGTTTTACTAAATCTTGTACCAAATGAATAAAGAAAATTATTTTAAGCAAAATACGCAATAGCAATCGAAAATAGAATTTATTAACTTTCCAAAAACTCCACTTTTCAACATTTAATGTAATTTTACCATATCTAATAAGAATTTAAGCTTACAAGTAATTAAGATCAGCACATCTCGAAATAACAAGTTGCCTCCTAAATGGCGAACAGCGCACTTTTTTACACTTTCCAGACTTAATTATCTTTTCAACTGCTTTTCTTCACGAAAATATTTAGCCATCTTTCGATCAAAATTATTACCTTTAAAAATATTAGGGGTGTCCATATTGAGAGCCCTGTCTATATAGGGTACAAATACCTTATAAAATTCTCAACATTTAAATTTGTCAATAAATTTTCAGTTCTTTCTACATCCCTTTATTTATAACTATACAGTAAGACACTACAGCATTTTTAATTTTGTATTTCGTTATTGCTGACATTTTCTTGCGTTTTACAAATAAATTTCAGAAAATTGTATATTTGTCTTGGTTTTCTGATACTGAATTAAATATACTTAAGTTTTAGTTATAGAAAACATTTTAACTGAAACATCAAGATCATGTGTACTCCCATATACTCGATATAAATAACTTTTATAACCGGTTATAACTGAATAACTTTTTAATCGCTAATATTATTCTTTTTAAAACTCAATTTATTTTATTTTATTATTTTTTTCAATGTACTTAGATAAATAACAAGAAAAATCATAAGATCAAGCTGTATTTTGCCCATCAGTCACCAAAGAAAACATTAGTGGCTTTTCAAGCGTCCTTGTTTGTAAAAATTAGGACTTTTTATTAAAAAAATACAATGTTCATTTTTTGGTATTTTCAGCGTTTTCAATTTTAGTCATCAAAAGGTAAATCAAATTTTGAAACTGCATCTAATTCGCAAAAACATATTTTGTTTGGGTTTTGTATTATTTTGTAATAATTATAAAAAAATCAATTTTTCGTTTTTAATAAAATTACGATTTTTGTTTTCTTAAAGTATTACAATAAGTAAATTTAATCAACCTTGAAGTATTTTCATTTTATTCTAAATGTTTATTCCTAAACAAATACAAAAACATGTCGGAAACGGCATTTCAAACTTAGCGAATGAGATGTATTAGCACTGTAATGAAGTTTTTAAAATACTCAGATCATTGTGTAATAGTACACAGTACTTCAAATACAGTATAGCGGCCGAAATCTTTTGAGAGTTCCTGTAAATACTATCTGCTTTCTATTATACAGGTAGTAACTTGTAGTAAACCTCAGCAAAGTATATCTTTCATAAAATGAGAAATAGTTTAATATAATTAAAACGCCCCTTTAAAGAATGTTTCATACCTATATCATTATGTATTGGAATACATTTGTGTGGCCCTGTTAATTAATAACAAATACTCTTTGCACCACAGATTGCACAGAATGTATATTTTAGTATATACTTCCTAGATTTATACCAATTCTATTATTTTCGAAAGAGTCTAATATCAATAAAATGCACTTAAAATTATTTTTTTCCAATTAGCCGTTTAGTAACAGAATATTTTTGACTGTCCTTGTAATTTAATCATATATCCGATTTCGCTAAAATTTGAAATGACTCCGCAAATTTATACAACAATTACATTTTTCAATTTCAAACAATTGAGCATAGTAGTTTTTGCTCCATTATATGCGGGCAAACGAACGGACAGATTAAATGAAGACTATAGACTCTGCGTATTTGTATAATTAGGAAAGTACTAATAAATAATTTATTTGCCGAACTTTTTCTTGAATATGCAACTTTCATTACTTAATAACTACAAATATTACACTTCTAATTATTTTCATCATGGCATATTACTGCAACCTTGTAAAGTACATGAAATTTATCGCTTCAAAAAAAACAATGTTTCGTTCAATGTAAAAATAGTGTGTATTTTAATGTTTAAATTTTACTGAATTCAATATGCAGAAAATCTAATAATAAATTCTAGTTTTACAGCGTTCTTCGATATTAACTGGGTGTGCAAGGTGTGCAATAACCATCACTGCAATCTTTAAAAGTATATAAAATCTATCGCTTCAATATATATATATATATATATATATATATATATATATCGTACAATGTGCATAAATGATATATATTGTAATGTTTAAATTTTACTGTATTCGATATTTAGAGGATCTAATATTAAATTCCAGTTATACAGCGGTGTGTGATATTAACTGCATGTTCAATGACCGTGAAGAAACATTGTTTAATTACATCTGTGAAACTAGTAACAGTAGACGCGCATATATTTAGCTAAAACTTGTTACCGAGGCTGCAACACATTATTGCATGTTCAAGGATATTCATTATTCAGTACATTGTAATAGCTCTGCGATAATACTCACAGTAGTTGAATTATTGCTATTAGTTTAACGGATGTAGATATGCTTACATATAATAATAAATTTTACATTATCATGTACTAATAGTACAGTTATAATATAATGAGGGATTTTTATGTACATAATAAAATGTGTACTTTCTGTATTATTTTTAAGTAGATATTTAATCACTGACGGGTGCCATATATTTAAACTATTATAAAAGTTTTCATATAAATAATTCATATAAAATTGTTTATATATATATATATATATATGGGGGGGGGAATCCCCTCCACTATTAGATCTGCATATTATTTTCTACGCATCGCAACTCTGATTAAAGAGGCTCTCAGTAGGCAGACGATTTAAGAAGCATCTAATTATCTCCAGCACAGCAGATGATTTAAGCGGTAGAAAAAGGACTGAACTGAAGATGTTGTTGGATGGAATGTTTTTTTTAGTTATTGTAAGAAGAATGTAAGAGAGAGACGGCGAATTAACTAAAGTTTACGATTGTTTAATTTGTAAATATTGTTTTTGTAATTAGTCTTTTTTGTAAATAGTAATCTTTAATATAAATATCTAAAAGTTAACCGGAGACAGATCTGAATTATGAGTTAATTATAATTCCAAAAGAACTTTTAGAAAGAAGAAGATTCCATAAAAAATGGTCTCAGTAAGTGAGATACAGAAGCACTCCCACAGAGAAGGAAATATATTTTTTTAAATATTCTGGAAGCCGTTATTTTTTAGAATTGTGATGGAATGCTAAGCCGACATAGCTAATTCAGAAGAGGTAAAATTTTGCGATGAAAGTGTTGACACAGTGTGAAGCTGAACATCTGATTATGAAGTGAGTTTACTATTTTATTTTTCTTTTCATAAATGGCAAAAGTAGTAGATTTAAAGGGATTAGAAATTTCATTGAAAACAGAAAAATCATCTAGTATTAAGACATTGCATAAATTAATTTTTGGAGAAATCGGTGACAGAAATAATAGACGTAAAATTCGGAATTTTACTGGGTTTTTGTTTGAAGTAGATTCGATAAATATCAAACAAAATTGAAAGAAATCAAAGATAATTTTTCTGTTAACGATTTTATAACCATTTGCAATGTTTTGTGTATAAATAATTCCGGAACTTTTGATGAAATTGCTGCCAGAATAATTTCTTGTTTATGCGATTTTAGTATTTTGAAAATTAATATAATACCCAATGAAGATACTCTTACTGATGACGAGAATGCCGATGAATTTAATGATGATTTACATGATAAAACTAAAAATATTTCAACTGTTTTTGAGAACATTCTAAGAAATGATTCTGGTAGTTCTAATTGAGAAAGTAATAAAAATCAGAAAATTCTAATTCCTGATTATGTTATTAAACCTACTATTTCTATAAATGACATACAAACAATGATAATGATGTTTGAAGGTACTGAAGTACAAAATATTAATAAGTGGCTTGCCGATTTTGAAGATATTGTTTCATTGTTTAATGTTAGTGAATTGCACAAATAAATTTTGGCTAAATGCCGTATGACAGACAAAGCTAAATTATATATTGAAAGTGAAATAAAAATTAATTCGTGGCCAGAATTGAAGTCCTTACTTATTTCTGAATTTGGTCAAACGTGCAATTCATCTGAATTACATGAATTGCTATCCAAAAGAAAAATTAGACCACATGAATGTTTAGACGAATATTTTTTTTTAATATGAAACATTTATGCTCAAAAGGTAATATTTAAGATTCTGCTCTTATCCAATATGTAATAAATGGAATTAATGATCCTATTTCTAAAAAATCCTTTTTGTACGGTTGCCAAAATATTGCTGAATTTAAACAAAAATTAAAGGTTTATGAAAAAATAAGGTCGGAGTATAAAAATGCAAACTCTCATAAATATGAAAGAGCTAAGCCTAAAATTAAATCCGAAGTTGAAGTTAAGAACAAATTTAAGCCTTCAAAGCCAAATATGCGTTGTTTTAACTGTGGCGGGAATAATCATAAGAGCATTAACTGTGTAAATAAAGATAAAGGGCCGCTTTGTTTTGCTTGTAACGCTTATGGTCATAAATCATTTCAGTGCAATAAATCTAACGATACAAATGTTAAAAATATACCACAAATCTCAGTCACAAGTAAACACTATTACATCTCAAGATTTAATTATGAAAGAGATAAAGCTTTATTCTTTCCATTTAATCTCTTTAACAGATACTGGTAGCCAAAAGACTTTGTTAAAGAAAGGTATTTATGATAATTTGAAGAACTTTGTAGAGATAAAACCTACGAGTATCACTTTGACCGGTCTAGGAGAAGCCTCAATTAAACCAGAAGGTTATTTCAATTCAGAAATCAAAGTAGATGGTTCAAAGTTTAAAGTTACCATTTTTGTCGTCAATGACAATTGTATTAATTTTGACTTAATTATTGGCACTGATGTTATTCATCAAAGTACATTAACTATTTCTGTGAATGAAATGAAACTGTTTAAAGCTGAAGTTCAACCTAATGACTTTTTAGTTAATATTGTAAATGTTTTGGATGAGCCTAAAATTGATTTAAGTCACATTGCTGACAAAAATTTACGTTCAGAGTTATCCTCTTTAATTGAAAATTATGTGCTAATTAAAACTAAAACAGTAGATGTTAAAATGAAAATTAATTTAACTGACGAAATACCAGTTTGTTCTTCCCCTCGAAGATTACCGCCATGCGAGAAGAAAATAGTCTAAGACCAAATTGAGGAGTGGCTAGCTCGGGGAATCCTTCGAAAAAGTTCTTCTAATTTTTCTTCGCTGGTTGTGTTAGTCAAGAAAAAAGATAACACAATGACACTTTGTGTCGATTACAGACGTCTTAACAAAAAGACAGTGCGTGAGCATTTCCCCTTGTCAGTTATCGATGATGTAATAGACCAATTACATTCTGCCGAAGTATTTACCACCATAGATTTGAAAAACGGTTTCTTTCATGTAGATGTTCAAGCAGACTCGCCGAAATACACCTTTTTGTCACTCATGAAGGACAATACGAAGTTTTAAAATGTCTATTCGGGTTGACCAATAGCCTAGTGTTTTTCAAAAGTATATTTATAATGTATTTCGAAACCTATTAAAAGATCACACTATAGTTATCTATATGCATGACCTAAAAACTCCTGCTTAAACGAAGCTGGAGGTCTAGAAAAATTAAAACTTGTTCACGAAACTGCATCGGAATATAAGTTAGAATTAAATCTTAAAAAATGCAATTTTTTGAAGCGTGAAATTGATTTCTTGGGGTATAGAATCATAAATGGTAAATTGTATCCCTCCCCAATGAAGACTAAAGCGGTAATAAATTTTCCTGAACCAAAGTGTACCAAAGATGTTCAAAGTTATTTAGGATTGACAGGATACTTTCGAAAATTTATAAGAAATTATTCGGTTATAGCTAAACCGTTAAGTGACCTCTTAGGAAAAGATTCCAAATATAAATTTGAGATAGAAGAACAAAAAGCTTTTAATGAACTCAAACGTATTTTTTCGTCAGAACCAGTACTTTTGATTTACAATCCCAAAAGTGCGACCGAAATCCATTGTGATGCCAGTATTGATGGCTATGGAACTGTTTTAATGCAACAATCTCCAGTAGATAATGAATTTCATCCAGTTTATTTCCCCAGTAAAAAAACCCACCGAAGCTGAACGAAAGTGTACTAGCTACGAATTAGAAGTTTTAGCTGTAATTGAAGCCCTGAAAAAATTTAGAGTATATGTGCTAGGTATTCCATTTAAAATTGTAACTGATTGTAATGCATTTAAAATGACTATGGATAAAAAACAAATGAGTAGAAAAATAGCTAGATGGGCAATAATGTTATCCGATTTCGATTATGTTATTGAACATAGACATGGTAACATGCCTCATACTACTAAGCATGTTGATGCATTAAGCAGACATTTGTATGGAAATCCAAGATAATTTAATTTTAAAAATTATCCAAGCTCAAGAAACCGATGAGCATACTGAAACAATAAAAGAAATCCTAAAAATAAAATCTTATGATAGTTATCTAGTTAAAAATGATGTTCTTTATAAATGTGTTAATGGTAATGATTTATTAGTTGTACCGGAAGACATGCAATTGAATATAATCAAAGCCGCTCACAAAAAAGGTCATTACGCAGTTGCAAGAACAGAGCAAAATTTAGAAAATGATTTTTACATCCCCAAAGTTAAACAAAAAATTGAGAAATGCATAGCAAATTGTGTTCCCTGTATTTTAATTAATAGAAAATGTGGTAAACAAGAAGGTTTACTTCACCCAATAGAGAAAGAAGAAACTCCGTTACATACGTACCATGTTGATCACTAAGGACCATTGGAAAGCACGAATAAAATTTATAAACATATCCTTTCGGTCATTGACGCATTCACAAAATTTGTTTGGTTGTATCCCACAAAATCTACCGATGCTGCCGAAGTAATTTCTAAATTAGAAATCCAAAAATCTGTCTTTGGAAATCCAGTTCGCATAATATCAGATAAAGGTCCTGCATTTACCTCTAAAGCTTTTGAAGATTATTGCATCAATGGAAATATTAAACATATCCGAATTACCACTGGATTACCCAGGTCTAACGGCCAAGTTGAGCGTCTAAATTCTGTCATAATATCTGTTCTGTCTAAATTATCTGTCGATAATCCTAAAAAATGGTATACACATGTAAGCGATGTCCAACAGGTGATAAATTCGACTTTTCAGAGAAGTATAAGCATAACCCCTTTTGAATTGATGTTTGGTACTAAAATGAAACTAAAAAATAACATTGAGATTACTAGTCTTCTGAATGCTGAAATACGATCTGATTTTACAAGTAATCGCGAAGGTATGAAAAAAAATGCTAAAAAGCAAATTTTAAAAGTCGAAGAAGAAAACCGCAAAACTTACAACCTCAGACGAAAGAAAGCTAACAAATTCAAGCTTAATGATGTGGTTGCTATAAAACGAACACAACAAGGTCCACGTTTGAAATTAAAATCAAAATATTTAGGTCCATACAAAGTCATAAAAGTAAAAAATAATGACACCTACGATGTAAAGAAACTTGGATTTAACGAAGGTCCCATGGTCACCAGTACTTGCGCAGAGTACATGAAGCCGTGGACCCAGCAAAGAGAAAATTGCTGGCCAGCAGCAAGATAGGTGCTGGCAATGGTGGAGAAGTGCAGGCTAATGGTCTACCACTGCATGACCACTGCTGGACAGCTTCAGTCAACATTGCTGCTGGAAATCATAAGGCAAAATTCTGATCGGCCTCCGTTTTATTTAATGCGCTGGCCCACCACACGATCGAAGTGCACGAACTTTTGCAGTATTATTGCTGGAAACCTTTACACTAGGTGGCTTTGTGAATATCGAAGACAAAAAAAATAATCTTAAATCTGATTTTCTAAGTTACAAATGACTTCGGTTTTCATAATTCACGCATTTGAGAATCAGCGTATAACATGTATATGCTTTCTATTTGGCTTTAAAGATCAGGAAAGTAAATCGCAAAAGAAACAAACTTAAAAAATCTAATAAGAACAGGGGAGGTGTGAAAAGCCGTAGCATACGCTGATGGCATCAGTGCTCGTCCGATCACAAAATCCAAACAGCATCGAACGCGGTTAGTACTTGGGAGGATCAACCATTTTCACTTGGCGAAATCTGAATATATTCGAATGATTCTATATAGTTATTTGCACATACTGCTTTCGATTAAACAAGCTTATAGAAAAATGGTCTAGAATTCTATAATACTTTTTTTATAAGAATTTTTTGTAATGGTGCCAATTGGGTATCTGCTCATAGTAAAAAAAATGTCTGATGGTTTGCCATTGTATAAACACTGCAGGATAAGTGATGATGCTGGATTAAACCTGCTGGTCCAGCAAAGGAATTGCTGTAGGATAGGTGCTAGCACTGAAGGAAGACTGGTGGATGGAAGTAATGTGATGGCATATCATTGCTGGCCTGCTGTTGGCCATCACTGATGGGCCAGCTGCATTTCGCACGGACACTTTAGTACTGGTTTAAGTAATGGCACCATTGCACTTTACCGCTGATGGCACAGTTGGCTGCCATCATTTTTCCAGCTGATGGCCCACTGTTTTTTTCTTTGCTGGGGACGTTCGAAGCTTGACAAAGAAAAAAAAAGAATTTCACCGATTGTGAGACTATACCGACTATGACAAACCACTGGACTGACAACTAAAAGAATTTTAACTTTATTATTCTCGAAAAGATGTAAGAAAGAAAAAGACGAAAAGACGTAAGAAAGAAAAAGACAAAAAGACGTAAGAAAGAAGAAGACGAAAAGACGTAAGGTAAAAGAAGATGAAAAGACGTAAGAAAGAAGAAGACTAAAAGACGTAAGGTAAAAGAAGACAAAAAGACGTACGAAAAAGAAGATGAAAAGATGTAAAGTAAAAGAAGACGAAAGGACGTAAGAAAAAAGAAGACGAAAAGACTTAAAGAAAAAAAAGAATACGAATTTATTTTCAAAGAAATTATTTAAATTTTCATCATGATGACTTCTTTTTTTCAATTAAGAATTTGGATGCTGCTGTGTTTTTTTTCTTTATCTTTCCAGATGATCCAGCTGCTGTTTCCAGCCAACAAGTATATATTCGTGGACGAATGCCTGATCAGTATGGCCGAAATGTGGAAAATCCCCTCCAATATTAGATCTGCATATTATTTTCTACGCATCGCACCTCTGATGAAAGGGGCTCTCAGTAGGCAGACGATTTAGGAAGCATCTATTAATCTCCAGCACAGCAGACGATTTAAGCGGTAGAAAAAGAACTGAACTGAAGATGTTGTTGGATGGAATGTTTTTTTAGTTATTGTAAGAAGAATGTAAGAGAGAGACGGAGAATGAACTAATGTTTATGATTGTTTAATTTGTAAATATTGTTTTTGTAAATAGTCTTTTTTGAAAATAATAATGTTTAATATAAATATCTAAAAGTTAACCGGAGTCAGATCTGAATTAATTATGAGTTAATTGTAATTCCAAAAGAACTTTTAGAAAGAAGAAGATTCCATATATATATATATATATATATATATATATATATATATATATATATAAACCATTTTATATGAATTATTTTCATACTTTTAATAGTTTTGCGATTACAAGGGAAAGTTGTGAATATTTTGAAACTCAACCATAAATACTTTCACCTCAAAACAAATAGCATATTACTAATTTTTTTTTCATATGTAATATAACTTGTATTTTTCCAAACGTAATCATCGAAAAATCTTTCGGGTAACTTCTACTCAATAAATGAACATTTTCCAAAAACACGCCCATTTAAATTAGCATACTAACATTTTTTCACATAATTTATGTTAATTTATTAAAATAATTGCAGCTAATAATATCCTGAGATGGATAAAAGAAAATTTTATGCTCATTCAAAATACCATATTGGTTTATTTTCACAAAATTTACTTATGTTAATTTATAAAAAAAAATCGATATGAAGAATATTCTGAGATGTATAAAAGAAAATTTTATTCCACTCATTTCATTTAAATTTTAGGCAACAAGGATTATATAGAAATCACTGGTATTATTATATATTTTGATTAATTAATTATTAAAAAATCGTAAATCATTAAAAATGTTTCATAAAACGAATTTAATGCTTTTATTTCTAAAAATACATTCGAAGCATTCGGCAAAAGTTCTTGAACATTTCCATATTATGTAGCTTTCATTGAAAAAAGTAAAAAGCTACCTGATGCAACCGTCCGGAAGAAAGAACTTCCGGATAATTTTGGTATATTTTCACCAATTATGACCCCAAGACCCAAAAATCACCCTATATATATATATATATATATATATATATATATTTATATATATATATATATATATATAATTCTTTTCATGCGGTAACTATCGTATTTATGAACCGATTTGGATAAAACGTAGTGTGTATAAAGTACATAACAATGCCTAGACTGAGTTTCTCGGCCAGTTTCTTCAGCCATTTTGTTTCAAATGGCGACCGTTAAAATTCTTTGAAAAAAAAATTAAAATTTAACATTAAGTACAAAAATGTAGAAATTGAAAATTATTTTTCTACTATGAGTTCAACCATCATACAAAGATTCCAAAGCATTTTTGTTTTCTCTAAATCTTAAAGAATGGCTAAGTTATAGGTCTTTGAATTTCTAGTGTGGCTAACATTTTCAAACAGTTTTATATTTGTTACGTAATAACACGCGTATTTATCAACCGAAGTCGAAGTAACTTGTTATGGACATAGTGTATACCGATATCTCGATCGAGTTCGTGGTTCAGCTTCACTTGCTATATTCTTTTAATATGGCGGCCATTTAAATTTTTTGAAAAAAATTTAAATTTAAAAATACTTACCATAAAATTAGAATTTTAAAATTAGCTTTCTTCGGTGTGCTTGACCTTGATACAAAGATTTCAGAGTATTTTTTGTTTTGTTTATATCTTAAAAAATGGCTAAATTATAGTACGTTGAATTTCTAGTGTGGTTGGCATTTTCAAACGATCTTATTTTTGTCAAGAGATTACGCGCATATTTATGAACCGATTTGGATGTAACATAGTGTGTGCATAATGTGTACCAATGCCTGAAACGAGTGTGTTGGTCAGTTTCATTCGCGATATTGTTTCAAAAGGGCAAGAATTTAAATGTTTTTAATAAGTTTTAAATTTAAAATTAGATTTACAAAAATTAGAAGTTAAAAAAAATTATTTTTTAAGTGATTTGATACAAAAATTCAAGAGCATTTTTTGTTTCGTTTATATCTTTAAAAAGTCAATGAGTTATAGCGCATTGAATTTTTACTGTGACTGATATTTTGAAATGATCTGTTTTTGTCACGTGAAAATCCTAGTATTGATAAAACCTAGTTTTGAATCTTATATGAGCGGAATCCCCTAATTTGAGCTTTGAATACTTGAATAATACATTTTAATTTAAAATAAATAAATAAATAAATATGGTATATGAAAGATACCCTTTCCTCCCGGTACTGGCCGGAAGGACTTTTTTTATAGTGTAACGTCCTTAATTTTAATAATTGGAGTTTTTCTTTCTTAAGTTTGCTAAAACAGAAATTTCTGGTAATTTAAATACATGTTTAAGCAAAAACAGTCATAGATAAAATTTCAACAATTGTACGAGGAAAAAAAGGAGGTTTTTTTTAGATAAAAGGTAGTCGTTTAAAATATAATGTAGATTCTTTTGTAGTATGTATTACATGAAAAAAAAAATAGCGTTAGCTAGTAACGCTAGATATTGTAAGAAATATGCATGCTTATTGGGTTTGTAAGTGATAAATTAAATTTTATATTTAAAATAAAAAAACAAGAAAATTCTATAGATTTAGATGTCTAATTTAGTTAAAAAGACAAAAATGTTTTCGAATTTGAAAATAAATAACAATTACTTTCTTTATTCATTCAAAAATACTCACAATTTATTCACTAAAGTTGGATAGGTTGAATAAAGTTGAATTTAAAAAGTAATTTATAAATAAATATTTGTATTTAAATTACATTTTAAATGAACACATTTAAAAGTTATTTGAAAAAAAATTAATGAAACAAATCTTATCGATTAAAAATAGAACATCCACATTTTACCTCTAGTAATCTACTTAAATATCTTTAAAATTCACATTTTTTTGCTTTATTAATATTAACGTATAAAAACCCCAGCCACAATCTCATTAAAGACGAAATCTTCCCGAAATCAAAATTAAAGCTTTTTAAAGAAATTTATGAAGCATCACCCATCTAAAACAAACGCATTTACTTCAAAGCATTCAGATGCTGTTCAGCAATGTGTCCGTGATAGCGTGTTCGCTTTATAACACTGAGGTGGCTGGTTCGAACCCAGCGTCTTCTGAATTTTCAATATCGTTTCAATTTCTTACTTTGCAAACTTTCTTCAATTGACGAATGTTTTACCTCTTATATGGGAGAAAAAATAAAAAGGACAATTATCATTTGAAAGAAATATACTGGCATCACTGCTGCCAGAGATTTTCCGTGAAAAGTTTTTTTAGAGTGTATTATTAAATAACAAAATATTTTTAAAATATTCTGAGCTAAGAACGCTGTATGATGCAGTAAGAAACCTATGTCGTTATATTAATAAATTTTTTAATATCTGAGGAGAGTGGAAGCTTTTATTTATAAATCATGAGTCGTCAACTAAAACGATTTCTAAGAAATTGCTGCTGCCAAATGCTTCATTGACATAGAAAAACTGGAGTTATTACGGGAAAAGTGAGTATAGTTTTGCTTACCGTGCATTCTTATGAATGTAAATTTCCAGTGATTTGTAGATACAGTAGGATAACACAGTAATCGTAGAATTATTGGAGGCGTTTTTCCTTTTCAATTTATAACTCCCCTTCCCCTAAAAAACGTAAACAGAACTTATTATCCGGCAACAGATTATTTTAGAAGAAAGCTACAGATACTAAATGATTCAAAATAGTCTACAACTGTACAAAATCCTCTAAATTTACTGCAAAAACCGCTGGCAGCAATGTTGCTAGTAATTTTTGCCGTAAAAATTGCAATAAATTTAGATGTAATTAAAAAAAATTACATCTAATTTTACTGCAATTTTTACGGCAAACCCTACTGGTAACATTGCGTTCAGCAGTTTTTGACGCAAATGTAATGATTTTTTTAAAAGTGAGCATTTAAATTAAGTACACAAACTTTCTTTAGGGGCCATCTACCTATCAATTTCTAACCATTTTTTATTAGAAATACCCAAGTTTAACATTATAAAAAAATTATATATAAATTTGTTTTCTAAAAAGTTTTGATTCTTTTGAAATATGTAAAATGCATACAAAGATTTATTCATATCTGATTGATTTGTGTTTGAAGATTTTCATAATGTGTTATAAAAGTTTGAAAACATAGGCCGATTTTAGCAGATTTTAATATAATTTAATTGTAACAATTGGATAAAAGCGCCCATAATGCCGCCATAGTATATTATTACATATTTTGTTCTTTGTTTATCAAATTTGTTTTACGTCAAATTAACATTTAATTGCTGATTAAAATTTATGTGATAGTTTAGGCAATTTTCTTAAGTAGTATTATTGGGAAAATTATTTTGCATGGAAATATATATTCTTTCTATAATTTGTGTATTTATTCAAGTGAGTTTTGCTGCAGAAATGTGCTTAAGCATATACAATTCCAAGATATTATAATTATCCTCAAAAAATATTTCATTGTTTTGCACAAGGAAAAAAAATAAAGAAATAAATTAAAAAAGAATAAAAAATTAAATTTAAGCACTTAAAAATATATATATCGTTGAAAAAGAAATTACATCATGTTAAAATAGACATGGTGAAGAACAATTAAACTTTTTTGCGAAAAAAAAGACAAGGGAAAAAGCATTATTTAAGTTTTTATTTGGAGACCAACGAAGCAGAGATTCTCTTTTGTACAAAACATAAAGTTTTATATCTTTAACCCTTTATCTATTGGAGGTACTTATAAGCACCACTCACTTTAAACTTACCCATCATACATAGTATAGGAAAAATCTTGCAATCCTTTAGAATATCGAAAAAAATATGATTTATACGTTTCAGACACTGAAGATTCCGAAAAACATATTTTCAGAAAAATATGTCGTCTGTCTGTCTCTGTGACTGTAAACGTTCTATCACCTGAAGAAATTGAGATAAAGACTTGAAATTTTGTGTGTGCGTTGTGCACTGTAAAAAAAAAATCTGTAAAGGTACTAAACATTTTCTAGGAAACTGGGATTCCAAGAACTTTTCATGTAATGGTAACAGGAAAAATCCATGTAACCGATTCTGAAAGTTGAAGTTTTGCTGTTACCGTTACATGAAAAGTTCTTGGAATCCCACTTTCCTAGAAAATGTTTAGTACCTTTACAGATTTTTTTACAGTGTATATAAGAATAGAAAGAAGCGATTTTAACATCAGTAGTCTTAATTAATCGGAACGATTTTTTTCGCTCTCTAGAAATATTCATTCTAATGAAAGGAACATAAACTTTTTAATTATTTCTCTTTATTTTAAGGAGAAAATATAAAAACAATAAAAAGAACCAAGATTTGCATAAAGAATGAAGTAAATCGAATAATTAATTGTTGGGATACTTGTAATCATGTTTTCCACATTCTTCGCTTATTCATGATCCTGTATTTCATTCAAATTTCAATTCAAAAACATATTTTAATTGGAAATGAAACAATTAATCCAACGCAGTAAATTAGTTAATATAATTATCATTTTTGGAGTTATAAGTATGCTTCTTTTACGCAATTCGGTATTATTTGATTTTATTTTCATATTTTGGAGTATGCATATCCATGACAGGTGAGTAATTACGGTGGCCCCCAACAATTAATTTCAATTAGTACTACTTTTCTGTTTCATTATTGTTTTATATAGGAAATCGAAAAATTAGTGACACTGGCACTTTTTATTATTCTAGAAATGACAGATGTAAATGCATATATTGCATATGTAGAGATGCAAATAATATTTCGTAAATATAAAACTGCGAAGAAGATCAAAATACCCAAAGAAGTTTTTATTTAAATTAATTTTAAAGGTTTTTTTAAATAAAGGATAAAACGCAATGTTTTAGAAAAGGTTTTTGATCCTTATTATTTATTTATTTTTATTTTATTTTATTTTATTTTATTCTCTTTTGAATGATACCATTTAAAAATAAACGCCTCATTCATGTCGCAAATAATTTTATCAGAAGGGTCAATCCATTGCAAGTGGTCCAGCACTGGTCGCTCGACCATTTTTAAAAAATCTGAAATTTTTTGTTCAACAACCCTAACATAATGGAAGTTCAAAATGACTGTTATTTTAATTTTACTATTTTTTGTTTGTGCATCTCGTCTTTTATTTTCCCAATTGAAATGGGGTTTACAGCATTTTGTTCAGAATAAAATGGGCTAAATGTACGGTGTAAGAATAATTTAGAAAAATAAACTTTTACAGGTGAAATTTTAGCGCAAAATTTAAGATTTTTTCCAAAATCTATCCGTTTTCAAGAGGAAATTTTTCCTGCAAGATAAACTGTCAACCTTATACAATTTTCTCTACAAATAGGTAAAAAGTGCGTGTATTCATGCAGAATAGAAAGAAGCGATAAGATCTGAGAGTTGATTTCTCTTTGCGAAAAAAATTCCGAAATTCGTCATAAATTTCAAAAATCACACTTTTTAGGCTTTGATATCTCTGGTGGTGCACGAGATAAAAATCTGAAATTCTGGCCTTTGATAGTATTGTGTAGTAGTGTTATATACAAAAAAAATCAAGAAGGAGATTTGACTACAAGTTGAGATATGACACAGCCAATGTGTGAAAACAATATTACCAAACTATTGTAACCTACTATGTAATTGTTCATACCTCCAAAATTTTAAATTAATGATTTATGGTACAAAGTTAAATGTTAATTACGAAATCCTTCTTTAAATGCTTCTGTGTGATTTAAACAATTCAGGGTGTATGCTAAGCCAATACACTATTTGTCTAGATGAACAAACAAGGCTTGGGAGGCTTCAAATAAAATTTTGAGAAACAACAGCCTGATGGACTGACAACAGTAACTGGTCGAAATCATAACATCTCTCGTAAACAGTGTTAAGCTCTTTGTTGAGCATATATAGTATCTTTGTAAACTAAACATTTATTATTAAACTGTTTTCAACAAACGATATTTTTTGTGTAAATATTGTAATAAAAGAGACTAATCTCAATTCTCTTAATGTACTTCTAATAGCATTTCTTAACATTTTTTAATCACCGTATCTCAGCTTATAGTCAAATCTCCTTCTTGAATTTTTTTGTGCATAATACTACCATAAAATACTATCAAAAGCCTGAATTCCAGATTTTTATCTCGCGCCACACAAGAGATATCAAACTTCAATATGAGGAAATAGCTGCACACGATGAAACAAAGACGGCCATCATGCTCAAACGTAAAATATTAAAATTAAAATAATAGCCATTTTGAACTTCCATCATATTAGGATTGTTGTACAAAAAATTTCAGATTTTTTTAAAAACGGTCAATCAACCAAAATATTTTCGGGGCCACTGAATAGCATTTCTAGTATGTTTTGTTCATTTGGACAAATAGTGCACTGGCTTAGCATACAATTTGAATTATCTAAATCACGATTTAAGCAGAATTTGATGATCTTTGTAACTTTGCATCATCAGCCATTAGTTTAACATTTTGTAGGTATGAACAAACACATTGTAGGTTATAATAGTTCAGAAGTATCGTTTTTACATATTGACCATGCCATATCTCAGCTTGTATTCAAATCTCCTTCTTGAAAGTTCTTGTGCATAATGCTACTATTAAATAATATCAAAGGCCAGAATTTCAGATTTTTATCTCGTACCCCACCAGGGATATCAAAGCCTAAAAAGTGCGATTTTTAGGTAGATTTCGCATGAAATACTACCTATTGCATTCGCACCAGTTTATCTATCTATCTATCTATCTATCTATATATCTCACTTTTTTATGGACACGATAACTTCTATAATTCTTCACCAATCTCCACCAAACTGGTACATAAAATCAAAGGGGATAAAATCTCGGCTAAGTTCGTTAATGGGCAAAATCGGACCAAGGGGTTCGAAATGGGGGGGCGTTTTTGTGAAAACAGAAAAAAAACATAACTTCTTAATAAAAATAGATATCGAATCAGTTTAAAGTTTACATTGCTTCTAAGTAATGGGCCAAACGTTTATGCATGACAGATTTTTGATAAAGGTTAAAATGGGCTCAAGAGGCGAAAAAAATAGGGTTTTTGGGAGAAAAAAAATCATAACTTTGTCAATTCTCAAGATATCAAATCCATCTAATTTTTTTATAAATATTCTCAAAATTATCTAAAACTTTTGTATTTGCAAGTTTTTGATAGGACTAAATCTTATCGGTAAAATAAATTAAAAACGAAAATAAAAAGGGGTTTGGAAAAAGAAAAAAATCCATAACTTTGTCAATTTTATATCTTCTCAATAATTTCTACAACTTTTGTTTAACAACAAGTTTTTCATAGTATCAATTCGTATAGCAAAAATAAATTAAACAAAAACTGGAGTTGGAGAAAAACCTCTCATCCAAACTGCTTACATTCTAAATCGTTTTTTAAATTCATTTTTTATTTTAAACGCATCCAAATGGCAGATCCTCTTATTTAGGAACTATATAATGTGAAACATTGGCCAGAGTTTTGATAAAGACATAATATATTTCAAAAAAGGCTGCCAAAAAGGGTATTTTGAACAGAATTTCGAGAAGTTATCGTGATTGAAAATTTGAGGAAGCATTGAAATAACAAATTGCGTTTTTTCTGACTCATTTTTTAATTCAGTTTTGCTCTCAAACGCATCCAATTGACAGGTTCTTTGATATAGGAGCTGTGTAATGTCCCGCATTGTTCAGTTTTTTGATAAAGTCTGAATATTTTTTTAAAATGCTGTCAAAGGGGGCACTCGCGCAAAATTTCCCGAAACTATCATGATTAAGAATTAAGGTTGTATTCAAAATTGGTTATTTTATAACTCATTTTTAAATTCAATTACGCTCTCAAACGCATTCAATTGACAGTCTGTTGTTATTTAGGAACTATATAATGTATCGTATTAGTCGATTTTTTTTAATAAGGTCAGAATTATTTGAAAATATTTTGTCAAAATGGGCATTTGATCCGAATTTAACTTAAGATGATTCTGATAAAACCAGTCCTTACAGAAAAATGAAATTAAAAATTCTTCAAAAGAGGACAAATAAAGTTGTTAAACTGGGTTTATCTGTAATATTTTTTTTTTTTTTTTTTTTTTTTTTTTTTTTTTTTTTTTTGTTGAAATGAGCACTCTTCAAAATCTACCTCCGCCTATAGGCCAAGCCGACAATGATTTTTTGAAATTTTTGACGAATTTCGGAATTTTTTTCGCAAAGAGAAATCAACTCCCAGATCTGGGACTTTGTGTATGAGTACACGCACTTTTGACTTATTTGTAGAAAAAAATGTATAAGGTTGACAGTTTTCCTTGCATGAAAAATTTCCTCTTGCAAACGGATAGATTTTGGAAAAAATCTTAAATTTTGTGCTAAAATTTCATCTGTAAAAATTTATTTTTCAAAATTATTCTACCCACCGTACATGTGGCCTATTTTATTCTGAACAAAATGCTGCAAACCCCATTTTAAATGGGAAAATAAAAGACGAGATATTTACAATTTTGTGTATCCTAGTATCTGAGAAAATCGCTGCACACGATAAAAAAAGGTGGCCACCATGCACAAACAAAAAATAGTAAAATTAAAATAATGGTCATTTTGAACTTCCGTCATGCTAGCGTTGTTATACAAAAAATTTCAGATTTTTTTAAAAATAGTCGAGCGACCAAAAAATATTTTCTGTACCACTTGAAATGCATTGACCCAGAAATTTTAATAACATTTTATATCTGTGAATTCAAAGACCGATTTGTGAAAAACAAAATCAGTTACTAGAGTAACAACTTACAATTGAAATTGTATACCATCACTCTTATATGTAAACTTTTGTGAAATGCAAAATTATTAGAAAATAGTCTATTAGATACATTTTCAAACACGAGAAATAAAATTAAAATACCTAAAGACATGTTTTCATCTAGGTAAATGGAATTATCATGGCAAGGAATTATGAACGATTTGCCATTTTTTAACAAGAGCTTTCTTAATTAATTTCTTTTTAGAGAAAAAAATTAGCGATTAATGTTTAAATTAAAGTTTAATTAATAAAATTTAATTATAATATTCAATAATTTATAATTTTCAAGTTCGCATTTTTTCGCATTTTTCATGTGTAAAATAAAACTATGTTGATTTAAAATATTTAATTGTTAACTGCCGAGTTTCATCTACTAATTTAGATTTTTAAAATTTATTTGAAATAGCATGAGGTTATCCTGTTGGACTACTTTAAGCATAATGTAATGACGGTATTGTAAAGTATCACTTTAATTAACTCAAACAAATTAAATTTTTTACGGGTGGGAATTATTTTATGTAAATCCTTTCATTTTCATTGTAGTAACTGAAAAATAATATAAATGAAAAAAAAACTGCCGCCGCAGATCAAAATTCAGTATATAAAAACTCAATTTATTCTTTTACAAATCACTTTCCTTGACATTCACAATAATTTCCATACATTATTTTTCTTACTATAATTGTTTTAAGTAAAAAAAAATAATCATTTAAAATTGATAACTAAAGATTCTGGTCATAACTTTAATTAACTTTAATGTATAAACTGTATTTAAAAACATTTACTTATATATCTGTTTATAAATGTAATAACATTTTTTAGAAAAATAATTTAGAATATGAAATGTTCTGCAGTAAATCTCCTTGGAAACATATTTGATATTTAAAAAAATAAATTCCGCTACATGAAATGAAAATCCTGAAAACAATTTTTCATTCTGAACGAAAGAATGATGTTGTCAAAGTCAATTCATCGTTTCTACTATGAAAAGCCTTCTTTGTCGGTTTCCCGGAGATCAATAAAATTGGTATTCGTCGTGGTACAAAATGAAATCTATATATATGTTTCGCTATCATACGTGGCACGGAAATCGCGAAATCGCGATTATTTTTTAACTTTTTAATGGCAACGTCCGAATGAAACGCTTCTCATTCGTTATTGTGTACAAATCGTTTGGCAGGATTTAGGCGAGGTAAATATTGTTTATTTCCGTTTCTTTTTACTCTGAATTTATCGAGATTTGAAATATTATATTTGTTTTTTCTGTTCTTTTTACTAAAGAAAAAAATAAATAAAAGTCACGAATTTTAAATGTTTCAGTTTAAAATTAAAGCTATGTATTATAAATGAAAAGAGTGAAAGTATAAATGAATAAAATTAATAAGGTAAGAAAAGATGCAGGAGGGACAACGTTTGGCGATTTATTACCTGCGCCTGACTGGCATAAAAATTTCGAGTTCTTGATTTCTGTGGAATAATTTTCTGATTTGGCAAGGAATCGAGCAAGTTAATCAAATTATGAATAAAAATAACATTATACATAGCTTATTAACATACACATTTGTTAATTAAGAGAGAAAAAATTTAAAGGAGACCAGACTTGTCTGGGTGGCTAGTATTTTATATTTCTACGATTATCCTTTCAACTCTTTAACCTTCTCGCTCCTCTGAGTCACATATGAGAAACCTAAATTAAACGACAAAATGCAAACATTGGCCTTTTTTTTTTTTTTTTTTTTTTTTTTTTTTTTTTTTTGAATGATGTCTTTTAAAAATCCAGAAATGGCAAATTTAAAACTTTTTAATATTGATAATTGAATTGCCAATTTGTGAAAATAAAAAATCGGGAACGAGAGTGTTATATTGGAATGTCAAGCAAATACCATGACTCTTATATGTAAAATTTTATGAAATATATTGTTATTCGAAAATATTTATGTGTTAGATATATTTACCGAAATAAGAAACAAAATCAAAATATATATAGACATGATTTTATTAAGGAAAAAAGAAAGATTTTATGGTAAACAATTTACCATTTTTTTTTTTTATAATAAAAGCATTCTTGAATAATTTGTTCGTTAGAAATTTAAATATATATATATATATTCGCCTTGTGAGAAATACATTACGTTTAGTATAGACTACAAGTTAAATAATATAAAAACAAATATTTTACTTCTTTAAATTCTTCCATAGAATAAAAATTCGGAGAAAATTCGGAGTGAGCTGGGAAATAAGGACTTAATAGAAAGTTTAAAATTTTTTATGTGTCCGGCATAAGTGATCTTAACAATTTCGAATTTTCTAACAATGTAGTGAGAGCGGAGTTACTGGCACATTTTATGAGTAGTTATGCGAGTAGTGATATCATCGTAGTAAACAAACAAACTAATAAATAATAATAATTTTATTAATAATTTATTTTTTTTCTTTCCTAAATTCGTATTAAAATTTATCTCCAAGATTTTATTTCACACTTTTAAGATACTGTATAGAAATATAAGAAAGTCAGAAAATGATGTGCCAGCACTGCATGATAAATTTAACACAGTTATTGAACATACACTGTTAAAAATAAAGGTGACAAACAAATTGCAATTGGCGCCCAGGGGTGAAAAGAAGTTACCATTTGACACCCGCGGGCTTGAAAATGTGTTGGGGTGCCATTTGACCTCTCACTGGAGATTCAGCTAATTCGGATGCCGCGCAATGCATACCGTCGGAAGATTTTCACCCCTTCGTCATTTGCGCATGCTCGGCGACGTGTATCTTTGACCTTCAACACGCTGTCACTGGTGGATGGCTAACTTTAGGCAAGCTTTTTTATATAAAGCAACCTTTTAATTTCAGGACATTTGAACATTTCAGGGAGACTTTGATGTTGAGCTCGATGGCCAAGCGGTTAGAGTGCTGAGCTTGTAGTCAGACGTTGTGGGTTAGAATCATTCGAGGGTCAAAAGTCGATTTGTATATTTTTTAATTTTTTATTATTGGGCACTCTGGATTAAAGGTGTCATCTTTTTACCCTAATTAAAGGTGAAAATCTGACTCCTTTAGGGGTGTCACCAGTGATACAAGCCTTTCACTCCTAAAAGGTACAATGTGTCACCATTAGTTTTAACAGTGTAATTAAGCCTTACTGGTGCTTCCGTTGATGGTAAACATTAACATGTTGCAAGCTATAAAGGCACTTTCAAATGAAACTCTCATAACCATTTTATTAGATTTTTACGATAAATCAGATAATACAATAAACAATTCGGAAATGGCTCATCAAGCGTAGAATTAGATGCAAATTAGATGCATTCATATTGTAACAAAATTTTTAAAATATTCACATCTGGTGTAAAAGTATATAGTAAGTCGTACAGAATGTAGTATCTGGAATCTTTTGTGTGTCCCTGTAACGAATATCTTCTTTCTATTATGCAGGAAGTAGCTTCTATTAAACCTCAGCAACATATATCAATTTCATAAAATGTGAAATAATTTAATGTAATTAAAATGCACCCCCAACAATCTTTTTCCCAATAACATTACTTAATGGGATGCATTTTTGTAGGCCTTCAGTTTGATAAGAAACCTTGTTTACCACAGATTGCACAGGCATGGTAAATATGTGTAAGTCATAAATTTTAGAAAAAAGTTGGATTTTAATATCTCTGTGAGTATTTTAGGTATGAAGATTATCTTTTTTTTTTGCTTAATTTAGGAATGGATAAGGAATAATTTCCTTAGAGGGAATTTTGCGCTAAGGGGGCTATTTAAAAGTATTTTCGAATTTTTACAAATAGACCGCCCACGGAGGTGCAATTTACATCATCAAATTTTGCACCTTTTTAAAAGAAAAAAATCAATTAAAAATATTTGATTAGCTTCAATATTTAAGGAGATAGTCTATTGTTTCGATAATTTAACTTATATTTTATATGTATATATACGGGGTGTCCACTGGCTAATTTCTAAACAGTAAGTCATGAACATATATTTCCGATTTATACGAGTGTTTTAAATTACTTAAAGAAATAATTTAAAAGTGATTAGAGTATATAAAAACATTTCTCAAAAAAATATGAAAATTAAACTTTTATACGAATACCCGGTTTTCTAAGTTATATTAAGTAAAAATTTCCTTAAATACTATAATGTAAGACAAAAAAAAGTCTCGTTCATATAATACTATTTTAGTGTTGTATGAACGGAACAGAATGATAGCTGTTTAAATTTGGAGCTAATTTATGGTTGTAAATTATGGATCGTGACAAATTCAGTAGAAATATAATTTTGTCAGATATATTAAACAAATAGTTGAGAGTAAAAAATAACATTGCAATATAAATTTGAAAATATTAATAATTCTGCCGTATTAATGCAAAATATACAATTTGTAATTAACGTATAAAAAACAGAATTTTCGTTAAAAATAATGCTAGAATTAAACAGTCTCAGTTTTATACAAAATCATACACATTTAAAAATGCTAATAGATTACACTGGTCTTCAAAAATTGAGCTATGTAATGTTTTTTAGCTTTTGATAATTGAGTCTTGTGTATTCCGTACCGCTGAATATGAAATTGAACATCAATTTTTACTATCTCGAAAGTATTTTTTTTTCAAAATTTGAAGTTTTGAATTTAAAGAGAGAAATAGAAAATAGCAAAAATTGGACACTATAAAAAAGATGTAATAGATGTGTTTTTACTTTTGATAATTTATTTTTATGTATTTTTTGCCACCGACTCCGAAAATTACCTTTATTTTTAACCATCTCGGTAAAAGGTTTCATTAACAGTTAGTTATTTTTTCAGAAATAGATATTATTTACTTGGGATAGCACGAGCCTCATTCATGATTGGCGATCGCAAATACGTGAACCAGCCTTCGTGGAGTAATCTACTGTGATAACATTTACAGCCCGATTTTAAAATACCCGTTCGAAAACTGTGGGATGTGTTTCCTTTGAAGACAGTACTGGACAATTTTAGAATTTAAATTACTGCTTTTCAGAGCCCCGATATTTTCCTTCAGGCAAATTTCAAAATATATACCAGTTTTACCAATGTATTTCTTGGATGTTTGATGAAGTGGCCAAATTTTGTCCGAGACCGCTACCTACTTCCGGAATATCCGACTCTCGACGAATGGAAAAAAAATGAAAAGAATTGATACCGGACATATTTAAAAGCAAAATTACACGAATTAAAGACACTAAAAAACAGGAAGGATGGGTCCGGGGCGCTGAAACTTCCAAAAAACTGCAGCTATATCTCTGTCATAATTAGTACTCATGATTTGCAAAAACTCCTGACATCATGGTTAAAAATTATTGTATAATAATTAGATTAAATGCTACAAATTACATAAAAGTAAAAAAAAAAAAAAAACAGCCACCGCAAATTTACAATGGGCTAAAAATAGAACAGGAAAAACATACACATGATCGTTGAATTTTTAAAAAAAAAATGTCTTAAAAGTAACATTTTTGTTAAAAGATATCATGAAATGAAACGGGATCATATCCTTACAAAGTAAAACACATGTTTAATTACTATTATTTAAGCCAATCTCATATTTTATAAAAATTAACAGAATTGTAATATTTATTCGATTTTTTTCAAAGCACAGAATCACATGAAATAAGTTCTTCGAATAGTTTAATTATTTGGTATGACCCCTCAAAGCATGCTCTGATTCATTTGAGTTCAGATGCAGTAAATTGGCATAAGTCATGCATTTTAAAGTTTCAAAACTCGTTGAATTTTAGTGTTATATGAACAGGATTCTTTTGTCTTACTTGTCAGTGTAAAAAGAAGATTTTACTAAATTACGAGAAAAAATCATTAAGATTAAATTCTATAAATTCAGGCCAGAACAGAGTAAAAATCACAGTGTAGGTGTTCATTACCAGCTTATTAAAAGTTGAAGACAAATAGAACTTTTCGTACTTTTTTTAAAAAATAACAAAAGCAGACTTTATTATTTCTATATAAGAAAGCTTAAAAGTCATTAAATATTTAAAAAAAGTAACTAAGATAGACATACTCTTAGATAGTAATAAGACGCTTACACATTAAAAAATTACATTATTTCAAAATGGTAAACAGAGATATATCATGTGTCCTACTCACTAATAGAAAATTTAATTTTACTCAAAATACAAACAATGAGTTAATGTATTTCGTCACATCACACATTTGCCGAAAAAAATGCATAAAGCGAAATGCTAGAGCAAGCAATAAGAGAAGAAAAACTCCCTGCGTTCAGCCGTACGCGAAAATTGCGTAGAAAATTGCGTAATGACAGACTAAAATGATAGGAAAACCGGGCAATATGTGGTCGCAAATGATTTTGCTCGAAGCTCATGAAAAGGTATAGCAGAGGGACAAAAAATACGCTAAGAATTTTTTTATCTTAAGAAAAACCAGCATTTTTGCCTATCAAATATAATTAAATGGATAAGAAAATCGTATACAAATTTACATTTCGTAATTTTTAAAGAAATTTTTTATTCATCCAAATGTCTTTTAAAATAGCTTTCTTTACCTTTTTTACGTAATTGGAACTGTATGTATATGACTAGTGCTTTAAGAATTTAGTAGACACCCGTATATGTATATATGCATATATATATATATATATATATATATATATATATATATATATATATAATATATATATATATATAATATAAATATATACATATATATATATATATATATATTCAGTGTTTCATATATTGTAATACAATTAATGATTATATAGATAGATACACATAAGGGACCAATAAATTACTATATTTAAATTTTTACATGCAATTTTTGCCTTTATTGAAGAACATATCTTCCAAAATGTTTCTCTAGGACATCGTATTTCATGAAATATAATGATTGAAAAAGAAATGTTTCTTTGTTTTGGTATTTTCCCCCAAGAAGAAATAAAACCAAAACACCTGAAAACAATTTCTCATTGAGACAGAAAGAATGATGCTGTCAAGGACAATTCACCTTTTTTGCCAGGAAAAAAAATCTTTAGTTGTTCTGTAGAGATCGATAAAATTGATATTCGCTGCTGTGGTACGACATGCACACTGTTATCGCTTCAATATATATAAATATTTCTTTTTACAACTCTCCCAGATAGAAATTCAAAATAAGCACTTTTTTTCTCAAAAATATTTTGTTTAGATATTCGCTTTAAGTGTATATTATTGAAAAAATATTTTGAATTATCAGTAAAATGTAATTATTTTCTGAAGAACACTTAAAAGTATGTAATGAAAAATACATTAAACGAAGTTTTACTCAAAAATATTACGAAATATATACGAAAGAAACATAACAGAGAAAATAAAAAATATATATAAAGAAAAAAAATAAAGAAAAAATTGCACTGTTACAAAATTGCAAAGTTTTATAATGTACGAAAATACTGTAAGGGTCGTAAACAAAAAACTGTTTATTTCAGACTGCCTATTTTAGACTCATTTAATAATCATTTTATAATCACTCATTTTGCAACCGAAATTTTATGTAATCATGAATGGTAAAAAGTTTATTCTGAGATGAAACGATTTGGCGTGGTAAAAAATTAAGTGTGGAATACTGTGTTCTAAATGTTTGTTAAATGAATTTAATATATTCTCACCACGAAATTTTGTTTGTCTTATGTTACCAACATAATAAATGTGCGTCAAATTTATAATAGCCATATTAATGAAAATATTCATAAATTCATCTCGTAATAAGTGCGTTTCATGTTTTTGAATGCTGTTTGACCTTATGCAAAATGAAAGTTTACTAATATAATGTAACCATCTAGAAAAATAAACAATAATCTATTGTGTGTGACACAAGACTCCGTAAAGCAGTCTTAATTTTTTAAAATTTCAGTAGTCAATATATTTTCTAGACTTATAGAAATATTTATAAAAACAGCGTTTGTTATTGCTACCGCTATTTTTCATAAACTCTTCCAAGTAGTTTTTAAAAAACTAATTAAACATTAATTTCAATAAGTGATCATTATCATGAACGCATTCCAGTAGAATTGCAAAAAATTCGAAAATTTCCAAAGAGTTATTTTCATAATCTTCAGTTAATTTATGTTGTAATTGAGATTTCTTGCAATAAATAAATTAATTAATATTAATAATATTAAATATCCATTCTAAATGTAGAATAAAATAGTTTCAAATCTGTTAATAAAATTTATGTTAAACCAGAGCCCGTTTTATTGAGGATTAAAAATAAATTTTTTTTCGAAGAATTTTGTTACCAAAAGATGCCTTATTTAGAAATTTTCACAAATTATATTTTATGATGAATAAGAAACAAAATATACTAATTTTTCCAGTTAATTGGGAATGATAGTTTAGAAAATTTATATTTCTTCGATATATGGATAGATGATGTGTCAGTACATCATCAATCGTATTGCCTTTCAAATTTTCGAAAGACTTTCACCAGTTAAAGATTTAAAAAGTTCTTTTTATTACGCATATAGTTTAATTTTAGAGTAGTCTACATTCTGCTGTAGTTATATATAGCGGGAAATTCTATTAAAAATACAATGAAAGTGTGAGCACCCTTGTACAATTAGTAGTGATAAAGTGAAATATTGTTTTAGCAGTATCATAACCAGATTTATTTTAACACGTGACAACTCGATTTGTGAATAAAATTTCTTTTTTAATAAATATTGATGTAACGCAGTTTTGTATCCGATTTTATTGAGGTTTTTTTAAAGACAAAATTAGATGGAAGACTTTTTTTTCACATTAAATTGCATAAATGAAAGTTCTATGGTATATAAAACGCAAGATGTCGAGATGTTTTGTAATCATCTTTCATGAAGTGCTGGGATCTTTTCTCTCCAGACAGTTATGGAATTTATTAATATTATTTCATAATCAATAGAGTACGGTGCAAAAGTTTGTGCACTAGCTAAATGATTTTATACATAAATATATATATATATATATATACATTAATACGCCAGATAACTTTGAAAATTTTAACTGTATCCAAACAATTTAATTACAGATAAAAGTTTCGAATTCCGAAACAATTCATTGAAATAAAAATAGTTAATTAAAAAATAATTGTAAATTCTTATGTTGCAAAAGTTTATGCAGAAAAGCGAAATATTTACACTTGACAAATCTCAAAAGTCCTTAAGTGCTCTAGGGGGTTTCCATTGCATCTGATGGGTTTGGATATCATTGCGATTCCTCATGTGCAACATGTAAGTATGGAAGCCTTTAGTCTTGTCCTTAGGCTTCGTCGATTGCTGCTTTAAAGTTTCGTACTGAATAAAGCTGCTTTTCATCCTTTAGGCATCAATTGAGAGGGTTTCCTATAAATGCGAATTCTAATGTCGCAAAAGTTTATGCAGAAAAGTGAAATATTTTCATTTAACAAATCAGAAAGTCCTTAAGGGCTCTATGGAGTTTCCATTGCATCTGATGAGTTTGGATGTCATTGCAATTTTCCGTGTGTAACATGTAAGTAAGGAAGGTTTTGGACCTGTACCAGGCTTCCTCAATTGCTTATTTAATGTCTTGTACTGACTAATACTGATTTCCATTCTTTAGGCATGGAGTGAGAGGGTTTCCTATATGGTCTGTGACGGAGTGAGATCTGAACGGAATGATGACACATACAAAACATTGATAAATTTAAATCTAAGGCATTTTGTTCAATAGAAAATACACATTGATGCGATGTCTAGAAGAAAGATCTATCTGGGACCCCCGATAAGTTTACAAAATTGCAACTAATCTTTACTCAGAATTTTCTCATTCTTTTGTGAATGATATGATTTCAGATGCCTTTACAAACTCAAAGAGCCTTTTGTCCATTGCAATCAAAATTGCCTCATACCAAGAACGAAACACTATATCATTGCCTACTGAATATGCTCTTCGAATCTTTCTTCAAGTCACTAATTCAGTCAATCTAGATTCAGTCTGGAGAGTTTTGGAGAATTTTTTTCTTTCTTTTTCTTCCTTTCTGTTTTTTGGGGTGCTAATTACGATTTTCAACTTTGTTACCCTGTATCTGATAGGATTACAAAACCATAAAAAAACAGATTTTTGAGGGAAATTCCCGTGTATTAGGTATTGGTTAAGCTTATATGACAAAATTATTTCACCAAATTCCACCAGAGAAAATTTCCTGTATTTTTGATATGCAATCTTTCTTCTAATTAGGTAACATTTTTTGGTGTTTTTCGCAACTAGTATCGCTACCTGCTGCATTTTATAACCCTATACATTAAAGGTAGAGAATTGGGAAAAAATTTTATGTTAAAATCATATTTTATATTTTTTAATACTGTTGTATTTTTATTTGTTAACTACATCCCTTAAGTGAGTTAAGTTGCCAAATATGGAGTTACGAATTTTTCGATTGCGATTTTTTGGATCTATGACCTCCAGCTAGAAATGCCGGAAAACTCTAAAAAATCGCCAAATTTTCTTATCTAAAAATGTGAATATAACGTCGAAATCTTTCAAAATGAAATTTGTTTGGGTTTTTGAAGAAAATTTTTAACTTTTTCAATATTTTATGTTTATTATTAACTAATTTCTATTTTTAAATGTTTTTCTTAAAAAAAATAAATCTATACTAATAAAAGAACAAAATGCTCTGTCTGTCTGTGTGTGTTTCTGCGACCGCTAGCGAAATTTACAGCACGTACGAGGTTCCATTTTTTTAAAACTAGCCCAATATCGGTCCTGATGCACCTGATAATAAAAATCTCAAAATTCTAATTATTAACTGAGTAATTAATTAAAATACAGAGCTCACTCTCATCAAAAATCGCCTTTTTTTCACTTTTCCACTTTGCTTGCTTACGGTTGATTGGTTATATAAAACGTCCACAGAAATATTTAAAAAAGCTGAGACAGAAGTGAAGAAACCACTTTGAGTTTTTAACATTTTAAAAGTGGCTGTTTTTTTTTTTTTTTTCAAAGACCTTTGAAATTCATAGATCGGCAAATTGTCAGCTTAATTGAGGATTTTTTATCTCAGCTGTTGTACGTCAGATTGTTGGCACTTCATACATTAAAATGTATGTGTAGTTAGCTGTGATGCAAAGAAAAAGATATATACTAGTCTTTTATAGCACTTTTTTTAAATCATGATTAAATTTTAATGTAAAAGCTAGAAAAGCTGAGACAGAATTAAAAAAACAATTTGAGTTTTTAATATTTTAAAAGTGATTGTTTTTTCGAAAAACCTTTAAAATTCATAGACCAACAAACTGTCAGTTTAATTGAAGATTTTTTATCTCAGCTGTTGTACGTCAGATTGTTGGCACTTCGTACATTAGAATGTATGTGTGATTAGCTGTGGTGCAGAGAAAAAAAATATATATACAAAGCTTTTCTTTTTTAAAATCATTGATTAAATTTGAATGTAAAAGCTAAAAAATCTGAGACATAATTAAAGAAACGAATTTAAGTTTTTAGCATTGCAAAAGTGACTGTTTTTTCGAAAGACCTTTAAAGTACATAGACCGGCAAACTGTCAGTTTAATTGAAGTTTTTTTTAAATCTCAGCTGTTGTACGTCAGATTGTTGGCACTTCGTACATTAAAATGCATGCGTGGTTAGCTGTGATGCGGTAAAAAAATATATACAAGGCTTTTCTAGCAGTCTTTTTTAATCATTGATTAAATTTGAATGTAAGGTATCCTGGGGTAATAACGCCACTTTAATGTTCTACCAATTTTCACGCCTTAATTTTAGATTGTATTTTTCGAACAAATATAGAATTTGTTACAGCAACGCATTGTCTGTCTATAGAAAAAATAATTTAACAGATATGCATTCATAAACTGTAATGGCGTGATTACTTGAACAATGCTGTTTGGCGTTATTACCCACCTATGCGGGTAATAACGCTGTCGGACGTTCCTCTCAGCCCGCACATCTTTGAAGAAAATCCGAGTAGCTATAGCTGCCACCACCAATATTATTAGGTGATATCGGTCACCCACTGTGAGGATTGTGTAAATGAACACTGACGCTGTCAATTAACTGAATTAACAGTTTATTTAGAATATATGTACACACTAAATACGCTATTTACAATTATATACAATTACAACTCGGATATAGGTGATCCGGTTCAACATTAAATTAAATACAGTAAAGGTTGGCTGTGTACTATTCAAATTACACCTTCCACCTCACACTCAATGCACATTAGATTCACTTTATCGGAGATCAATCTCGAATCTCCCACTAGAGGTATACTCGGCTTGCACTTCTCGGCCCAGAGCACTAAACACCAGGACGTCTATGTCCTTTGCTCTCCCGAAACGCACTCCTTACGCTCTACAACACAGAGCACACTCTATCAGGACCTCGGTCCTACACTACTCTCTAGGTCGAACCCAGATAACGAACTCATCTAATCTGAGACAAGACTTGCTCTTCTCAAATCACTGCTTTCCCCAATATGAACCCCCTTTGGAGCTTATCCATTGGGCACATCCCACATTCCTTTCTTGATTAGTGACATGTTCCTGGTCTGCGCATCATCCACATACCTCACTGACGGATGAACACGCCTCTTAGCAATCTCTTCTTCTACCAACACCACCTGTACAGGATTACCTGTCGATTCTCCCTTCAACAAAGAAAGAATGTCACCTTGGAAATTCTAATACACAGCCATACAATACACAAAAGATTAAGATAGAGAAATATCGGAAATTCCAATCGGTAGCAGGTGTGGTCTCATAACCTGACAAACGCCATGAAAACATATCTATAAAATAAGATGGAATAATCCCATGTAGATTGCCTATTTCTAAAAATACAAACTCTACAGCCCTAGAAATTGACAAATTGTTGACAACATTTTTTCTAAGCGATAGAAAATGTTTTGTGAAAGAGCAAGAAAAGAAGGGGGGGGGGGAGGCAAAAAAATATCAGACCCTGAGCTTCTTTTTCCCTAAAAAACATTGCACGGTTTTATCCTTATTTGAAATCATAATGTAATATTTTTATCATGTGAAATTTTATAATAATTATAGTTATGTGTAAAAAATATTTTTGTTAACACTATTATAGAAGTTTTTTAAATACTTTTATACCCTTAAATCCATTACTAATAGCGGTATCACACGTAGAATGATAAACAACAAACATTTCAGAAATCATTTGACACAACATGTTCTCCCAACCACTGCGTACTTGGTAAACAGGTTCTTCGAACTCTCGCTTTGCCCCTATTGGTTCAAATGATCAGCGCTAACTGAACGTTCAACATTTCCCGGGCGACACGGAAAATGCTCGGTGAGCTAAAACAACCACCAAAATTCTCTCCTTCATCAAGGTCAATCAAGTTTTGCTCATTGAAATGTTCTGTTGGGGGAAAAGTGGAGCGAAAGCTTCTTGTGTGATATGGCTATAATGTGGAAAACAAAATAAAATGTCGGCGTTATATTAAACATTCTATAATAAATTTGTATTTTTAATTAAGTAAATAAGATTTCCCTATTATTTATATCCCTATGATATCCCTTATTAAATTTTACACATGATCCATGTGATTATATTTCGTTATCTCTATATTAGCAATAAAATTAACTTTTAGCTGCTGTTAGCGCTTTCACTAATTGTTTTTTTTTTTTTTTTTTTTTTTTTTTTTTTTGTTAAATTTTAGATTTTAACTAGCAATTTCCAATTTATATAGGTACTATAGGTACAACTGAAATTCTATTCTGTCTGAAGCCCTCGTACTATTGTTAGAAATATTTAAATATATTAAACTTAGTTAAACTTAATTCTGTACGTTTAGTGCATAAATAGTATTCTATGAGTTTTAATCATTGATCGTCTTTTAACCTTTAACTAAAGTTGACGGTCTTACAGACCATTTCTTTTTGCAATTTTTATACTTTAACTTGTAATTTTCAATTTAATATAAACACTATCGAAATTTTGTTTCATTTGGAACTTTAGTACTATAACCAGACACTTTTAAATAGGTGCATATAAATTATAATCGTCTTCTACAAAACGTTTAGTAGAAAATACCATCCTATGAGTTAATCATGCCTTTTATTCATCTTTTGATCTTACGGTCCCACAGACCCCTTCACATTAATTACGTTACAATTTATCATCAGTTATCATCAGTTAAAGATTAAATATTGAAAATTTTGAATAAAAGAACACAGAGAAAGCGGACAATTAAAATTTAGAATTCAATTGAACAATCAAGTGGGAATTTAATAGAAACCTGATTTTGAAAATGTATGAATTAGAATATGGAAAATATTTTGATATTGTTTTATTTATAAGAGTTTAAAATAGTTTTTACATTGTATTAAAAAAGAAAGATCATTTATGGGTATTGGTACCCCCTTTCCTTTAATCTAACAATTTTAACAAGGACAATAATACTGTCTAATACGTAAAGTAAAAAATAGACCTCTTTTGAATGTAGTTCCGTCCCAGTAAGGAATCAACCATGGTATTAACGCCAAGGAATGGCGTTATTATCCCGATATACTTTTTGCGCAGTTTATATCAAACTACAAACTATCTAGCGAATATATCCAAAATCTTCTACAACATTTGGAAAGAGCATGAAATGCTCTACAAATTTAAATAGTAAACAAAATATTTCCTGGTAAATATATAGTCTTCGCATCATAGAACTTAATCCTCAAATTTTAGATCAAGCATTAATTTTAGTTGCTTCTAAAAGAGATAAGACCTACAAATCTAAGAAATTAAGCTGTTGTTTGTGTTTTATATGATTCACAGACCTTCTTTGCACAGCCCACAGGTGCCATTTTCCGGATTGCAACATAATTATGCGTAATATTAACACTTGGCGTTATTACCCCTCCTGGCGTCATTACACCAGAACACCTTACTATATCTAACTTAAAATTTTATTATGGCTTTAGTTTTTTTTAAATGATAATAAAATGTCTGTTTGGCGTACAATTATTCGAATCGGCAGACGATTAATACACCAAAATAAATTATCAAATAGCAAAGTAAATTATGTATCAGAAATAATCACTAAAAGAATAGTAGAAAAAATGGTTACAATTATAATGTTTAGGGTTATTGACACATAACCCGATCCCAACCCGAAAGGAAAATAAACAGACCATACTCCGATCCGAGCAAGGCAAAAATTCCATTTGAAAAAAACTATGGATGTGATATTTGACAAGAACCAAATCTGAATCCCACAAAAATGTTCAAATGAAGCATAACCCGAACCGAACAAAGAAAAATAATTTTCGTGGGCATGCAATCCGACCCGAATCTACAATTTTCCTATAAAAAAACTCTTTAATATGATCAAAAAGAAATCTGATACCGATAAAAGTATTCCAAAGAACTATAACTCGATAAGAGCAAGACAAAATAATTTCCCTGGACAAAAACCCGACTCGAACCTAAAAAATTCCATTTGAAAAAAACCTGAAATTTGATTCAAAGCACATCTGGATACAACCAAAATATTCGAAAGAACCATAACCGGATTCGAGTAAAATAAAATAATTTCCGTGGACATGAACCCGATCCTAAAAAATACCAACCCAATTCCGTCCTAAAGAATTTCATTGTAAAAATCACGAAATCTGAACTGAATCAAATCTGAAACTAATAAAAATATTCCAGTGCAGCATATCCTTATTTGAACAAGACAGAATAATTTCCCAAGACACGAGATCCGAACCTAAAAATTTCACTTGAAGAAAAACCCCACATCTGAATTGAAAAAATCTGTACCTGACAAAAACATTCTAAAGAATCATAACGGGATCTGAACAAGGCAAAATAATCTCCGTGGACATGGATCCTATCCGATCCTTAAAAATCATTCTGAAAAAATACCTGAAATCTGAATCGAACGACATGTGAACCGAACGGAAATATTCCAAAGAACCATAACCAGACCCGTACAAGACTAATTTTCATAGACATAAACCCAATCCGAAACAAAAATTTGTCCCGAAATCTGAACCAAATACAATTGAACCTAAGTAAAATATTCCAGTGAAGCATAACCTGTTTCGAACTATGTAAAATAATTACCGTGGAAGCACAAGCTGATCCAAAATTTAAAAAAAGGGAAAAAAAAAACCAAACAAACACTTGAAATCTGAATTGAACCAAATTTGAAAACGACAAAAATATTCCAAAGAACCATAACCGAATCCAAACAAGACAAAATAACTTAATAATTTCCAAGGACATGAATCCAATACGAACCTAAAATAATTGTTTGAACCTGAAATATGACTTACACGAAATCTGAAACCGACAAAAATATGCCAAAGAACATTAACCAAATGCGGACAAGAAAAATAGTTTCCGTGGTTATAAACCTGCCTCGAACCTAAAAAATGATTTTTGTTAAAAAACATTAAATAAGACCCGAACGAAATCTGAAACCGACAAAAATATGCCAAAAAACTCTAACCCGATCCGAGCAAAAAAAATAATTTCCGTAAACAGGAGCCCGAATTTAACCTAAATACTCCATTTGAAAAAAAAAAACGAAATATGACACAAACGAAACCTGAGACCGACACAAATATTCCAAAGAACCATAATTCGATCATTATAATCAACAAAAATTTCTAATTAATAAAGATTTATAACACAAAAAGAACATTCTTTATACTAATAAAAGAGCATCTATGAAAAACTCATTTTGTATATTTGAGAAAATTTTAATTTGCTTTCTTTTGTATAATTTTAGATCATATTTTTAATATAAATTATTCTTTTATGCTAAAAAAAATGCAAAAATTTCTTTTTATCACTGACATTTAAAATAGACTTGAACGTAGGTAAATTAGTATTTCAGGATTGTAGCAGTTAAAGGTTTTTTTTTTTTTTTTTTTTTTTTTTTTTTTTTTTTTTTTTTTAAGAAAAAGAGCTGCTTCTTTTTACACTTACATGCGTTAATTTGTATTGACAAACCATTAGATTAAAAGGTGTTCTTATTCAAAAAATTGATCTATTTCTTTTTATTGTTCGATACAAGCAGATGATTTTTAAAATGATGTTGAGAAACTTGGCATTTTGGACCAAATTTCCGTACGCGAAAATACCAATGAAGATCGCCATGAGACAACAATCTCTTATAAATTAAGATTTTTTCAAATGAAAATTTTAGGTTCGGATTGGGTTCATGTCCATGGAAATTATTTTGTCCTGTCCAGATCCGGTTATAGATATTTGGAATATTTTTTCCGTTTCGGAATTGGCTCGGGTCAGATTTCGGAATTTTTCAAATTCAATTTTTATGTTCAGTTCGAATTATATACATACAGAAATTATTTTGTCGTAAACGGATCGAGTTATGGTTTATTGGAATACTTTTGTCTGATTCGGATTTCTTTCGGCAAAGATTTCATATTTTTTTCATACTGAATTTTTAGGTTTCGTTTGGGCTGCAATTTTGTCTTGTTCGGATTGGTTAATGTTTCATTGGAATGATTTTGCTGAGCTCTGATTTGCTTCAGGTCAAAATAATAATATCATTACATTTCTTAAATTCTTAATTCGTTTTCCCACTCTCTTGACTAATATATCTACGAATAGGTTTGATAACACAGTTTTCTTCGATTATAGTTTTTTTAAGGAATAAGTGTGCTCTTGGATGTGAAAAGTGGAATAAACATATTTTACAGAGCGTGCGCCGCTTGCATTCTATTTGGTGAAGCAAATTGCAGCGAGCCGAGTAGGAGTTTCTTATAGATCAATATTTGGCTCTTAATTGAGTGGTAGTTAGCATTATTTCCGAATAAAAATTTCAGAAAATTTCTTAAATTGCTATTTGTATCCCCATCCCGTTGAATAATATATCTACGGAATGATTGAATATCGGAGTATCGTTCAGATTTAGGTTTGTTTACGAAAGTGTGCTCAACATGGTGATGGAACGTGAAACTGAAACGTTCAGCAAACCGCGCGTAGCACTCCTCCTATTCCCAGTTGCGGGTGGCCAAGATCCGTGTCGAATGTTCTAGGAAACATAATGCGTACCATGGTGATGGAAAGTGAAACTAAAGTACTTTGTGGCACGTAATAGTTCGGATATTTAGTTTATAGTTAGTGTTAAGTTAGATTTTGGTTACGATTAAGTAAAAGTAGATTGCAATTACGTTACAGTTAGTCTTAGATTATATTTAATTTTCGGTTAGCTTACAGTTAGGTCACAGTTAAATTACAGTTAGGTCAAGATTAAGTTGCAGTTAGGTTGTGGGTAGATTACGGATAGGTTACGATAAGGTGATGATTAGGATATTTTTATCTTATATTTAAGTTACAGTTACGTAACGGTTATGTTACAGACAGGTTACGGTTACGGTATAATTATCTTGCGGTTAGGATTTTTTCCCACAGACTGAAGATTATGCATGCTTTGATTAAAAATATATACACTTACTTTTGTACAATGGCTCTGAAATTATAACACTATATACTAACTTATTAGCTATTCATCAAGCATCGATTTCATTCACGATATAGTCGGATTTCAGAGTGATATAATTAGTTAGAAATTCAAAATATTTCAGTAGGGATTTCTATGTGAAAAAAAAGTAAGTAATTATTTGACTTGTCAGTGATTTTTACGGATAAATATCAACACTATTAAACGAAAATCATGCAATCGTTGGACATATATTCCCTCGCGTCTTTCCCACAGTCATTTTGAATATTTTTACAGCAATTTTTTTAAATTGATTTTTTACACAGTCAGCGGCCACGTATTTCAGATAATGTATTTACATACTTCGAGTTAAATATAGAATAATAAAAATTTTATGTTCGTTTAATACTATTATTATGGACCCAGGAAACGCCGGGCGGGTCAGTTAGTATATAAATAAAAACTGTGTTAACCGTCCGATAAGTAGCCTTGAAAATAGCATTTTCAGAAAGTTATTTTACTGCGAAAAAAATGATTTTAACAGAAATTTCCTCCAATTTTCAAAATTCCTAATTTAGGGTAATAATGATGCACCTATTCTCAATGCTAGGCGCAATCAACACCAAAAAAAATTCCTTTTAAGATGAATATTTTTTTTTTACAATATGAGTAATTTTGTAAAAAAATATAAATTCAAATATGTAAATATATTCAAATATATAAATTCAAATCCTATTATCAGAGGGCGAAAATCCGACACAATCTCTGTGTATTTATTTCAATCATAAATTTGAATTTTTTTAATCAATTGTTGTTGCCTTATGAACATGTTAACATAAACTTACCAAATTTTAAGCCTTTAATATTTTCATTAGCCAAATAAATTAAAAACAATAAATTAGGAATAGTATAAACAAAACGCTCCGAACCGATGAGTGAGTAAATTTCTATTTATTAGTAATATTTTTATGACAATTACTTAATTTTAACTGGTCGGTTATAACTATAATAAGCTTAATATAAAAAAAATCAAAATTTAAATTTAACAAATTACCACTATTTAGAAAGTGATATTTTCAAAGACTAAAATTTTAAAGACTTACATAAATAAATAAATAAATAAATATATTAGTTAATAAATTCTATATTTAAATTAATAATTAATAATAAACATCATTTTTCATAATGATCATAACGAGTCATATTTCAAGTTCGCCATGCATTAAACATTAATATCCGTAGACCAATGATAAAAAAATAGAACAGTAGTTTATAGATATACAACTTTAATTGTTTAAAATATGCATTTTTATTTAATGGAGTTAATCAGATTGACTTTTGAACGCCTCATATTACGTACGACATGGATAAACACTTATATTCCAGACCCATCATCAACAAATTTTAACCCTTTAAATCCCATGATAGAACACGTTCTAGAAATTATGTAGTTCAGAAAATCTGATTTTACAACAGAAAATTGAATAGCTAATTTCGTTTTATTATGTACCGAATTTTCTGTTATTATTTGAAGCAAATATTGCTGTTTTAATTTTTTGTGGGAATTCAGATATACGAATTAAAATATCTTAAAATATCTCGGGCAGTTTGGGATTCAGAGGGTTAAAAGAAATTTCAGTTTTATAATTTTCGGAACTGCGATTTTTTAAACTTATAAACATCGCACATTTTTAATTTTTACAGCTTTGAGTAGAGAAAAACAACTTTGAAATCTTTATCACAATTTGTTTTCAAATTATTACTTTTTTTCTAACGTTTTTAATACTTTTTTGTCATCGTGGCAACAGGAGTATTCTATTTTTGAACATTAAACATGGACCAATCAGAAAACGAATAAATTGCGAAGTTCAAAAATAAAAAAGATTCAAATGTACTTCAGATTTTCCAATTCGCTTACGAGGACAACAACTATTTTCGAAATAGTTTAATTAGAATTTTAATAATGCATGTGGAAAATTGTAATCAGAAAAAAAAGGAAAAATTCTGTGTTGTTTTCCCATTAATGTTGTTTTAGTAGCTATGAAAGGCCTGGATGATATTCATCGATAGAAGGCTGAGATTATGACTTAATTACTAGGATTGTATCTCCCCGTAACTTAAAATATCCTAAAATATTGTATCGTCAAGTTATACTTCCAAGTTATCCGATGAAGGAGATGAGATTCTCACAATGACCATTGCACATCAAACGTAGGATTAAATAAAACAACAACATTTTACATCCCTACAACCACATTGTACGCTGCATTTACAAGATTTGCACGTGTAGTTATTATGGGCTGTTATGAATGTGGTGCTTCGCACGGTTTTGTACCATCCTCACTCCTCATTTTTTTACAATAACCAACCATAGCTGTACTGCTGATGAACTTTCAGGCATGGGTAGCAAGTTGTCAATGAACGAAATGCGTACACTATATTTCGTTTTGTCATTGCTTTATGACTTCCTATTTCTTTAAAGTAGGTGAGATTTCTTCTTCAAAGAAAAAGCAATGTCTTTGAAACGAAAACTTTATTTATTTATTTTTTTTTTTTTTTACTTTTGGCCACTGTAGAATAATTCGTTCAAAGAGAAATTTTTTTTCTTATCTTATCGCATTTGATTTTCTTAGCTTCCATTTATGGTTTTAAAAACTTAACGATGCATATCGTTATCAAAATTCGGTATGATTGCAATTAGAATGTCTTTTTTAATGAACCAAAAACCAATTATTCAAATTCGTGTTATATAACTGAAAAAATGAAAATGCTTGTTTTAAAAGTATAATTGATTTAAATATATTTGGATAGTAGGATTGTATTGTAGAAATTGTAGAAAGATTATTTTACTTCGTGTACATGTAACAAAATATTTTTCATTCGCTCAATTCGGAATTGTTCTTTTATAAATATTTTTACCTTAAAAAAGAGAAAAGAGAAAAGAGAAAATGGTTTTTAAAGATGTAAACTGGTAAGTTACTTTAAATTTAAATCGTAAATGATTTTTAATACAATATAATTTACATTTATAACATTAGTAATAAAACCATGTAGCTATTGGTAGTAACTGCTTGAAAGTAAAATTTGTTGAACAAAAGGTATTTTAAGTATTTTCTGGCACTTATAGATAAATTTTGTTCCTTATAATTTTTTATTTTTTTAAAGAAAACTTTTATTGATACATAATTTTTTTAGTAGAATAAAGATTTTAAAATCTATAAAAACAAGAATTCTCTGATGTAAAATAATTTGTCGAATAAAAATGTACTTTTGTTTTTTATCTGCTTAGACGAGATATCTCTTTTTGTAGAGCCCTGTACCCCTATGTTTTCTGAAAAGTAAGGGATCTCTTAGCCTAGAACTACATACTATAGTCCGAAGACCTTTAAAAAGTAGCATAAGGAGGCAAAAATTGGTAAAAATAAAAAATAAGCAATGAAAGATAAACAAAAGAAAGCTACAGTTGTCCCCTAGATTAAATGCAAAAAAAAGATTGAGAAGACAGTAGGAATACATAAATATGTTAATAAAGGAATAATATTAATGCTTTAATATAAAAGAATGTCCCTATCGGAGTTAATAAGGATCGAATCCCACAATGGGGGGGGGGGGTAAAAGAGAGTAAATCAGAAACAATTTCCAATCCCAATATAAGTAAGAAGGATCGTTAAAAGTCCCGGAATGAGTAAGGGGATTCAGAAGGTAAAGCGGCATGTAGAAAAAAATGGTGCCAAACATGTGAAGCCCTAGTTTCGTCAGTAATAGAAATGAGTCGGAATACTTTCATGATTGTTTATTGTCCTGTAAATGATTACGTCTTAGAATGATACAATGTAAGAAAGAAGCATGGTAAAAGTTTTAATGATAAATGTTGAATAGACTGAGTCTGCATAATGAGAAAGACGTTTATACATTTCTATAATAGTCGAAATAATATGCAGATAAGAAATGGCTGAACAATATTGTAAGAAGTTGAAAATTGTGCATCTACTCATATCTTCTTTTCTTGATAGTGGAAATTAAATGTCTCGCTGAAGGAATGTGAAGCCTTAACATTGACATTAAGATATATTTGTTTTATTTTATTTATTACGACATTATATACGGGTATATACAAAATGGTGCGTATCAAAAAGCATTAGATTTCAGGTTATTTACACAAGATGCACATATAGACCAATTTTGACTGATCTGATTTACTTTTGAGTACAATGGCGACAACACAAAAATTATGTTAATACGATTGAACTTGGGTCCCATAAACAGGTTGCCCAGTCTCAATTTAATCTTTACCAATTATGATGTGAGAAGATAATCCAGTTTTTTCCCCTGTGTATCAGAATGTTGATATCGTACGAATTTGAATTTGCTTGAAATTGTATTACAGCTGCTTACAATAATTGATGAGTGAGGTATTTGAAAGACAATCATTTTGGAAACTAATAGCTATGTGTCTTTTGTAGTTTTATCTAGAAAAGTAGAAAAAGAATTTTAGTTCTTCTAATTTGAGAAAAAATTAAAATCTTTTATTTTCACAGAATTAAGGAAGCATTTCTAAAATAGAATTTATTCCGCTGAATTTTATTATTAAAGCTGTTGCAAAATTGTTTTCAGCCGAAACCATTTCAGCCCGGTATCTACATGGAATATTGGCTTTTCAATGCCTTAATTTTCAAGTACCCATTTTCAAATTCCATTTTTTAACAGAATTTATGCATGCGTTAAAACTGTTCATTTCATGCTTACTTAAAAGTCGATAGAATAATAACACAATATTTCCTGTTTTTACCGAGTTTCATAACTTTTAGGAAACTAAAAGCCGCAAAAGAAACATTTGTTTTGCAAAGGATTCCTTAAAAGTCCAAAAGTTTTTTCTGTCTAATAATTCTGTAGAAAAAATGGTGCTTTTTGAAACAGTTTATAACACTTAAAATATTATGTTGTAGTTTCGTAAGCTTTATTGGTTGATAAAGAAAAAATTATCATTTTCAAAATGGAACAATAAATGAACCTGTTTCATATTAATGTGTAAAACACCTCCAAATACAACATATATTTTTAATTTTTAAAAATTTCTTTATAGACGATGTTCTTAGTTGAAAATTCTTATTTGTTGCCCGTTATTCTGCGAAAAATGATTTAAATATTTATTTTTTGCTTAAATTATACTTTATTATACCGAGTATTATAAAGGAAGATATATTATATCTGAGTATTAATTACAGCTTGAAGCAATTTAATTACATTACATATTTTTTAATCAACAATCCACTTAACTAAAAAGTGATTTTCCCCAGTTTGTGTTTTTTCGATGAATAGACAGACGTGTTCAAAATAATAAAACTTTTACGTATGTATGTTATCCAATTCACTCGATTTTTTGAGTGGGGGAAGGGAGAGGTATTTTTGTGGTCCGTTTTGAAAAAACTAAGTAGGAGATTTAGAATGAAGTTATTATATTCTTTACTCATAAAAAGTAAAATAAATTCAGTTTTTACTTAAATTGTACATGCATTAACACAATTTAATTTGTTTCTTCGAAGCTAATTAATTAACTTATGAAAAATACGATGCTTAAAACTATCCAACACTCTTAAGCAAATAGTTAAAGAGGTAAATTGGCTCAAAATATATAGTATTGTAAGAGAAGATACAACCTAACGTTTACTTTTTTTTTTTTTTTTTCAAAACATTAGTTATTTCGAAATTTGCCGGGAAAGTCATGAATATTCTTGATAGAAACACTATACTTCATGGCGTCCATTAATTACATAGCAAAAATGCATATGAAAATGCTTAAATAAAAAACGTTTGAAAGATGCCAAGTAACCCCCTCCATAAAAAAAGACAGAAAAAGAAAACGGAATCTTGTAATATGCAACTTATGCACATAGAATGGAAGATTTCGTAGGTTGTTGACCCTTTGTTTCATACTGTGCTATACTTATAGGTCTATAATGTTATTCTTTTTTTCAATACTGTTTATACTTTCGATGCAGTATGAAATGTAAAAACATCAAATAGCGCAAAAGTTCAAATAACTTAGCGAATATAAAATAGCAAATAAGGTGGAGATTTTCGAAATTTAAACTATGTAACAAACGGTGATAAAATTTTGCTCTATGTTATGCTTTCGATTTTTTTTATAATAATAGATTTTTTTTTATTTTTAATATAAAACATTATTATTATTATTATTATTATTATTATTATTATTATTATTATTATTATTATTATTATTATTATTATTATTATTATTTTAAATTATAAAATAAAAACCGCATAAATAAAAAATATATATGAAACATGCAGGATATTATTTTCTCAATTATTCCTGTAATCTACACTGTAAAAAAGGGGTCGATCTACTAAAAACATTTTAGTAATCCTTGTAAGTACTAAATAATTTTTAGTAATCTTACTCGGTTACAAGGAATCTGTAAGAATTACTAGAAAAAAGATAGCAACGAATAGAGTTAATAGTTTAAAATTTTTAATAGCTATTACTAAAACTTACAAGGTGTGGCCGAGATAGCCTAGTGGTCCTAGCACCGAACTCCAGGCTGAAAGTACCTGGATTCGATGTTGGACGCCATCAAATATGCACCGAATGTATGTGCTGTAGGTACTTGTTAAATAAAGGGATTATGAAAATCCTGTCGTAGCAGTTATCATGGGTAATGATCTCTGAACTTTCCCTCCCCTTTAGAAACGTGTCAAAATAGAGCAGGTAGCAATGTTTGGTGGTGCCATCTATTGTAGTTTTACCGAAAATCTTCCGTTTCCGAAGTCTGCCTTTTTATTCACTAGATGCAGCTCGAAGGAAGCTCCTGTCCTTCGGGCACACGTAATGGTTACTAAAAATAATTTTGAAGCTATTGCTAAAATTTGCTTGGTGGCTCATACTGAAAAGTTTTAAGTTAGTAATACGAAAATTTCTTTAGTTCAGTTTCCAAAGAAATGCTTGTTTCACTTGCGAAAAAAATTTTCGTAATGGTTACTAAAAAATTCTGTGGAATGCAAATTTACTAAAAATCATTTAGTAACCTCTTGATTTTTTTTTATTGTGTAGAGTTTGAAATATAGTATGAATTTCCCCCCAACAAACGCATATGATTAAATAACGACGTAGAACTGAAAGCTTTTCAAAGTAACTGCTGAAATAATATTTAAATCTTTCAGCTGGAATCTTTCAAGTTTTCGTAACTATAATTACATTTTTCGGATATATTCATATACTTATGAGATCTTTTTAGGCTTTGTTAATTCATACATATATGTGATGATTTAAAAGTTAGGAGCCAGAGACATCAACGCCGGGTTTCCCATTCACTGCAGAGAAGTCATGGCCACCGAGGAAAATAAATAAATAAATGTAGAGAATCCAAATAATTACTCAGCCAAGAAAGAACCAAGAATCTTTTTTTTCAACTGGAGGCTTCCCCTTTTAAATCTAAAAAGAAAATTCTAGAACCTTCTGTAACCTCAACCATCATTCTTTTATGTAAACAGAATTCTTGTCCAGCTACGAGACTATTTTCCACAGACGATAAATTTATTTAAAAAAAAATATTACTTAACCAATTTATAATCGACTCATAATTTCTTAGGCAGACGATTTTTATAAATGATTAATTTTAAGAGAAAAAGAAAAGAAATGAATTTATTAATATGCACACATCACAGGTTGACGGAGGAAAAATAAATAAATAAATAAAATAATGATATTTTTTGAAAGGTATGGTTTTGGAATAAATTTAATAAGACTTTCTTAAAAAGGGTTGCTACAAACATAGAAGAAATCAGTGATATTTGGAATATTAAGAAATAAAGTTTAATTAAGAATATTTTTAATTTAGAGCCATCTTTTTAAATTTACGCATACTGGAATAATGTTTTTTAAGGCAAATTAAGAATTTATATCGTCTGCATAAAGACTAACAGATTAGATTTAGAAACAAGATTTTAATTTAATAATTTGAAGTAAGTACGGAAAATTAAGATAGTATAAAGGTTAGTTTTGGCGAAAAAAATTTAAATTTGTAATATTATCCCCCCTCCTCAAAACTTTGTATGAAATTGATAGTTAAATAAAACTACAAGTTCAGACAACAGAAATATAATAATTTAGAAAAGTTAAATTTTGGAATAAAACTGTCAAACTCAGGAAGCCAAGAGATGGAAGAAAATAAAATTAACGCAATATAAAAAATATTAGTGATTAAAATAAAATAGTTATGAGAAAATTAATCTGACTTAAATTTAGGTAGGAGCGTTTCCCTGAAAGAAATACAATACTGTTACAATATCACTTACTCTTTGTAAGTGCATAGGAGATAATACATACAATAACAGTAAATAAGTTATAAATATAAATAAGCAAGAGATAAAAAATATAATAAAAACAATAAAAATTCGTTCTCATGGAAGTTTAAATAATTACAATAACTTAATGCATAGTTTATTTAATGTTATGTTGGATCCAACATCTCTTAATACTATATCAAATTTTTCTTTCATCAATTTCTTAATAATAAATAGCATCACTCTCAATATCAATAATAAATAATATAGAAAAATTTAAATAAAAATAATAACAACAATAATAAGTAGTAGTATAATAAGACTCAAAATTGATAGCAATAATAACAATAATTCTCCATATCCTAATATTTCTGAATAAGAGTATAATTAATACTAAACTTCATTATAGAAATCATAATAATAATAATAATAGTAAAGCAAGAGTATAATCAAAAGAAAATATCACTATTTGTTTATTATTGATAGGGAAAATATTGGTTGAGAATAAAAATAATTACATAGCAACTAAATAATTTTCTTATCTTCTAATAGCATAAGAAAGTATTTTTTGCTAGCCGAAAGTATACATTAAAAAAATCATAATAATTTCAAAATCCAAATAAAATTAAATCTAACTATTTAGAAAATAGACTCTCAACCAGTATTTCCTTACAATAATTCCTCTCTGATACTCTTTTACAAAATTGTCAAATTTTGTTATAAGTTTTCAAATGCCAAATGTAGAATAATGTTTTATCTACACATGGTTTATAAATTTTAATAATAAAATACAAATAGGAATAAAAGGTGTCATCCTTAATTGAGAAATGGAAATAAAAATAGTGTGCTTTTTTGAAAAACTCTTAATATCTGTAGTTTTCACAATCACTGAAAATCACATATTAAGTTATAGGTTTGAGTAAAGTCATCAAATTTTATAACTATTATCACCTAATATCTGTTGAATAAATAGAATAATACTAATGTCAATAACTGAGTAAATATAGTTAGACTTAAATACACTTAAAATTAATTTATCAACATCAATTTGAAAGCTTTTACAATCAAAGTGTACACCTTATGCCTGCATAAGGAGCCCAATTTAACCCCAAAAACTCCCAAAAACAAGTAATATTCTTGTTGGCCACCAAAAACATACCTGCTAATGTTGAAAATTACGGTGATAAAATATTTAAAGAATAAGAGCTAAAATTTAATCTACTGTCTTGACTTTAGTTTGATCTAGTGATTGCGATTGTATCTGAGGTTTTGTTGGTTTTTTGGGTTGCTCATGAAACAGTTTAAAATCTTCTGGTGAAAAATAGGGTCTTAATTTAGAAACATGCACAATAACGGAATTCAGTCCTGTCTCATAATTAAATTTATCTATTTCATAAGTTACATCAGAAAGTTTATTTATAATTTTATATGGTTCAGAGAAAGTAGGTTCTAATTTTCGAGTGTTAGGGTATTTAAATTCTTCATAAATTACAGAGTCTTGTATTTTTAATGGGCATTCGACAAAATTTCGATCATAGAGTCTTTTACTTTTAAGGTGAAATTCACGAGTTCGCGCTTTTGCAATTTTGAGGGCTTTGTCTACTGGTGTTGTATACATTTTAACTGCCTCACACAAAACCATTACCCTCCATTTTAAAAATCTGAATCAAAATTATCGTGAAAATTTTAACTATATTTAGCTGCTAACTTTAACCAGAAATTTTATCTAATAAAAACAGAAATTGTAAATATCAAAGTTATACCTTAAATTGGGATCAACTTTTAAATTCTAATATTTTATAAATCATAAACAGATGCAAAAATTTTAATGATAGGTAATTTCTTACTTAAAATCACAAAATTTACTGAAAAATTAATTATATTTATCAGTCAAAACTCTAGCGGCAGTTTTGTACAGTTCCAACTTTCTTACTGAATTTGAATAAATTATAAGAATCCGGGAATTTAAGGTCACTGCTACCAGAAATTCTAACAAATAAAGGAAAAAACATAAATGTTAACTTAGTTTTCTAGCTCAAATATCTAGTAATAGGAACATCATCATAAAAATACTGTATTCTGAGAATAGTTCTTGATAGCAAACAAATATCAATAAATTAGAAAATGTACTTTAAAAAAAATAACTTGAGCTTCTAAGTTCTTTTATACTTCATTATTATTACGAACTTATTTTTAAACGTGCATAAAAATATCATAATAATCTTAATAAGTAACAGTAAATATCTTAAGAACATCATACACCTCAATTAAATCCTTAAGAATAAAAATACTTCAATCTCCAACACATAATAATGATAATAATAATACTCATAAATAGGTAAGTAAGTAAGATTCACTGACAAATAATCAAATAAATAAACCTGACAAACAGAGAATAATTAATTTAAATAAATACATAAAAAGTATACAAATAATAATAATCAAAACACTACGAAAAAATTCTCACCGAAATCTTATTGGGCTCAACTACCTCGAAAAATATCTGTCTATTCACTAATTTACAAGAAATGGTCTTGTAGTTATTATTTTTTTTCTTCTTTTTCATCATCACGAGTACTACTTTTTCTCGACCAAAGCACTTTACAGGAACAATTCCTGTGTTTTTGTCACTCCAGAAATCAAGAGACTATGGCAGTTCTTGTTTAAAAACACATCCAATAATGACGGGCAAATTATTCAGCGATCCACAGTTTTTATTGTCACTTCGTTCCATAGCCAGTTTCTTTAAAATCCAAAAAAGGCAGCTCAGATAAAATATCCTGTCGGACTTTTGATTTTATTGTGATGATTTAAAAGTTAGGAGCCAGAGACATCAAAGACGGGTTTCCCATTCACCGCAGAGAAGTCATGGCCACCGAGGAAAATAAATAAATAAATGTAGAGAATCCAAATAATTACTCATTGGCTGCTGTAAGTTCATTTATTTAATCCGTAATCGTGAGAAAGGGAAAAGCTCCTTTTGCGAACTATCTATAACCGAAATATCCAAAAAAATATTCCATCATTTTCTTAAACCAACCGTACTCAGCCAAGAAAGAACCAAGAATTTTTTTTTTTTTTCAACTCGAGGCTTCCCCTTTTAAATCTAAAAAGAAAATTCTAGAACCTTCTGTAACCTCAAACCATCATTCTTTTATGTAAACAGAATTCTTGTCCAGCTACGAGACTATTTTCCACAGACGATAAATTTATTTAAAAAAAAATATTATTTAACCAATTTATAATCGACTCATAATTTCTTAGGCAGACGATTTTTATAAATGATTAATTTTAAGAGAAAAAGAAAAGAAATGAATTTATTAATATGCACACATCACAGGTTGACGGAGGAAAAATAAATAAATAAATAAAATAATGATATTTTTGAAAGGTATGGTTTTGGAATAAATTTAATAAGACTTTCTTAAAAAGGGTTGATACAAACATAGAAAAAATCAGTAATATTTGGAATATTAAGAAATAAAGTTTAATTAAGAATATTTTTAATTTAGAGCCATCTTTTTAAATTTACGCATACTGGAATAATGTTTTTTAAGGCAAATTAAGAATTTATATCGTCTGCATAAAGATTAACAGATTAGATTTAGAAACAAGATTTTAATTTAATAATTTGAAGTAAGTAGGAAAATTAAGATAGTATAAAGGTTAGTTTTGGCGAAAAAAATTTAAATTTGTAATATATATAAACAAATACACATGAAATAAATACTAAAATTTAATTGCTTAAAAGAGTACTACATCACGCCTATGGTATAAAATGATAATTTCATTGCTCTTTATTTTAAGACATTCCATTTAAATTTTAGAATTCAGAAGTTTTATAGTAAATGCCTTTTACAAGTTTCTCAATAAATTCGAATCGTTGGAAGTAGAATTTAAAATTATGCAAATTAAAAAAAATATTAATTTAAAATCTGTTGAGAATTTACAAGTTTAGAGAAAAATTTGCCTTACATATGAAATAAATATTGAAATTTCATTATCTAAAAGATAAATATCACTAAATGCTATTTAATTATCATTCCCTTGATCTCCGTCTCAACGCATATAATTAAATTATTATTAAAATTAAGAACTAAAAGATCTTTAAATAATTGCTGAAAGAAGATGCAGTTCTCAAGTGGATTTTCGATCAAATAGAATCTTTAATGTCTTATGACCTAGAATTTAAATTTCTCGAAAATTAAAATATTCATACATTTCGAATACATTAAAGTTAGCTAAAATGTTTTCATTACTCTGAAACAGATATTTAAATATCATTATCTACAAAATATCACAATTTGAAATGTCTTTATTAATAAATTATTTGCTTTGCATTTCATTCCATTTGATTAAATTATTATTAAATTTTGTAGCAGAAATATGTTACAGTGACTGATGAAAGAGAACTTAGCTCACAAGTAGTTTCATGTTAGATGGTTTCATAAATTTCAATATGTCATGTTCTATCAACTGAATTACATTTTCTTGCAAATTTCAATATTCATGTATTGGACATAAATTATAATTTTCAGAAGATATATTAAAGTGCTGTCATACAAGCGAAATAAGTATTAAGTATAAAATATTGCTAAAATACCCAAAGACTAAAACGATATTACCAAGAAAGCAATTAAAACTCATGAATTTTAAACAGAATTTAAGTAAAAATACATAGATAAGTTTTAAATTCAACCCTAAATAGTAAGTTAAATCCACTTACTTCTTTAAACATATGCAATTCATTTATGATTTGTTGTTTTATCTCCTATTCAGTTTCCAATTAAACTATTTAATCACAGTCCAATACAAATTTTCAAATAGAATAAAAATATATACAGGTATATATTTAAATTATATATATATATATATATATAGGTAGGTAGTTATATAGATAGATAGATATATGTGTGTACATTAATTTTCTTAAAATTACTATGATGATTTATTTATCTAATCTTACAGTTACATACGCTATCTAAAAAGAAATCCTCAAATTCCCAAAATAATTACATTTATAAAAGATAAACGTTTAAACCAGTTTGAAATATTTTTTATATATTTTTTACCAAAGAAAGTGTTACGCATTCAGAAGAGAAATCAAAAACTTTTTTTGTGTGATGATGAACGTACAACCGTTTAACGCTCCTGTATGATGCAATTCGAAATATTTAAGATAAATTATTGTTTTATGCATCATTTACAATTAATTTCTGTGTTAAAATACAAAGTTATCAAAAAAGAAGGATTCATCTAATTGCAGATGCTTCTCGAGTACATTTCTTCTGTATCAATGGAGTAAAATTTTTAACTACCACTATTTCTGACAATGCGTTACTAATATTGGTAAATAAAAGTTTTAGTTACAAAAATTCGTTAAAAGCTTTGCTTTTATATTCAAATAGGTACTGAGAAAGGTTGTATGATAATAGTATTTACTTTTCAGAAATCTATTATTGATAGACATAGACTGCATTTTTGAAAACTTTATGAAAGAAGCAAACTTTAAGCAAACTTTATGCAAACTTCTGCAATTTTGTCATTTAAAGCTCAAAATTGCAGAAGTTTGCATTTGAAACTTTTTTACCATTTAACTGAATAGTTCAAATTTTACCACACTTATTACATTCATTCTTCTTTAAATTATTTTTCTTCAAAAAATCCTTTGGTTATATTTCAAACAGATTTTACGTACACAAAAAAAGAACATTTAAAAACTAAACAGATGACGTACATATTACCTAATTCCGAAGAGTGAAACACAATTACAACATGTCTGATAGAAGGCAATTAGATTGCACTAAAACTATCTACAATGGTCCCGAAAAGTTAAGGTACAACCTGTTTCTTGAGTCTGATTTGCAAAAGAACGAATATAGAAGCAACAAATTTGGAGGAGATGTGCGCTAAACTGTTATTTATTAAATGCGACATACACATTTACTTAAGTTAAACGTATAAATGGAAATACAACAAACAAGCACGCATGGTGGAAAATTCTATTCTTGAAGAAATCAGTACACCGCAGTATTATTCGGTAAAATGACACAGAAGCATTAAAAAACTAGTTCTAATACGGAATATGTCCACCTCGGACTTGAATGCATTGGCGGCATTGATTTTCCATGTTCTCAATTCCATTGTGAGATATTGAATAGGTAGCGCTGACCAGACAATGAATAAGTCTTGTTCCAACTCATTTAATGACCTTGTAAGAGGACTTAATTTCGCAACATGTCTTCCAAGATCGTCCCAAAAATGTTCTATTAGATTCAAACAAAAAACAATTCAGAATATTCAGACAAAAGAGTATTACTACTAATTGGAACATGTATACTAGAACAGTCATTAATTTGTACAATTAGTTACTGTCACTTGTTAAACTATCAAATTTGATAGTCAGACGACAAAATTTGTTTGGTAAATTAAGTACTTTACAACAATGTTTTGATATTAATATTTTAATTACATAGAAACAAACATATTTAAAATATGTTTGTACAAATAAAAAATAACATAATAATATTGAAAATGACATTGAAACAGAAAATCACAAGCGCATTAAACTATATCTGTATTTATATTTTTGGAAAATATACCTTCATTTTAAATTATCGTGTAGAAACTTAATTATATCCTCCTTTGTGTAAATGTTTGTTAAGATTTTCTTATACTAACAATTCGGGTGTAATGCACGAAGGAAAAAATTACTCATTCTAAATTAATTTGGAGTACATAACATCTTCATACTACAAGGATTATTTATGTTTTTATTTAATTATCTATTTATTTATTCAATTATGAGTTATTTTTGCAAACAGATAATTATGAAACATTGAACAGAAAAAAACATTAAATTTTATTTTTTGTGCAGAAACTTTATTTGATTTTTTTAAATTTTACTTTTCGTGCTTTACAGAAACAATGCAAAACATAAAATAAATATATACAGCATTTGTTCGGTTCCTAGAATTTTATGACCAAGAACTACTGTGGTACCAGTATTTTTTACAGAAAATCTCAGATTAAATGAGACAAAATTTTGCGTTTTTTAACAATATTTATTTTTCTATAAAGAAATGCTTATATTTCACCTGGAAAATAACGATACCCGTAAGAACCATGATATATTTTCTAATTTTTTATTACTCATAAAATCTACAAATTGTATTTTAACGTACAGTAATTACTAACAAATCAATTTTGCACATTTCGTACATATCTGCTGCGCGCCATTTTTTAATACACTGTTAGGATTTTGCAGAAAACTATTCAGTCATTCTATCGTTTTTATCAAACATTGTTAAGTAACCATAACTGTGCCTTGACCAGAAAGAGGGCAATAATATAGTCAGATCCAACTTAAATTGTGGTTATGTAACCGTTTTTTATAAATATATTTAAAGAGTTGAGGAACAGTGAGGGGTGTCCTAGCTGTGATTAGCTTAACACACAGTCTGCTATTGAAATATCTTGTACTAATTTTGTGAACCATTGATTGAAAAGATTGAAAGTTAAGTTCTAAAATGTCTTTAAACTTAACCCTTTACTGTACTATTTTTTTTTTAAATTTTTATGAAAAAAAATATCCGAAATCTATTTATGTCTAATAATGGAAAAAATGGAGAAAAATAAACTTAAAAAATAGCTAAATTTTTATACTTTATGGCATGTATCCTGTATATACAATTGGGATTTTAAAATATTGCATATATATATTTTGCAATTAAATTGACTGGATTTAATTAATTTTATCTGCTTAACACCCTGGTGCTTTCTTTATATTAACACATTTAAGTATTTAGTAAAAATAATAAAAGTAAATTATGCCTTGACTGCTTGATCTTTTTTTTTTTTTTTTTTTTCCAAAAGACAAATTGTGATTTTTCCTCAAATTCAACCATCTTTAATGGATAAAAGAAGAGTTATTTCATTCAGTGGACTGGTCTTGATCACTTACAGCGATCATATTGGCCAAATTCATGGCACATAAAGAAAATTGTTGTGTTTTTAGCTCACAGGCTATCAAAGCCTGAGAGTTTATGTGCCCGTCCGTTCCGTATGTGCGTGTGTGCGTAACCTGATAGCTCATGATAAAAATATCCAATTAACTTGAAATTTTGGATATATGTATGTTATGATAAGGCGCTTCCCTGATTAGTTTTTGGAGTTCATTCGATATGTATAAGAGGGGGAATGCCCCTCCCCTTAATTTACATAAATAAGTTTCCATGCAGAATTACCAATTTTCTCTCAAAATTTAGATAAAGGATCATAATGATGAGGTACCTCCGTAATTAGTATTCGGTGTACTTTGGATAAATATAAAGAGGGGAAAGGGGGGGGCTAATTTCCCTCTCCTTAATTTATATAAATGGGTTTTTCATGCAGAATTGTCAGTTTTTATTTAGATGATGAAGCATATTGCTGATGAGTTTAAGGCGTTCAATGATTAAGTATAAAAAGGGGAAATGGAGGAAGCTGCTCCCGCCCCCCTCCTTTTTTTTTCGAGTGGAATTAACCCTTAAAAGTACAAGACTGTAATGTACAATTAGTATGCGTAGCGTGTGAACTCAATGCCTTCAATTTAACTGGGCAATATGCTTTTTATTAATTATGTGCAAGATGCGTCCCACGGCGCAATGAAGCATTAAGTCAAGAGAATTAGTAGAAAAATGTATTAAGTTTAAACAAAGCTGTTGTTATAGAAACATATACATAAAGAAAAAATATAAGCAATATATTTTTTTAACCTGATAAATATTTCCGTTTCCAAATAATGATTGTTTATTCAGAACTTTATACTTGTTTATTTTAAATTATCTTTTATTACATATTGGTAAATGTTAAATAAAAATTGAAAATTTATAAATAGATCGACTCTGAATCATATATAATACACAAAAAAAAACTGTTCGTAAAAACTGATTTTAGATGCTGCACGTAGATTACTAAAATTTTCTATTAAGAGAAAAAAATATATTTTGGGATATATCGCGGAATAATGGAATTCCATATTTCCTGTCTAAAATATTAGAAATTGGAGCATTTCTGTTTTTAATAGGCTTTGTATTTATTTAACTGAAACCTTACTTATTTTTTAATAAAATGTTAGGAACATTCATTTATTATATTTTTTCAACAAATTAATGAAAAATATATTGATATTTTTAATGGAAGAATTAATGTAAGGGGATTTATTTCACAGATATCTCTCACCATATGTATGAATGTGAGGGTACAAACATTCTAAAATTGTCAACTAACACATTATTTTCTTCACTTTTCTTTTAAAAATAGAACCTATAAACATTATTGAATATTTTACTTTCTTTTAATTGCAAGATTAAAGGCATTTGTAGTGTCAGTTTCACTTTTTTAAATCGAAAATTCATATTGTGTTTTATTTTTAAATTGATTATGACACTGACAAAAATTTAACTATTTTTATCGGACATTCGAAATATTCGTTCTGATGAATGGCATGTACATTTTTTTCGATTTTTTTATTTAAAGGAGTGAATATAAAAGACAATAAAAAAAAATAATTTTTACTTAATGTAGGAAGGCGATCGGAAAATTAGTTATCGAGATATTTATAATCACGATTTCTACACTCTTCGATTTTCCATGACAATATATTTCATTTAAATTTCAATTCAAAAATATATTTTAATTGGAAAGAAATTTCTAATCCAATCCAATAAATTTTTAGTTAATATGATTATTATATTTGGATTTATAAGAATTTTATTTTACGAAATTCGGTAATACTTGAGTAGTTTCGCGTTTTAATTAATTAGTCGAAATTAGATCATCAGCAATTCATTAATAGACCACTACTATGTATGTTAAAATATTTAAATATCCGTTTAAATTTTGTTTTGGAAATTCAATAAACATTATAAGCAGTTTACACATGTTTTATTTTCATGCATTGTAGTATGCAAACCCATGATGGGTAAGTGCTACTCTGGTCCCCAACAAATACTTTATAATTGCAAGGCTTAGAGCGTTTGAAGTTTCTGTTCCAGTTTTTTAAATCAAAAGTTAATATTGTTTTTCATTTTGAAATTGATTGTGACACCCACGAGAATTTAATATCATTGTAAAAAGAAATCACCATAATTCCAGATATTTTATATGTACTCCTTATTATTCAAGTTACGTTTACAAGCTACATAACTGAGACAATGTCAGATGCTGTCGAATGACTCTTTTCAAATGATATTTATATACAGTTATTCTGTTGGTAATTTTTAATTAAAAACAATCTCAAAAGGTTTACAGGTGCGTTCGTAATTATGTAAATATGAAGCACCTATAGTCATCATTCAATCCGTCTGTCTCTCTGTCCGTCAGTGCGTCCGTCTGTGTCCGTCCTCATATAACAACACAAAATTTACCGAAGCGAATGCTTTGAAATTTTAAATATATCATTGTTGCAAAATGTTGCCGATTCATTTCCAATTTTATGAAAATCGGATGCATAATTTAATAACAGGGACGGTCAAGAGTTTTCCGTTACATTACAGCCATTGAGAAAAAAAATCGAGAGCATTTTAATGGTGTTATAATCTTTCAAACAGAATGAATTCGATATACATTTACTGAAGTGTGCGAAAATATATACTCTGTTACAATATGTGGTGCAAAAATGTTTATCATTTATTTACAGGGCCACACAAAAGAATTCCGTTACATAATGGTATAAGGGGGATAATTGTTTGAGGCACGTTTAAATAATATTAAACTATTTCACATTTATGAAACTGGTAAACATTGCTGAGATTTACTACAAGTTACTTCTTGTGTAATAGAAAGCAGATAATATTTACATTGACGCACAAAAGATTTGAAATATTATACATTGCTGTACATTAGCGAGGATTTCTAGCGGTGCAATTTTAGTTGTGATATTAGTTTTTAAGTGCATCTAAACTTCGATATGTAGCATTGTATGTATAAATACTGTAAAGTATACACAGGGTAGCACAACAGAAACTGAGCATCTTAAGTGGTGAGTAGCTTTAAAAGTTAACAAAAGTAGCTTAAAGGTGGTTTTTGAATAAATTACATATGTTTAAGTTGAAGTACATTTAGTAAACCATGATACGTTTATAGAATCTCTAAAAATCATATGCATTGCCACACAAGCAACTGTCCACATAAATAACTGTCTATAGAATCTAATCTCTGGAAGTGTGATTTCACTAGACATAAGCATATTTAGTCTTAATTAAATTTCAGCTAATAGTGGTACATACATATATAAAGATAGTACGCAAAATTCACGGCTGTATAAAATAATTAAAATATGCTACCGTTTATTGAATAGAAGTTTCTGAAAGTCAAATTTCAACCTTAGGCGTTATAACACTTTAGGAAATGGTTGAAAATATTAAGAATCTGGTTTATCAGTCCATACTTTAACGTGCGTTAATACAGTTGAATTGCTCTGTAATTGATATATGTATTTAACTGATATGTATTCATATTATATTTTGTATTCATGCACTTTTGCATAAGAATTTAATAGCTATTGCTTCAAAATCTGATTATTTATAAAAAAATACTTATAGTACGAACGCACCTTATTCGCCAAATTTTCGTGCAATGCCTAACTTGTTTAATAAATCCTGGTGCAAGATAGATTCCATTGATGTTACAACTCGTGTACCGCTGTGCCTTACAGAATAGTTGTAGATTAATCTTTAGACTTTAGCTAAAGTGAAAATATATTTAATAATTATTAAATAATTGTAGTTTAATATAAATAATTAATTATATTTACAAAATATTATAATTTTATATTGTTATCGGATAAACACGTGTTTTATTTATAATTCAAATATATGAAAAAGTTTCTAAACGATCCCTTACAAAATTCCATCATAACACACATGAAACAAGTAAAGTTAAAATTAAAGCTATAATAAAGCTATACTAGAAGGAAAACTTCTACGTTTTTTGCAATTTTTGTCTCACAGTAACGAGTTTAAATGGATTCTTAAATTTTCAGTTATTAAGATAAATGTTTCAGCTACATCTTTTTTTTTAAATCAGGTAATATCAAGTAGGCTTTGGTTTAATGAATATTTTTAAAGGTATAATGTTCCTAAAAGTGTTTTAGAATTACGTAATAATCCAAGCAGACATGGCAGAGCATAGGGCTAGAAATTTTATAAATTTTATTCTACTCAGTCCTGAAAAAAATATTACGACGGACTGCAAAAACAAATTTAAAATAACTATATGATATCTCCAGAAATGTATTACTCTATATATGGATACTTATGATAGGCACACATTCATTAAAAAAGTATTCATCCGCACTGGGGAAGTTAAATGGTCTGAAATTCCGATAATAGGTCTCTCTTTTTTGCACACAGTTTGAGATAACACAAATAATCAATATAGTACAATTGATTCTAACTATGAGAAAAAAAAACCTGAATTTAATTTTATAGATTGTATGTGATGAATTTTTAGAGCAATTTCAGATGGTAAAACACCTTTCTAGAAAACGAGCAATGAAGATTACAGAACTTTTCTGATGTAGATAGAAGAAAGTGATAATTATTGAAAAACTTGCTGAATGAGTTGTAATTTAATTACAGTATCGAATTGGATCTTTTTATAATTCTTTTGTAAATATTTTACGCATTACTATTAATAATATTGTTGTAACCGTCAGTCCAATTTTAATCTTGAAAGAAGTTTATTTAAAAAATATATTTCTTTTTCAAGACTTAAACTACAGAAAACCCCAGCCGAAATTGTTTATAAAATATTCATATGTTTTCTGTGTTTAAATTTTGGTTTATTTTTCTTAATAAAAAGAAAACTGTTGAGAAAAGAAAAAAAAATGCAGAGGAAGTATTCCCAATTTAAAAAAACGAAATTTAAACTAATCTTTATTACATCAGATATATGAATTTAAATACTACATCAACATTTTAATTAAGACAAACTAAATCAATTCATCTAGATAAAACTATAGTCATAGCTCAACATTTATAAAAGAAACATCATAAATCCCAGCTAAATGAAATATTTATTACGATTAAGATGTTTCTGGTTAAGATGTTTCTGGAAATCTATCCCGTGCACGGGAAAGTTTGGACCATTGAGTGGGGCACGTTGGCCCACGAATGATGCTTACAAAATATAAACACGTGCACGTTTACTATTAAAAATTTCAAATTGAAAAAAAAAAAGAAATAGCAAAAGAATATTAAACTTGAAGTTCTGGTGTCAGCTATTTTGACCGCACAAGGAAAACATAAACGATTTCTTTTATCTAGATGTGACTGCATGTTTGATGCATGAGAGATTATTATCTCTGAGAACTTACTGCTATTTCCAATTGAGAAAATGGAATAAAATTGAATGGACCTATGCGATATGTTGTGTTGTAAAATTCGTGGAAGATATGGAAGATGTTAAGTGGATCAATGAAGATGAAGTTGATCAAGATTGCATCCGAAAAGAAAGCAATGAAGATAATAGAGTAAAACTGGAAACCAATATCATAACAGATATGGAAAAATGGCTTGAGTAGCCGTGGTCAGCGTCGGAATATATACGGGCATGTTCAAATTAAAATTTTGGAAATGTCTAAGTTCTTCTAAAATTATGATTTTAGAAATTTTTTTAAATAGAAATATAAGAAAACTAAAAAAGTATTTTTTTATCATTATTTTAAGGTGAGTAGCTTTTTTTTATTTGAAGTAAGTTCTATTTTTTAAATGAAATTATTACTGTCAAAAAATTGGGGGGGGGGGCGGTTGTAATTTGCTTACGGAATTATTAATAGGGTTTGCGATTTGCTTATTTTTGCTGACAAGAGGAAGGGAGGGGGTGTCAAAAATGCCAAAAACATGCTTACGTAACGTTTGAACAGCCCATTTTAAGGTATATAAAAATATTGACACTGAATAACTGCTGATAAATATAACAATGATGCAACATTTAACAAAATAAAAATGATATGCCAGACTTCAGAAAAAAGCACATTAAAAAGTAGGCTTACAGACTCAAAAGTTTAGTCTTGTAGCCTGGACTTTTTTAACGTATTTATAAGTGACATAGTATTTTATTTTTACTTTTTTACATTTTATATTTTATTATTCATATTGTACCTATTTATTGTATCAACCATCCGCCATTAACTATGGATTGGCCATAGCTAATTGCATGTAATAATACTATAAATTCTATACCGAAAGAAATGAAGTAAAATACCTAATACCTACAATCTAAAATATTATAATGTTATATTGTCGTCGGATAAACACGAGTTTCATTTATAGTTCAAATATATGAAAAAGTTTCTAAACGATCTTTTACGAAATTCCATCATAACACACGTGAAACAAGTGAAATTAAAATTAAAGCTGTAATGAAAGGTATACAAGAAGGAAATCTTCTAAATTTCTTGCAATTTTTGTGTCAGAATAGCGAGTTTATGTAGATTCTTAAACTTTCAGTTATTAAATTCGAGAAAAGGGAAATGTTTCAGCTAAATTTTTCTAGAAATCTTGAAGCTAAAACTTTTATAGCAAGAAACGTAAAATATATGCCAAGTAGGCTTTGGTTTAATGAATATTTATAGAAGTATAATGTACTTTAAAGTATTTTAGAATTACTTAATAATCCAAGCAGACGCGGCAGAGGATAGGGCTAGAAATTTCTTAAATTTTAAATGCCCTGAAATTCCGATAATGTGTCTCTCTCTTTTGCATACAATTTGCGATAACACAAATAATTACTATAGCACAAATGAATCCGCAACTGAGAAGTGTATGGTGTATTTTTTGTCGTCCGATTATCCACACTAGGGATATAGGACCAGGGGGAGTGCCCTTCGTGGGGGTCTTTCTAAGGGAACCTAACCCGTATTTACGCAAGGTTCGAAGAAAACCACGAAAACTCCGAACGGTTAGGCCGACAGCCGCGATTGGGTTCGAACCCAGCACCTGCCGTCTACCAGTTGAGAGGTCCGTACCTCTCGGCCACTGGTGGGGCCCGCAACTGAGAAGAAAACACCAAATTTAATTTTATAAAGTGTATGTGATGAGTTTCTACAATGAATTATATAGGTAATTTCACTAAGAACGATAATAGAAAAACTAGGCATTTTTTTAATAAAGGGCTGTATTTCAAATTCTTCCAGGCTTAAAAATTGCAAAATTAGACAGCTACATACAAAAAAAGTTCCCCCTTACAAACATTGTAATTTTTTTCATACTCCTGTAATTAGTTGAAAAATCCGTAAAAATTAATTTATAAAATCTCCTTTTTTACATTCAAAGAAACAGATTTTCGAGAAATCTTTCTAAACGACAGCAGGTGTTTTGCAACACAGACAGCTGGGCGCCAGTGAGAAAAGGCATTTTTAGACGACCTGTAAATATTTTCGAATATTAAATTTAGAAATTATTTTTTTATAAATTCAGATAAAGAATTTTTCGCTGATTTTCAAATATGTAAATTTCTCCACAGTCACTCAATTACAACCTTAGATATTATTTATTAATTCATTACTTGAAAGAATTGTGCTATTTAAATTTTTCTAAACCACAATTTTTTTTTTTATTATTTATTTTGAGTCACTCGTTATAAAAGCCAAGCTGTCTGAAGTTCACCCCCCCCCCGCACACACACAGACATACTCTACATTCCAACCTACCAGATTATTTTATTCTAATTTGTGAAATTTTAATTATGTTGTACGCTGTCAAATTAAAGAAAAAAAATACACATTTTAGGGAATTTCAGTCTCATTTAAGAATATTATTATTACTTTATTTATTATGCCTTTATTATTCTTTTTTTTCCGTGTATGCCCCGCACTTCCGCCAAACGGTACCCGTAGGAAGCGATTATTCGGTTCCAGATTGGGTCTTATTTAAGAAAATTATTACGGACCCAGGTAACGCCGGGCCGCTCAGCTAGTTGTTAATAAAAATCTATGTGCTTTCTATTTTTTATGATTCATTTATTTTGCTTAATCAAAAGAAAACTTTATGGCAAAGAAAAAAAAATCAGATGTAGTATTCATAATTTTAAACAAGTTGGAAATTGCACGTGAACGTAGCAAATGAGGTGCGTTCGTACGATAACGAAGTTTTAAAAATATTCAGATATTGCTGATATAGTAGAGCGTATTCCGGATACAGTATAGTAGTCGAAATCTTTACGTTTCTGTAAATATGCAGGAAGTAATTTTTATTACACCTCAGCAACGTATATCTTATTCATAAAATGTGAAATAGTTGAATATAATTAAATCATGTACCGAACCATGTTTTATCGTATAGCATTATATAGTGGAATACATTTATGTGGCCCTGTAATTTAATAATAAAAATTCTTTGCATCATAGATTGTACAGAATGCATATTTTAGTATATATTTCATAGATTCATGCCAATTCTATTATGTTCGAATGAGTGTAACATCATTGTGGTGTTTTCTAAAGGAGATTGAACTGTTATGTTTGGGGAAGAGAGATGATGAGAACACTTATTTTTTGTTTCATCTCAAATATAGACTATGTGATCGTAATAATGGATAAAGGACATTGCGTTGGATGAATGCCAGCAAAAGACCCAAAAAGCAACCATTATAGTTCTTAATAGTGAATCCTTAACTATGATAATGATAACTCAAAGTGAAATTATAAAAAAATATAAAAATAATAAGAAGAAAATTACCTGGAATTCTTGGCTTATGACGATATATTCCAGACGATGAATAAATTGACTTTTGACACATTAAAAATGAAGAGAAAATTTGAAGAAAAGAAAATTTTTATTTATTCATTACTTGTGCAATATGTCGTGACTTTTATATTTCAATATGTATATATATTTCTTTCATGCACCTTTATATAAGTATATTATTATTTACTTCATAAAGAAAATACTTCACATGGATGACACACAGGAATAAACATATTCATTTCACATAATTTATCTTTATACGTACATATTCTCTTTGACAACTATTCTTGCTCAATCATTCTTTTAAAGATGCGAAGAATAAATATTTTTAAGCATTATGAAACTATTTCAATTCAATAGAGAATACATTTGAAATCACAAAAACAAATTTTAATACTTTCCTGTGTGCTCCCGTTTTATGCAATAAATAGTCATTTTATACGTATGAGCAATTTTATGAAATTGAGAAAGAAGAGTGTTAATGTTGCGATGTGATATAAATATGAATTAAAAAATGTCGATTACTTTAGCAGCAGACTGTAGTTTATTATTAAAATGCGTTCTGAGAGCAGTGACTGCCTTGGCGGCGTCCATAACAAACTGGAGGGAAACATCTGTGGGCGGGGGATATATGGTTACGTCATTCGACGTCATAACAAAGGTGCGCCAACATACCGCCCCACGTTGAAATATCATTTCAATATACAATACAATATCTAAATTTACAATGAATAACATACAATACAATAAAGATGCATAATATAATAATAATGAATAGAACAATGAATAATTAAATAGACTTCAAACATTTGGTTACATAATAAGTTTACAGTGAAATGGTTAAACATATTCATATAATAATTTGTCAGTTTATTGACAAGGAAGTAAGCATAATTTCGATATGCCTCTTTTGAAAATACCCTGAGGGGTTTTAACTAATACCACTCTAACCTTACCATCTGGTCCGTTAACTACTTCCTGAACTCTACCAATTGTCCATTTGCAGGGTGGAAGATTATCCTCTTTTAAAAGGACCATTGAATTTGGAATAACATTGTCTTTTTCAAACTGCCATTTATGTCTGGCTTGTAAATTATTAAGATAATCTAATTTCCACTTTCGCCAAATAAATTGGACCATTTTACTTAATCTTTGCCATTGAGACAAATAATTATCGCGTTCTCCAGTGAGATCAGGTTCAGACACACTGCTTAGAGGTCTACCTATGAGAAAATGGCCTGGAGTTAGAATTTCAAAATCATTGGGGTCAGAAGACATGGGCGTGAGGGGCCGACTGTTTAAAATGGCTTCAATTTGCGCGGTAACTGTTAAAAATTGCTCAAAAGTTAATAGCGAATTTCCTACAGTTCTTCTTAAATGATGCTTAAACGACTTCATCCCAGCTTCCCACAAACCACCAAAATTGGGTGTCCTGGGTGGAATGAAATTCCAGGAGATTTCCTCACTTGTTAAATAATCAGCCAAAACATCTGGGGGGTTTCTAATCATGTTTGCCAAACGTTTTAACTCTGCACTGGCTCCAACAAAATTTTTTGCATTGTCAGCTCAGATAGAAGAACTTATACCTCTCCTACTGAAAAATCTCTTTAATGTTGCTATCATTGCTTCTGAAGTTAAGTCAGTGACCACTTCTAAATGTATGGCCTTTGTTACGAAACAAATAAAAATAGCAACATAACATTTATTGTAAATACCTTTTCTTTGACCCTTATATTTAATATAAAAGGGGCCACAGAAATCAATCCCTACATTAGTGAATGGGGAACTAGGAGTAATTCTTTCTAAGGGAAGATTTCCCATAATTTGCTCAATACATTTAGGTTTATTTTTGAAACAAATTATGCAGTCATGGACAATTTTTCTGGCAGTATTTCTACCACCCAATGGCCAAAATTCTTGCCTAATAAGATGGAGTAAAGTTTGGGCTCCAACATGTAAATATTTAAGATGAAAATATGTCATGATCAATAAAGTCAATTTATGATTTTTTGGGAGCAATATCGGGAATTTTTTATCAAAGGATAAGTCAGAATTATTTAACCTACCACCTACCCGTAACAATTTCTGCTTATCAAGAAAGGGATGTAAACAACTCACCTGGCCCTTCTTGGGAATTTCTCCCTTCTCAAGGATTTTGATTTCATACTCGAAAGATTTTACCTGCACCATTTTGATGACCCAGTACTTGGCATTACGAAGTTCCTCTGTTTTGAGTGGACCACTTCGTCGAATGTTATTTTTAACATTAAATATAAATCTGAAAATAAAACTTAGAATACGTATTAATTTTAAGTAATTGTTACTTAAATTAAGAAAATCATTTACAAATGAATTTTCAGAAGTAGAAATTAAATTGATATTGTCTGTTTTTTTAAGTTCATGCGAGTACAGTTCTTGTGATAGAATGTCTATATTGTCATTGGATTCATCAGAAGATGAAGGTGTGTTAAAGTTCGGGGGGCCATTCCACCAAAGATTCATGTTGGAAAGTTCTTGAGGACCTAGTCCACGTGATATAACATCTGCTGGGTTTAAATGCGATGGGACATGTTTCCAATGACAGTTTTCAGTTAAGGTTTGTATCTTGGATACTCTGTTGCCAACAAAGATTTTTAGTTTGTTTGGTGGTGTACTGATCCAAGCAATTGCGATTTTTGAGTCCGTATGCAAATAAATGTCACTTACTAGCATTTTTAAAGAAAGCCGAATTTTCTCTATTAGTTGAGAAAGAAGTAGGCAAGCTGAGAGTTCCAGGCGGGGTATGGAAATTGTCTTTAAAGGGGCTACGCGAGACTTACTCGCAATCAGTTTAGTTGTTACAGTACTTGTTTCACTTGTACAATGCATATAAACTGCAGCTCCATAAGCTAATTCCGAAGCATCTGAAAATCCTAACAACACTAATTTTTGAAAAGAATCGGTTAGAATGTATCTGTCGATTCTAATTTCTTCGATTAGTTTTAGAGATCCCACAAAATTTATCCATTCACTTGCAACTGGATCTGGGATTTCATCTTCCCAACCTATTTTCAAGAGCCATAATTTCTGAAGAAATATCTTTGCTCGAGTAATAATTGGTCCCAAAAGACCTAAGGGATCGTATAATCTTGCAATGGTGCTCAGCACGTCTCGTTTCGTATATGATGATTTCTCTGTTACTGAAATCTTGAACATAAATTGATCTTCAACGGGTTTCCAAATAACCCCTAGAGTTTTGCTTGTTGATTCTTCATTTACGGAAAAATTATGTTCTTGAACTTCCTGTGGCTTACTGTTCATCAATTCCTTTGAGTTGGAATTCCATTTGTGAAGGGACATGCCGCAGGTTTTTAGCATGTTGCATAACTGCTGCTGGAGTTCTGTAGCTGTATCTAGGTCATGTGCGCCTGTAACAATGTCGTCCATGTATCCATCTTCTCTTATTACTTCAGCAGCCAAAGGGAATTGTGATGATTCATCGATGGCTAATTGTTTCAGAGTCCGTATTGCGAGAAACGGTGCACAGCAAGTTCCATATGTGACTGTATTCAATCTGTAAACAGCAGTTTCCTCGTTCTCATCTGTCTTCCACACAATTCTTAGAAGGTCGCGTTGAGATGGATGAATTAAAATTTGTCTGAACATTTTTTGAATGTCTGTAGTAAAAGCATACTTGTAGACACGAAATCTTGTCATAATTTCAAATATGTCTTCTTTCACTTCTCCTTTTAGCAGACAATCATTGAGACTGAAACCAGATGTAGTTGCCGCTGATGCATTGAATACCACCCTTAATTTTGTTGTGGTTTTGTCTGGTCTGAGAACTCCGTGATGTGGCAAGTAGTAACATAAATTATTATCTGGATGTTCGGATTGAGCATCTGTAACCTTCTCCATGTGGCCTAACTCTAAGTATTCTTGCATGAATTGCTGGTATAATATCTTCATAGTTTTATCTTTGGATAATCTTCTCCACAACTGATTCAGACGTTTTTTCGCAAGCTCTTTAGAATCATCTAACTTTTCCAAATCCTTGGTAGGCATCTGTACTATATATCTACCAGCGTCATTTCTTTTATGCGTAGTTTTGTAATGTTCTTCACAGTATTCTTCTTCTTTACTCAGAATTTTGCAAGGTTCATCAATGGTTTCCAATTTCCAAAATTTTTCTAAACATTCATCAATGCTTTGAGACTGCGAAATAAAACCACAATATTGCGTATGACTGATCGTATCTGCGGTTCCTGTTGCGATATATCCGAATACTGAATTTCGAAAAACTAAATTGCTGTTTGGAATTCGAATTTCTCCATTCTTTATTATATCAAAGAAGGATTGTGCTCCGAGTAGCATGTCAATTTTGCCAGGAACGCTAAATTTTGGATCTGCTAACTGATGAGGAATTTTAAAGTTATGAATATTCAATTTTGTTACTGGGAGTGAATCGGTTATTTTTGAAACAACAAGGAAATGTAATGATGTTTCAAAGGATCCATTTCCATTTAGAATTTTCGCATGCACCTTGTATTTAATGTTCATTTCTTTTCCACCTAATCCTGATATCGCGATTTTCAATCTCTTTAATGGAATTCCCAGTCGATCAGCAAATTCTGATGTTACAATATTGGACATACTTCCTGAGTCCAGTATTACACGTGCTTGTAAATAACTACCAGAATAAGGGTTAAAAACCCAAACTAAAGCAGTGGAGAGAATAACAGATTTATTTCCATTATTAACGCAAGATAAAGAAGGCGATAGAAGTGATTTAACTTCTGTCTGTCCGAAAAACTCTTGTGCATTCGGATTCAGTTTATTACCTTGCTCGATGGGATTAACTTCATTAATTTTGTTCGGAAAGGAAGTGTTTACATTTCTGTGAAGTAACGTATTATGTCGTGACTGACAAATGTTGCATAAACTTTTAGATTTGCAATTAGCAATCGTGTGCTGATTACTTAAACAATTAAAGCAAAGTTTGTGTTTCATTGCTATTTCTTTTCTCTGAGAGGCATTTGATTTCAAAAATGTATCGCACTTATAAATTGCATGATTTTGCTTACATAACACACATGAATTAATTAAATTAGTTGACTTAACAAAGAGAGATTTTTGTTTAGAATGACGCTCTTGATTTGTCTTGGGTTTTGCTGAAATGTTTTTACTGATATTTTCCAAGATTTGAGAGCGTTTTTCTAAAAATAGTATTAAATTGTCTAATTCTGGAACTTCATTTGAACTGATGCTCATTTCGTAACTTTTTCGCGTATCTTTATCCAATCCAATTTTTGAAGAATAATATTCAAAATTAGAACGTCGGAAAGATTGTTCCTTGTGTAATCTAAAACCTTTAATGCGCGAATGCTTTTCTTTACGGTGTCAACTAAATTCCGCAAATCTTTAGCAGAAGGTTGTATAATTTTATCTGCTTCGAAAAGTGAATTTATATGTATTTCTACAGCTATTCTATTGTTTCCATACCTATCTTTTAATGCCTGAATTAAAGAAGCGAATGTATCTTCTGTCGTTTGCAAAACTTTTGCTTCGTTTGTTAAAGCTGCTGATAAATAATGAAGTTTTTGAGTTTCAGATAATTGTTCATTAGATGTTATAATATTATCAAATTGTAATTTGAATGAACTCCAATCTTCCGGTTTTCCTGAGAATTTCGGGAGTGGTATTTCCGGTAATTTAATATTAAATGAGTCATTTGTAAGAGTAGGTTTTAGTTAACTTTGATTGAGAACCTTACCCTCTTCTAAACGCTTAATTTGTTTCTTAATTTTGAATTTAGCTCTTACAATATTCTCAGTATATTCTTCACTAATGGTAATATCATTTTCATAATCTTTCGCAATACTTATGGCAGCTTCTATCTCGCTATTTAAAAATTTCAGCGATTCTTCCTTTTCATTTAACTGTTCCAAAATTTCTAAATACTCATCGGTTTCCTTATTTTCTTCATTAATTAAAGTATCAATTTTAGTTATAAGCTTAGTTACAGCTGCCCTTACAGTTGCGCGTTTCTTTTTTATTTTTTCAATTGCATCCATTTTAGAAACGTATGAAATCAAAAGGAATAATTGAATGTTTCTTACCTTTTCTGGTAAACAGGTGATTTCGTATTTCGTCTGTGCTTACTCTTTCTTGCGATGATTGCGTAACAATTTTATCAAAACTGCAGATGTTGTTCTACGTTTGACGATTGAATTGTTCGAAGAAAGAAAAAATACATTTATTCGTGTGCGCTGTCAATTCACTATTTTAAACAAACTATTATTATTTTTTAAATATAAATACCTTTGAGCTCGACGGCCCATAATGTTAATGTTGCGATGCGATATAAATATGAATTAAAAAATGTCGATTACTTTAGCAGCAGACTGTAGTTTATTATTAAAATGCGTTCTGAGAGCAGTGACTGCCTTGGCGGCGTCCATAACAAACTGGAGGGAAACATCTGTGGGCGGGGGATATATGCTTACGTCATTCGACGTCATAACAAAGGTGCGCCAACAAAGAGGCTGTGATGTTTTACTCACAAAGAATACTTTGCACATAATCTTCGGAGGAAAAATGATATGGAACAAACTTGGTGATCTTGATAATGAATTTGACGAGAGCCTTATGAAGATATATTTAACTGATTCTCAAAAACAATCTGTGAGAACATATTGAGTGGCCGGCATAGAACAACGGCCAAAGAAAAACAGACTCTGTTGCGGGGAAGAGAAGCCTTGCTCCTCGCAGCATTGCGACAATTCGGCGGTTTCCGTTCCATCTTACGGTGGATAATCCGCTCAACCTCCCCGGCACCTGCTCAACTCAATCGGTTCCGCACCACTCTGAACTGGCAACGCAGAGAGAGAGGAGAGGAGCGAACAAGGGTTACTGTAAACCCGGAATACGCCAAGTTGGCAACGTTCGAATGGGGAAAGCGAGGAAAGAGAGGCCAAGCTACGTTTCAAAGTATGGTGAAATATGAATTTAATAAGGAAAAAATGATAAACTCTTAAAGAAGGAAAGCCAAAGCAGGTGGCGAGGCACTTAACTGCCTAAACCACGTCACTTGCGGAATTTAATTTGATAGGCCAAGGGGAGGGCCAGATTAACCGGAAATACCACCCATAGAACGATCGAGATAATTCTAGAAGCTTTCTAAACCGGAAGGAATGAATTTAAACAAGATTTTACCGGATTAGAACATTCGATAAGCTACGTAAGGAAGAAAAGTTTACAGGCGACGATATCAAAAGAAACGAAATCGGAATAATATTTAAATTGAGAACATTAATAAAAAGGAGATGATAGGAAATAAAATAGTTAATAAAATTGAATTAAAACAAAAAATATGGGGGGGGTTATCGAGTAACCACCACAATCATTAAAATGCATTCGAAACTTTTTCCCCATTGACCGTAATGTAACGGAATCCTTTAGATTGTCCCTGTAATTGATGTATGCATCCGATTTTCATAGCATTTGAAATGAATCGACAAAATTACGCAATAATTATATGTTTTAAATTTCAAACGATTAAAATGCATTTAAAACTTTTTTCCCTATTGACCGTAATGTAACGGAATCCTTTTGAATGTCCCTGTAATTGATCTATCCATCCGATTTTCATAAAATTTGAAATGATTCGACAAAATTATGTTATAATTATGTATTTTAAATTTCAGATGATTCGGTTGGGTAGTTTTTGCGTTGTTATATGCGGACAGACGGACAGACAGACAGACGGACGGACTGAGCGACAACAATAGGTGCTACATATTTACATAATTACGAACGCACCTAAAAATTAAGTTTAAACTAACCTTCTTATATAACACAATAGGAATTTAAATACTACATTAGCATTTTCATTAAGACAAACTAAATCATTTAGCTAGATAAAGTTATAGCCATAGTTCAACAATTATGAAAGAAATATCATAAATCCCAGCTAAATGAAATATTTATTGCAAGTAAAACGTTTCTGGTTGATTAACAAGTTAAAATGAATGTAGAGCTGTAATTTTAAATACTCGGATGTAGTTATTTTAACGATTTAACAGGATAATATTTTATCAGAAAGTTGAACTTTTGATGAATGTGAATGCATTCAGGACATGTTTGTACCAGAAAACCAGTAATAAATCTTGCACTTTGATGTATGAACTGTAAATGAAGTTATAATAGCCGTTGCGGAGAAGTGAAAATATATCTCGTAAAATGTATTCAAAATAAAATAAAATAAAATTTTGGGTTTTTCTGTAGTTTATATTTAATTTTAATTGTTGATGCTGTATATATATTTTTTAATGCTTGTTCCATGTTTAAAATTGGATTGACGGTTAGAACAATGTTACAAATATTATTGCGTAAAATATTTACAGAAGAATTATAAAAGGTTTCAGTTGGATATTGAAATTAAATTAGAGCACATTATAAAAACTTTTTTAATTACTTATTACTTTCTTCTATATACAACAGAAAAGATCTGTAATTTTTTAATTCTGTTTTTTTTTAAGCTATTGCATAGCTTTTATCGCGGGCCTTGAGCGCGGTGACCGAATCCAAAAATTCCGTAACGCGAAAAATCCTAACAGATCCGTAACGAAAAAACCTAACACTCGGCTAACATCGTTTCCGTTCGGAAAACATCGGGACGTTATCCTTCGGTAGACTTCGGCAGACATTGACGTGGTATTTTTCAGATATTAGGATATCAAGTCTCAAACTTATGTTTCTTATGATCTAATTTTCATAGCGCGGCCAAATTTTGTTTGGTAATTTATTATGAGACAGTGTTTATTTTGGTGGTCTTATTTATTGTGGTGACAGGAGACCCCCCACCGTGAGGGCCGAAAAATTTAAAATGCTTATAACTCGCGATCTAATTTTCGTAGCGCGGCCAAACTTTGTTTGGTAATTTATTATGAGACATTGTTAATTTCTGGTGACAGATGACCCGCCCCACGATGAGGGTCGAAAAATTTAAAATGCTTATAACTCGCGATCTAATCTTTGTAGCGCGGCCAAACTTGTTTGGTAATTTATTATGAGACAGTGTTAATTTTTGGTGACAGGAGACCCCACACGGTGAGAATCGAAAAATTTAAAATGCTCATAAGTCGCGATCTAATTTTCGTAGCGCTGCCAAATTTTGTTTGATAATTTATTATGAGACATTGGTAATTGTTGGTGACAGAAGACACCCCACGGTGAGGGTCGAAAAATTAAAAATGCTTATAACTCGCGATCTAATTTTGGTAGCTTGGCAAAATATTGTTTGGTAATTTATTATAAGACAGTGTTAATTTTTGGTGACAAGAGACCCCCCACGGTGAAGGTCGAAAAATTTTAAATGCTTATAACTCGCGATCTAGTTTTTTTCGCGCGGCCAAATTTTGTTTGGTAATTTATTATGAGGAAGTGTTAATTTTTGGGGACATTAGAACCCCCACGGTGAGGGTCGAAAAATTTAAAATGCTTATAACTCACGATCTAATTTTCGTAGCGCGGCCAAATTTTGTTTGGTAATTTAATATGAGACTGTTAATTTTTGGTGACAGGAGACCCCCCACGGTGAGGGTCGAAAAATTTAAAATGCTTATAACTCGCGATCTAATTTTTTTAGCGCGGTCAAATTTTGTCTATTAATTTATTATGAGGCAGTGTTAATTTTTGGGGACATTAGAACCCCCCACGGTGAGGGTCGAAAAATTTAAAATGCTTATAACTCGCGATCTAATTTTTTTTGCGCGGTCAAATTTTGTTTATTAATTTATTATGAGGCAGTGTTAATTTTTGGGGACATTAGAACCCCCCACGGTGAGGGTCGAAAAATTTAAAATGCTTATAACTCACGATCTAATTTTCGTAGCGCGGGAACATTTTGTTTGGTAATTTAATATGAGACTGTTAATTTTTGGTGACAGGAGACCCCCCACGGTGAGGGTCGAATAATTTAAAAGGCTTATAACTCGCGATCTAATTTTCGTAGCGCGGCCAAATTTTGTTTGGTAATTTATTATGAGATTTTGTTAATTTTTGGGGACATTAGACACCCCCCTCCACGGTGAGGGTCGAAAAATTTAAAATGCTTATAACTCACAATCAAATTTTCCTAGCGCGGGCAAATTTTGTTTGGTAATTTAATATGAGACTGTTAATTTTTGGTGACAGGAGACCCCCCACGGTGAGGGTCAAAAAATTTAAAATGCTTATAACTCGCGATCTAATTTTCGTAACGCGGCCAAATTTTGTTTGGTAATTTATTATGCGATATTGTTAATTTTTGGTGACAGGAGACCCCCCACGGTGAGGGTCGAAAAATTTAAAATGCTTATAACTCGCGATCTAATTTTCGTAGCGCGGCCAAATTTTGTTTGGTAATTTTTTATGAGACAGTGTTAAGTTTTGGTGACAGGAGACCCACCCCCCCCCACCGTGAGGGTCGAAAAATTTAAAATGCTTATAACTCACGATCTAATTTTCGTAGCGCGACCAAATTTTGTTTGATAATTTATTAAGCTATTGCATAGATATTATCGCGGGCTTTGGGCGCGGCGACCGAATCTAGGAATTCCGTAACGAGAAAAAATCCTAAATCTCCGGCTAACGACGTTTGAGTTTGGCAGACCGGCGCGGTATCCTTCGATAGACTTCAGCAGACATTGACGCGGTATTTTTGCATAAGTTGATAAAAAAATGCTATGCAGTAGCTTTACCGCGGCAGTCCCCGAGTGCCACACATATTTTTTTTGTTTGTTTGTTTTATGGATTAGAAATAACGAGAAATACTTTTTACAATTTTTTTGTCTGTCCATATATCTGTGCGTCTGTGCGCCTGAGTGTCTTCTTAGCTTTTTTGAAGAGTATGTGAATTAGATATAAAGTTACTTAGTATAAACAAACTTCATCTAATATGTTTTTGGCTATGGTATGTCCCAATTATAATTAATGATATTCCATAGTAAAGAGATGTTTACATAAGAAATTTTGTGCAATTTAATTCATTGTATTATCGGAATGTTTATGAATTTACTTGCACAATAGAACAATGCTTCATATATCTACTTTTGGCGATTGACGTCAGTAACCTAGTTGAAAATAGTTTATTAAAATAGAAGAGGGCACTGTAACAGTCACTTGTGTGTTAATTTGTCGATTTTTTGCAATTTAAGTGAACTATTTATTAATATTTTTCAACGAAATTTTATAATCTGATGTAATATAATAGACCACAATTTGTATATATATATATAAAATGTAATTTAACAAATTACAATGACTATTTGGAAAATGATATTTTTAAAGGCTAAAATTTTAAAGACTAATAATTAAATTCTATATTTAAAATAATAATAATAATAATAAACATTTTTAGCATGATCAAACCTAGTTTACGTAATAACAGAGTGCTCTATTACGTACGTCATGGATTAAAAATTAATATTCCTGTACTCATCATATACAAATTTAAAATGAAATTTTAGTTTTACAATTGTCGGTACTGCAAACTTTTAAACTTTTAAACATCACACATTTTCAATTTTTACACCGTCGTATAGAGAAAACAATTTTCTTTAAAATGCAGTTTGTTTGAAAGTTGTATCACAATTTGCTTTTGAGTTATTATTATTTTTTTGTAGTTTTTTTATTACTTTTTTTGTCATCGTGGCAGAAGTAATCTATTTTGGGACATTAAACATGAACCAATCAGAAAACGAATAAAATGAAAAACAGAAGTAATAATATTTAGACATTAAACGCAAACCAATCAGAAAATGAATAAAAAGAAATAAGTTGCTAAATTCAACCAATAAAGAAAATTCAAATATACTTCAGATTTCCCGATTCTCTACCGAGGGCATCAACTATTTTCCAAATCTTTAAAAAAAAATCGGCCTGAATATGATGCTATAGCAGCGACATTTTCTCGCTAGTGGAAGAACTCATTTCGAATAATCCAGTAGTATTATCTAAATTTAATTTGTTAAAGTATTGCATATGTTTTAAGAAAAAAGTTCGTTTTCTGTTATATATATATATATATATATATAATCCGTTGGTTAGAATTCATTGCGATTTTTTCTACCCCCCCCCCCTCCTCATTTTTTGACACATTTATTGACAAAACTTTGAAGTGCAGTAAAAAATAAATAACAGAACTGTTATCTACAGATTTTTTATTTCTAAAATGCGTACTAAAAATCTCCGATTCTTGAAATAGTAATAGCTATGGAGAGGATAGAAGGTTTTGGTACTAGTAAAATACTGTCATTAGCATGAAATAACTTTTATATAGTGACCATAAACGAGGGCACGAACGATAGAAAGTTGCTTTTTGTCTTACTTTAGTGGTCAATTTCCGAGAATATTCCGAAAAATATTGACGGTATAATGAGCTGTTTTTACTTTTTTTCTTTTAAGTAGTTGCATGATAAGTGATTTACTATAAATGTTTATTTTTTATTGATAGCTTTCTACGAAATGATTTAGTAATTCGCATATTTAAAAGTTTTCATTTAACGTGAAACTTTAGCATATTTTAATCGCTGCAAAAAATTGCTTTAAAATTTTGCATTTAATATATATTTTGAAATCTCAGTTTTATTATAATTATTATTGTTATTGTTATTATTATTATTATTATTATTATTATTATTATTATTATTATTATTATTATTTACCCTTAAAGATTATAAAAACAGTTATTTTTGTCAAATGCAACAATGTATATTTATTTTCATGATATATAAGTACATTATATATATATATATATATATATAATTTCAAATTTATCAATTTAGCAAGAACCAGCACACCTCCCTCACAAAACAAAAATCCCTTAAAATTGAAAATTCAACAATCAAAATACAAAAACAATAGGCTGCCAGCCTCATCAGCGATGGGTTTTGTTAGACAAAAGTTAATTAAAATTTGAAATTATATTTTTAATTTAAATGTTTTAATGCAGTGTTTCGGTGCAATTCACATAAATTTCTATTTTTTATTCTTGATTGTTTTACATATTGGATATATATATATATATATATATATATATATATATATATATATATATATATTGAGATTTACAGCAATTTCTGCCCTTTATACTCTGAATTTTTAAGAAAAAAATAATTTACTTAAATAATTATTTACGTTAATTTCTACGTTAGCCAGAAAAATGCAGATAATAATGACTTGATATTTAGATATTTTTTTAGACTAATGAGAATTTACAAATCGATTTTTAAGGCGTATTTTGCAAAATATTTTCAAGAATAATTAGATCAATTAACAAAAAAGTGCAGTTATAGAAATCTCACGATTTGAATAAGAACAGTATTATTATTTGGAAAAAAATGTTTATGTAAAATGTTTATGTATATGCTTTTTTATGCAAAATTTATATTTTTTATTGTATTTTACATTCACTTGATAAATAAACAATTTCGAAAATTTTTATATATCTTTTATCAGAACGAATATTTTGAGAGTCCGAAAAAAATAGTTCCAGATAATCGAGGTTATTGATATTAAATAGGCCTCTACCTATTTTTACATACGAAATACACACATCATTTCAAGTCCTTATCTGAATTTGTTCGGGAGATAGAGCATTTACAGACACACAGATGAAAGGCATTTTTTTCTGAAGATGTGCCTTTCGGAATCTCCAGAGTATAAAACATGAGAATCTGCGAGAAATTTGTTTTCGATTTTAAAAACGCTTGAAGAATTTACCTTATATTACGTATGAGGGGTAAATAATATTTATCTTCGAATGTTTCACTGGGCTTTTCGTTTATATTTGGGCAAGTTAGGTTGTCTAACTAGTGCTATTCATTATTATTATTATAAGACGAATGAAATAAGTTTTACTTTGAATTTTCTATTATGAAGCTCTTAAAAAAACTGTCAGGATATAATTACTGAATATCTACCGTCTTCGAAATTGTAATGAAGTTTAAAATGTGCAAAGAAAGATAATTATTTGAAATATTTGTATATATTTAACACCTCTTTTTCCGAAGGGAGCTTTTAGTACAAGAATTTAGAATATGCATAAGCTATTTCTTATATACAAATGTTATTTCATATATATATATATATATATATATATATATATGTATATATAAGTTATTTCGTATATAATTTAATGCATTAAAGATGTTCTTCTATACAATTCTTTTTCACAATTTCCATTTCACAGATTAAATGAGTAAAATTTATTCTAGACATTTATGTAAAATATTACCAGAAAAATAAAAGTGTCCGAATTTCACATTTTATTCACTAAAAGAGATGTTAAAGTAAATGGTTTGGATATGTAAAGTGGATAAAAATGATCTCATGAGACAATTTAACTCTCCCATTTCATTTCACAATTTTGGTTCTACGTTTTACAACAAGGAATATAATAGAAGCTTACTACTGCAGCTGAATGTTATGGTGTGAAATGTATTTTGCACTACCGTTTACAGAGAATAAACTAAAAAGAATGCAGTACTGTTTGAATGATTGAATATTTTTAGGTAAGTGATTCTGTGCTACTTTTTTGTAAATAGAATGGAAGTAAATTTAGAGCAATTTACATGTATACTATAAAGAAATTTTACGTTTCTACATTTAACATGAAAAATCATCAAAACGAATTCCAGAAACATTTGTTCTAAAATTTATTACATTTTTCAATTTCAAACCTGAAAAACTTATAAAGGAGTGATCCTTTGTAAAAGTTATACCTCACTATTCATTGCACAAATTTAATTTTTAATAATAACTCTTTCGTAACCTTGAGACTCATATGCGGCTCCTATTTCGATTTGTAAATTTTGAAAGAAAAAAAGAAGGATTTTTTTCATTAAATAACACCGTTTAATTATTAAGAATACATAGAAGGCTTCTAAAAAGTTGTCTAAATCCTAGTTAGATGTCAGTACTAGATAATTTCTAGCATTATTCGTTATTGTTTTAGAAATGAAAACAACTATTTTTTTTTAAATGCTTTCTTTTTTGAAATGCTTAATTCTATGCAATTATTTTTTTAAATGTTTTACTATTGCTTAACCTTCATTTAACATGTAGATGCTTACAGATTAATTTTAAACATATTTTCTTTTAAATTGGGGAAGAGTTTCGAACCTAATATGAGGCTCAAATTAAAAAAATGATAAAGCAATATTCCAAAAATAAATCTTTTCGTACATGATTTATAGTGATATTGTAGAAGTAATAATAGTTAGAAAGAATATTTACTTAACTTTGATAATATTTTGGTGACTAGAGGGTTAAATAATATCACAATAGGAGTTTGGGAAATTGCCCCCTAAAATGAATGTTTCACTTTGAAATGTAGCTCCTAAACTTAGTTAAACCTACCTGAATTATATATTGTTCTACTGGTTACTTTTAGGTAAGTGCTTTTTTTTTCGGTTTCGAATAAATATGCACAGAATCAATGTCAAAATATTTAAATATTTTTTGTGAAACAATTTCTGATAACATAACTGTTTCTCTCTAAGTTTGGAATAAAAAGAGCAGAGAGTACAAAAAAAGCATTTGAATATATTTTCTAATAAAACTTAATCTGACAATGGTGTGATTTTGTTCGTATTAAATTCCTTATCATTAAATTACACATGCATGAATATTCTAAAAAATTTATTCTTCACAATAGATTGTTTTTTTGTTAAAGAAACTATATGAATTTAAATGACTGATTGTAATTAAATTAATACAAAAAATATTACAATAGGATTTTCAGATGGCGGCTGTTAAAACTATAAATTTTGGTTTGCAATGCAACCCCTTTTGTCATTACTATTTTTATTTTCAGTGTGTAAAATAAAGTTAAGGAAATACACATTACCGTATTTCACTTGACTGAATAATTGTAAAAAAAATGTATCTTCATGACAATGTGTAAATAAATATTAAATGAATACCAGTAATTTTTATTTTTTACGTCTATTATTAAATGCCATGTAAGAGAATATAATAATATATTTATAACAAATTTTATTACAATATCGATTTTTTAAACCGATTAAAAGAAAAAAACCGCATAAAAGAAAATTCGTTAAAAAAATATTATTCCCAAGATTTATTAAAAATTTTTAGTTTTGAATTTCAAACCGTATAACATAATAAGAATATCGGAAAAATAGTTGAATAGAATCTACGTTCTACTTTGAAATGCAACTGAATTTAACTTTTCCATTTTGATTCTCCCGGTCAGCAGAATATTGAGGACGATACAAGTGTATTTGTGTTTGTTTGACTGCACACTTTTAGATAAGTGTTTCTTCCCCGGTTTCGAATAAATAGGCAGAGAGTAAATGCCTATATATTTAAGTTTATAAAAGATATTCTTCTTTCAAAATTTATTTTTTCATGTTCTGTTTAATAACATAAAAAATGTAAGAAGTTTTCTCAGAAAGCGTATTTTCCAAATGAGAAAATTTTGCATTGAAAAAACACATTGCACAAGAAATGACTGTTGACGAATATTTTAATACTACACTTTAGGGTTTGAAATGCAACTATTCTTAGCATTTCAATTTCGATTCTCAGTGTGAAATATGTTTATTAAGATAAAAAAAAAGAAGTGTTACTGCATTTCTGTTGAATGGATATTTGTAAATGAGAGATTCTTATCCACTTCGAAAAAATCAACAGAGAATAAATGCAAAAAGGTTTTCTCCTTCTAGTGGTATAGTAAAATCAAAAGTTATTGACTGTTGAAAAAAATATATATATGTTATTGTCTTCCGAAAATTTTACTGTAAAATAGAAATAAGATAGAAATGGAATGCCATTTAAAATGGAATATCATTTAGCAGATCTATTCTCTTTTCCCTTTTCTCTTTATAAATGTTCGCTATTGAACACTACAGAAGACTGGAAATACTTTTTCCTGAATTGAGCCTACTACATTGAAATATAACTATTTCGATTACTACAGTGAACGTTGTGAGAAAGGCAGATGTGTTTTCTGGATTGAATACTTTTGGCAATTATATTCTATAAAATTTTGCATATGTATCCAGATGAGGAGTTCATATTCATTTTCCGTTTCTAAGATATTTTAAAATAAGAAGTTATTACATATTTTTAAAACTATGGTTTGATATTTCGATCGTTTTGTGTTTAAATAAATTCGAACCATTTATCATATCCATCCTCATTTCACATTTTACTTTTAAATGATCCACAAGAAAAGGTTATAGAAAACTTGAGAAACTTTTGTTTGAATTTAGTATATTATATCGAAATATACCTAAATTCTCTATTTCGATTCCTACAGTAAAACATTAGGATACACAAGTGTGTTTGCTCTACTGAATACTTTTGGTAAATAGATCCTATTAAAATTATATATAAATATGGAGAGGGTGGGTTCAAGTATATTTTCTGTTACTATTTCTACCCTAAAATGCGAAGTTATTGAATATTATGCATACACATACACACACACGTATATATATATATATATATATATATATATATATAATCGAGATTTCATTATTTTGTGCTGAATACAATACATAATCTAGATAGGAAATTTGACAGATAAATTTTAATTTGGTATTTTTTATTTTAAGAGTTTTGCGAGAGAGTTATGGGACACTGGAAAAAAGTTCACCTGAACCAAGCATACTACACTTTCAAATGTAACTAACATTTCTACTTAAATTCGTACAGTAAAAATTGTAGATTTAACAAGTGTATTTGTTTGCTCGAATACTTTGGAATATAAATAATACTAAATTTTATATAAGTAGGTAAATTGTGAAGTGATATATTTGCATCTTTAATAAAAATAAACATCTTTGGTAAAGATAATCTTCAGTTCATCTTTGACCTCGTGCCTTAACGGACAAGCATCTCTTTCAACTGATGACGAGCTGCGTTGTTTTCATTCGAAACGCGAACCGCTTTGTTTTTTTTTTTTAAATTTTTGGTGATTTTGTACAATGTCTAATACAATAGTTAAAAACTTTATTTATTTACGGTCATTTACCGATAAAGATAATTTTATCTACTAAATCTACTAAATTTTACTAGAATATGAAAAAAGTAGTTCCTGATTTCAAATTTTTATCTGAATTGATGAGTAAAATTAATAAATAAATATTATATAAAAAAAATCTATAATCAAAAAAGTTCAAGTTCAAGTTTCGTTCGAAACTTGATTCAAGTAATTTTTGTTTTCGAAAATAGTTTATTTTATCATTATTGATATTGAGAGTGTAGCTGTATGTGTAAACAAAACTATGTATTTATTAAAAGCTTCTTAATAACTTTATAAGTGTCCTCTAATCACTTTTAACATATGTGTTTTAATTTAATAAAGAATTCTTTGTAAATTATAATAAAACGTTTCACGAAACCAGGTAGCCTGAGTATAGTTATTTTTAAATTTCTTTTTAGATAAAAAAAAATTCAAAAATCCAATATTTACATAGTTTAACTCTAGGAGAAAGTACTTTTTCTAAGTACTTTTTTATATGAACACTTTCAATGGACGAATAAGATTCCGATTCTGTACACGACTGTGGTCTTCTAAATTCTAGCACATCTGTAAATTACAAAAGGTTCCTGTATCGTCATAATTTTATTGTAACGGGTATGCTTCGATATGTCAGTTAAATACTAGAGGTAATACAGCAGTTCTATTTAGTGCGGTGGAAAATGTACTCTGTTAAATGCATAATGAATTAAAGTACTGCCGTTATCTCGTAAAGTTAAATCAAATGTAAATTCCAAGGAAGCTAATGTGAGTTTGCTTTTACAGAGTCTTTAGCTGTGATTATATGTCAGATTGGTAAGATTTGAACTTTCTGGAAAGAATAAATTTTTGTTAGATTCAACGGAGTTCTATTTTACATTGAAATTCCCAAGAAAATTGGTTTTCATAGATTCTTCATAAATGAATAGTGTGGTCATTTAGAGTCAAATTATGCAAGTTAAATTGGATTTGTTTAGGAAAATTATTAACTTCCCCTCTCAGTCTGCTATTCACTTGAAAAAAGCTGCATCAGAGATTCCAAACAATATGTCTTAAGGAAACGGACTTTATTCCTATAACAACGGACTTTGCTATTACATTAACGGTTTTTGCCCTATAAAAAAAAAAAAAAAAAAAAAAAAAAAAAAAAAAAAAAACGAAAGTTGACTTTTTATGTACAAAAAGTGTCACAGTCCGTAAATTGTCTGGATAATTTACGGTAAAGTACCGCAGATTTGCAATTTTTTTACAGTGTAGAATTTTGCTTATTTTTGTATGGACGAAAATCAAACTGATTCTGATAATTACCTGCTTATAGCTATAAATTAATAATTTGCTTATTAAATCTGTTCCATCATATCCTTTTATTGATGACACATCAAAACATTTGTTGTGCATTACTGAAGTGTAATTTGTATACACAAATTACACTTCAGTAAATTCCCGTGTAATTATTTTCACTTTTAAAAAACTTCTAAATATAAATATCTGCTTCTAATAACTCTAAAATCAGGTGTATGGAATTATAATTTATGCTTGACCCACATTACCCCAATTGTTTCAAATGGAACCAGACCAAAGGTAAATGAACAAAAATTCGTAAATCACAAAAAGATTAGCTAAAAGTATGTAGACAGCGTGATTTCTTTTACTTAGTTATACTTTTTAGTTTCAGGCATAAAATCTGCACTTCCATTTATCACAATCCACTAAATATGATTCCAAAATCCTCTTTATATCTAGTTATTTTGATTGAGACTGTCACAAACTTCAGTAATAAGATTTCAAATGATTCGAAGGAATAGTTCAAGATTAGCAATTAATCTCACACTCAATATTAATATTCATACTTTGTTACAAGACGAGTTCTTAATTCATTTCACCGTGAAAGAAAGATAAGAAAGTCAAATGTATTTCTGAAATATTTAAAGAATGATTAGCTTTGTAAGGATAATCAACGTATACAAAATATTAAAAATGACACTCTTTATAAATTAAATGAGCTCATTAACCAGAGATTGTGTTTGACAAAAATATTCATGCATTTTCTTTGATATGAATTGGAAAACGTAAACTTATGCTGTAACCGGGGAGTACATGGAAGAAAATGAAACGAAATAGAAATGTTTACATAAGTCTTGAATGTACCACATAACTAGTTGGAATTCATAACTATATATCATAATTAGTCTGTGTCTATAAGAAAGATTTGCCAGTAATGGAGCCCTTTAAGGAATGTCTTTAAAAATATTTTTTATTAAAAATAATTATTATTATATTCCAACTTTTTTCTTAACAATCTTTAAGTAATCCCATAGTCACATTTCGCAAAATAAATAAAAATTTAATTTTAATTAATAAAAATGCCTCGAAACACCCAAAAAACAAGAACTGGACACCTTGCGTTCTAGTAGTGGACACCCTTCCTAAAATTTTTAAAATATATAATTTTGTATTTGACCATTGGTTTATGAAATTACTATCCAAATAAAAACATTTAATTTTTACATGATAATAAGGAAGATATAATTTCAGTAATTAAAGTCAGCTCTAAACATGTTAATTAAGATTTTCAATGAAAAACAGTGAAACTGTGGAACCTTATTTTCAGCTTCCTAATTGCTTTGATGAAATGTGAAAAAAAGAAAAAATTAAGATTGTAAATCATGCATGGGAGTTGAGAAAAAAAATAAACCTTTACTACTATTATTTTTATATAAACAAAAAACTGTGAATTGGTCCACTGCTGGTACGACTACCCTATATTTGTAATTTATGAAAATATCGTATTGTCAACTTTCCCATTAAGAAAAAAAATGACTAACAGTTTAAATATGTACACTACTCCGAAAAGCATTTTTGGTCTCCAGAAATCTCAAAATGTAATATATTTTTTGATTAAAAAAAGTCTATAAAACAACATTTCATTTGATGAAATTAATTTTCAAAAATGTTCCAGAGTATTAAAAGTATACCTTAACTCGGGTATCATGAACCGATATAAAATCCTTATAAACCCAACAAAAAATATTTTGAACTCATAACAATGCATTGAAAAAAACATAGATATTACGGAATCTTGGAAAATATAATATTAAAGAAACAGAAAAAAAACAAAAGATTTGAAGTTACTCACGATTCCAACAAGCGTTTTTTGACTTCAGAAACCTCAGAAATCAATATATTTTTTGGTTTTTTAAAAATATTTGTAAAAGGAAAGTTTCATTTCCGCCACTGTTTTTTCGAAACGTTTCGAAGAAATTGTTAAACATCGTAAAAAAAAGACAAATGCAGAGCTCCCAAATGGTCCGTGAACTGAACGCCATTATTTTTTAACAGAAAATTTCATTTTGGGTTTCTACAGCATATGTGCTAAAATCAACCTCCGAAGGCATTTTCTGCGCAATTTGCAAGAAATTGCATAATTAGCATTATCTATATTATTAGGAAATCTTTCTAAGAAAATATTGATGTTCAGTTGGCGGACCATTTGGGAGCCCTGCAAATATTTCTTAAAAGAATATAATTAGTGAACACCGAAAGAAATATAAAACAACATCTTCTGAGTTACACACAATTCGAGAATGCGTTCTTATTCTTTAAAAACTCCAGCAACCAATATACTTTCCATATTTAACGAATTGCTTGTAAAAATTATAGTTTTATAAAAAGAAAAATAAGTTGTTTAAAAGTATTTGTAAAAGCAAAGTTTCATTTCCTCCACTGTTTTTACAAAACGTTTCGAAGAAGTTTTTAAACACCACAAAAAAGGACAAATGTTTCTTTATAGAATATCATTTGTAACCACCGAAAGAAATATAAAACAACATCGTCCAAGTTACACATGATTTTAGAAAGCGTTCCTTTGGAGAGTGTTCTTTAAAAACTCCTGAAACCAATATATTTTCCAGATTTAAAGAATTACTTACAAAAATCATAGTTTTTTTTTTGTCCCACAGATTTCGATCTTTACAGTGATTATTGTAGGATTGACAAGTGTGTTTGCTCGATTGACTACTTTTGTTAAATAGATTATACTAAATTTTGTATAAGTAAGTAAAAGATGAGTAGAGATACATTTAGATTTTTAATAAAAAAGTACGCTTAGATTTTTTTTTTCGTTATTTATTGATATAGGTTACTTCATCTACTTGTATGACATTTTTTTTGTTTAAATTTGATTAAATAAAAAAAAGTATTTTGTTCTTTATTTAAAAGATTTTACGAAATTAACAAATAAAATAATTAAATAAATAATACATATATATACAGTGTGATTAAAAAAAGACCGTTATATTTGAAAAATCAATAAAAATTAAACGAGCAGCGTTAGAAATACACCGTTTGTTACAATATGTTTGGGACAACATTAAATTTTCAGGCATAGAACTTTCGAAATTAGTTACAACTTTCTACAACAGATGGCGCTGCATGCAATTTAAAAGCTATAGTAGAAAACGCAATCTGTGAGTTTGCCATTCTGTAAAGCCTCTGTACTTGCCCGCGAAGACACTCGCGAGCTAATGCTACTCTTATGGATAGGCATTTTTATAATAACTCCTTCGCATTTTGACATTTTCAAATATTTTTTCTGCATTGCATAGCTGAGGTCCCTCTCAAGATCGTTCCTTGATAATATTTTTTGATTTTGGTCGTAGGTATTTTCTATAAGGTTGCTTTTACTTCCAAAACTGGTTTCGAAAGTGTAACTTTATAAAAAATATCTGCGACCAAAATCGAAAATGTAATCAAAGAGCGATCTTGAGAGGGACCTCAGCTATGCAATGCAAAAAAATTATTTAAGAATATCAAAATGCGAAGAGTATTACAAAAATGCCTCCCAATAGGAATAGCTTTAGCTCGCGAGTGTCTTCGCGGGCAGGGACAGAGGCTTTATAGAATGGCAAACTCACAGATTGCGTTTTCTACTATAGCTTTCAAATTGCCTGCCCATCTGTTTTTGAAAATTTTTACTAATTTTGAAAGATGTAAGCTTGAAAATTTACTGTTGTCCCAATCACATTGCAACAAACGGTGCATTTCTAAAGCTGTCCGTTTAATTTTTATTGATTTTTCATATATACCGGTCATTTCTTAAACACCCTGTATTTTTTACCTTCTAAAATCTGCCTTTTGTTCGAAACTTGATCAATTTTTTTTCAAAACTAGTGTTTTTGATTATTTTTGGGATAGGAAATATAACTGATTGTGAAAACAAAACTACATATTTATAAAAATATTTTTAGTAAGACAATGTAACGTAACCACTTTTAGCATACATGACTTTATTGAAAAAATAATCTTTGTCAATTATCATAAAACATTGCACAAAACCTGGTAATTTGGGTATGTTTTTTTTTTCAAATTTATTTTTAAATAATAAAAAAAATTGAAAATGTAGCATTTATAGTGTTTCAATTTAAGAGAAAACATTGCAGTAGTGATTCTACGTACTATTCTATATAATCACACTCAATAGACGAGTAAGTTTTGAAATTCTGTATATTCATATGGAGTACTGAAATCTAATACATCTTTAATTTAAAATTCGTAGAAATATATAGTCAGAATTATATTGTCACGGGTGTGTTTTAGATATGCCTGTTTGGTAAAAATAATTATGTAGAAGCCTTATTTAGTGCGGAAGAATATATATGCACTGTTTAATTAATTTAATTTTAAATACATCCTGAACACAAGTATCTACATTATGTCGTAAAATTGAATCACGTTTTAATTTCAAGGAAACCCATGTCAAGCAGTTTTTATTGAGCGTTCCGCTGTGATTATTTGCCAGTTTGGTATGATGCTGAACTTTCTGTTAAGAATAAATTATTGTTAGAATGAATTTTTTTCACTTTTCAAAAACTTCTAAATATAAATATAAACTTCTAATAATTCTAAAATCAGGAATATGTTATTATAATTCATAATTGACACACATTATCCTAAATGTTTCAAATAAATCCAGACCAAAGGTAAATGAAGACCCTATCCGTAGACCCTAATAATATTAGCTAAAGATATATGTACAAATATGATTTCTTTAACTTACTTATGCTTTTTGGGCTCAGGCATGAAATCTGTACTTCATTTATCGCAATTTACTAAGTATAATTTCAATTCCCTTTGATATCTAAAAATTTTGATTGAGACTGTCACAAACTTCTGTAATAAGATTTTAAATGATTCGAAGGAATAGTTCGAAATTCACAATTTATCTTAAACTAGATACAAATATTCAAACTTTGTTACCAGACGAGTTCCTAATTCATTTAAGTGTGAAAGAAAGATAGGGAAGTCAAATACATTTCTGGAATATTTAAAGAATGATTAGTTTCTAAAGAATAATCAAATCAATGGTTGCAAAATATTTAAAATAACATCCTTATAAATTAAATGAGCTCTTAAAACGTAGATTAAGTTTTCTAAAAATGTTCATGCATTTTATTTTGGTACGACATGGAAAAAGTAAATATAGGCCGTAACTAGATTTTACATGAACCTACATGGACCGATATTAAAACTTAATGGACATAAATAAGTATGTTTAAATAAGTCTTGAATGTATTATATAAGTAGTTGGAATTCATAACTACGCAATATATATATATATATATATATATATATATATATATATATACATAAATATAATATAAAACAAATATTCCTGAATATTGGGAAATATAGTATTGTCAATGACAGATACACTACATGGCCAAAGACGACCTTGCAATTTTAGGCATTTTGTTACATATCTAGAAAGATACATGAGGAATATTCCTGAAACTCTAAGTGAGTAAATATAATAGTAAAAGTCATAAATTCCCGTTAAGGTCTTTTTTTCTTGAAACTCCATAGGGGACCGTCAACAAATTAAAAAAGAATGAATATCTTTTGGATAACCCTGTCTAAACTAATGTAGCAAAAGCGCTCGAACTGTAGATTGTGATTAAGTGGCTTATTTTAATAAACTGTGTTCATTTAAATGTCGATAGCATTTATACGCGTAGAAAAATTCAGGTTTTTATAAAATCAGTCAAAAATTTTTCCAAGATTTTTGCTTCTCATTTGCAGAGTTCTTAATATAAATTAATATCGCTTTCTGAAAAAATGACAAACAACATTGCACACAATACCCTGTTATCAGAATTAAAAAATAATAAAAAATTTATGATAAATGGGCAGCTTTACTAAATAATTTTTCACTCCGCATGCGTCCGCGATATCAAAATTTTTTTTGCATATTATGTTATCTAAATGTGTAGAACAACTTTTGTGAAAGTTTCAAAATCATAGATTCAAAATTCTGAAAATAATCGTCAATAGAATAAGCACAAAATCTGTTGTTCACAAAGAGAATAAAAAAATGAGGCGTTTCATCCAAATGTAGTAGTACGTCCCATACTGTGTATTTTACATTGACACTAATGAATGAAAATATTGATATAGCCACTCTTGTTTTTGCTTCATTTTGGGAATAACGGATTTTCAATTTATTCTATTGACGATTATTTTCAGAATTTACAAGCTATGATTTTGAAACTTTCACAGAAGTTGCTCTATGCATTTAGCTAACATAATATGCAAATTAAATGTTGCTAGACTTTACGCATACACAATGATAAATTATTTAATAAACATGTTAATTTTTAATACGATTTTATTGTTTTTTAATTCTGATTACAGGATAATGTGTACATTGTTGTTTGTCATATTTTCAGAAAAGAGCATTTTTTTATATTAAGAACTCTGCAAATTATAAGCAAAAATCTTGAAAACATTTGGGGCTGTTTTCATAAAAACCATAATTTCTCTAAGCCTGACATAAAAATGAACAATGTTTATTACCACAAGCCACTTAATCTACAGTTTGAGCGCTTTTGTTGAATTAGTTTTGACGGGGTTAACCAATAACGATTCATTATTTTTCAATTTGTTGATGGTCTTTTATGGAGTTGCGGGAAAAAAGCTTCATGGAAATGTATGACTTTTACTGTTATGTTTACACAATTTATTCCTTATGATAATTCCTTACGTATTATTCTAGATATTTAACAAAATGTCTGAAATCTCAAGAGGACGGTCATCTTTGGCCATGTAGTGTATACTGACAGATGTAAAGATGCACTCTATTGCGATAAACATCTCAAAAAAGCAGAAATCTCAAAAATTATAATATTTTTGTATTTAAAAAATTATTTATTAAAACAAAGTTTCGTTTGTTGAAATTGATTTTCGAAATGTTTCAGAGTTGTAAACATTCAGTTGATTGCAGTGTAATTCCTTTCAATCGAGCGTGAATTCTTTTGATGGACAACCGGTACTTTGCCGAAATTAGTCCAAATCATGAAGAGGCGCATACACGCATTGAATCAAACTTAACTGGGAGTTTCTCAATAAAAAATATATAGCCATCTTCAGCTTTTGTACTTTTATTATCAACACGCCATCTAAAATTCTTCCCACCATTCATTATAAAGCTGAAGTCCTGATGTTACGAATCATACTTGGTGGTAGAAAAAAAAATAATGAAAAGCAAGTGTCATAAAAAATAAAAAACTACCGCACAACATAGATGTTGGAGGTAGAAAATGGAACGAGTTCTCTCTCTTTACTTATGAAGCTGTTTTAGTGGCAAACTCGCAATAACACAAATCATGACGTTGCACGAGTTTGCCAATGAAAAACAACGGTGGCACGCGTAAAGGTCTAATAAGAGTAATTCTATAATGAATTCTGTGAAATGAAGTCCAAGAACATTAGAAACCTGTGCGCGAACAATCTCAGAATAAAATTAATCAATAAAAGAAATGGTTCTCTTAAAAACATTGCAATTCACACTAAATAATATAAATAGGTTAAAATGCTGATGCAGTTTAGGAATAAATGAAAAGTTTTGTGTTTAAATAAATTGAATAAGATTATAATTTATTTAAGGATAATTTAATAACATTAATGATAGAAATTATTAAAGAATAGAAAATAAGCGAATATGCGTATAATTTAGCATAATAAAAGGAAAAATTGCGGAGAAAATTTTAAGAATTTAACATGTATATAGATACAGACTTAGATATTATTGTTGGATGTAAGGTGGTCTGGGGCAATAACGCCAGGCGGGGTAATAACGCCAAGTGCTAATATTATGCATAATTATGAAATAATCTGGAAAATGACACCCATGTCTCTGCGCAGAAGGGCTTTGAGTCATATAAATCGCAAAAAGCAGCTTCAAGTTAATTTGTTTCATTTTTAGGTCTTATTGTTTTTACAAGCCACTAAAATTAACGCTTGATCTAAAATTTGCGAGATACGTTTTGTGATGTGAAGACTGTTTTTTTTATCCGGAAATACTTTGTTAATTGCATAAATTTGTAGTACATTTCATGGACTTTCAAAATGTTGTAGAAGATTTTGGATATGTTCTCGAGATAATTTGTAATTTGAAATGTACAGCTCAATAACTATATCGGGATAATAACGCCAATCCTTGGCATTAATACCCCGGTTGATTCCCTACACTGGCCGAGCTACATCCTAAATACTGATTCAAATAAACACAGTTAAAACTGTGCAATGTTTTTAATAATTCTATTTAAGCGGTTCTTTTTTAAGCAAAAAGAGACTCACGGTCTGATATTCTTTTGCCTCATCCTCCCCCCCCACACACCAAACCATTATTTTTCTCACACTTTCACAAAAAATTGAATATTTTCAATAGCTTAGAATGCAATTTGTCAATTTCTAAGTTTGTAGAGTTTGTGTTTTTAGAATTGGGCAATCTACTTGCAATTATTCCATCTTATTTCATAGTTTTGTTTGCATGGCGTTATTACCCATATCGGTGGGTAATAACGCCAAATAGCATTGGTCAAGAAATCACGCCATTACATTTTATGAATACATAAAATCAATCATATCTGTTAAATTATTTCTTTTATATAGATAGTCAATGAGTTGCTGTATCAAATCATATATTTGTTTGAAAAATACAATCTAAAACTGAGCCGTGAAAATTGGTAGCACCTTAACGTGGCGTTATTACCCCAGGGTACCTTATAAAATTTGTTAATCTTTTTAATATTTTTATTTATAAGTAGCACGAAACCGATATTCTGGGTTGAGAAAATTAATACTTCATAACTTTGCGCTGTCTTGAATAATATATAATACTATTATCCTATGTCAAACCATATCGTTCATGTTCGGAAACAGGCTTGATAAAAAGTCACTTATTAAGGTTAAAAATTTCGAATAATGCACTTTTTAAATAAAATTGCTATTGCTATATTATGTAGCGTGCGCAATAATTGTCTATTTCCAAGAATAAGATTTCAACAATGACAGCTGCATTTATAAAATATTATCTAGATAAAGTGAAGTAGACGGGCTTTGCTCCACGTGATTAGACTAGTTTTAGGAACCCTAGTGAAAGATTGAAAAATATATTATTTGATACAAATTTAAAAAAAATCTGTATAATGATTACAAATGACAATATTATATTAATCCCGCTTTATGTGTAAATGTCTAGTAATTTGTAGTAAAATTCTAGCAGAAAATTATTACTTCAGTAATTCAAGATGAAATATCATAGATTCAAATCAATGGCTCGCGACCCACTGGTTGGCCGCGGCAGTTGTTTTGGTGGGTCAAAGAACAATCGAGGTTTGTTATCAAAATATTTCTTTAATTTCATCTATTTAAAAAGGTATGACGATTTTAACAGGAAATAATATTTCAAGGAAAAATTCTTAATTTTCTTCTAAATTAATATATGAACAGAATATCCAGAAATATTTAAGTTAGCTTTGTGGTCCTTGATGAAATTCAACACTTCGTGCTTATGAGAACATGGTTTTTCTACTTTGCCGATTTTTAAAGAGAAGTACTGAGACAAACTGCGTTCCCACATTTGTAAACACTAGTACCAGAAATCTCATTGATTATAAAGTTATGTTTCCATAATAATTAAACGTATTTTTAACTATTTGTGTATTGATTTAATAAATTTTCACTTACACACATTGAGATTACCGATTCTTGTTTTTGTTGATAATGTATCTTTCGTACGAAAATTTTCGTTCATCGTAAGATAGGGTAGCCGAGCGTACATAGTTCGTACAAAAATCGCTATACTGATATACAACTTTATCTTGGATGGGTCGGATACCAAGAAAGTTTGGGAACCGCTTCGTTAGAGGTATTATTCTCACATTCATAATTAAACAGTTATTTCTAACGCATGATTGGAAGAAATTTGGTATTTATTCAAATATTTTACCTATGATCGAAAATGTGGAAGAGTAAAGTATATATATGTATTAAAAATGTTTATGCAATTTAAGGATAATTGCGATTTTTTAAAAAATAATTTTATAAATAAAACTTTTAGAAATTCTCCTTACAAATAGCACCCAATATCCTGCTGTCACATGCATAAGCAAAAATCCTTAAAGATCCATGCAGCCCCATTCCTTTCATATTTTATTAATTTGAAAAGATTTTTTTCACACCAAACTATTCGATAAAAGAAAATGCATATCAAAATAAAAGACAACAGTTTTACATCAGTGAGTTTAGTTATATTTGAAAATAAAATTATTAATATATTCTCAATCACATAATCTATACTAATTAAATAAACCTAGCTTATATGTCTAAACCAATATCAATATCGACTTACTAATGCAATTATTCTTAACTAAGATGGACAATGTCTATTTTAATTATATTTCTAAGTATTGAAAGACATGATTAAGACAAATTATCTTCTTCGAGAAATAAATATTAAATATACGAATACCAGAGTTATTGTTTTTTACAGAATATCTGAAAACAAAATGTGTATATATGTATTAAATATATTTTTCTTTGTAATCTGTACTATAGTTTTAAAGGAAAAATGTATTTTCTTCTGTTTGAAGAAGATAATATCTGGAAATACTAAACTGATTTTTAAAAACGCTAAAATTATTAAATAGGCTATAGTTTATCTTCTAACTACTACCGAAATGTAATACACATGTGGTAATGTGACCTCTATTGGAACACACGCACAACACATAATGTAATTATGTTGATGGCGGTCTCAATTAGAATCATTAAATGGTTATTTTTAAATTAAGGTTGCTGACATGCATTAGTTTTGTTAGTAATTTTTTTTTTTTTTGTGATACCACTTGTTTAAAAACAATTATACGGGTATTTGCCGCGTTACTCCACATTAGCCTGTATGCCGCAAAATTCGAGGGAAATCAGATTTTCAATACTAAACCCTGGTCTTTCTCGGCATGCTCTCTCATTCAGTATAACTAACAAATATCAATAAATTAGAAAATGTATTTTTTTTTAAAACTTAATCTTCTAAGTTTTTTTATTCTTTATTATTATTACAAAATTATCTTTAATCGTGCATAAAAGTATCATAATAGCCTTTAATATGCAACAGTAATTGTCTTAAGAACATCATGCTCCTCAATTAAATCCTTAAGAACAAAAATATTTCTTTCTCCAACAAATAATAAGGATAATAATAATACTCATAAATAGATAAATAAAAAAAACCTCACAAACAGAGAATAAATAATCTACACAAATACATAAAAAGGATACAATGAATATTCAAATAATTCTGAAAATAATTCACTCTTAAGAAGAATTTCTGAAGATGATCCTAGGGGGGACAAGAACAACGAAAATGATCAAAGTAATCAGTAATCAGCGTTCAGTTGTCCCTGTAAGTTTTTTTCTTTTTCTTGTCATCACTAGCAGTAATACTTAAAGTCATTGATCCAATATTCGGTGGGCAACAAGATGAATGTCAGTCATCGTGGTACTTCTATTTTCTTTATTAAATCCAATTCGAAATCACCAAGTCTCAAAAATTTATCATTATGACCAAAAATATCTGAAGTCATCAATTACACAGAAACAGCAAAAAGGTGGAATATCAGGCCTCAGTAAATCACGAAATAGTTCGAAGAAATCTTTCAAACCACTCGCACAGAAAGCTATTTAACATTAAAATCTCTTGTGTTATAGACACTGGAGGAATCAAGAGATAATGGCAATTCTTTCAGATTAGCATCCTTCCAAGCATAGACATGAAGTACTTTAACAGAAACACACGCTTTTTTCACTCCATTCATTCCTCAGATTCAGTTTGCAATCCGAAAATGTCATATAGAGTACCATTCTTCGCTCCTGTCACATAATTAATCCTGTCGACTAAATAAAAGACTTTGACATTTTAAAGTTAGAAGCCAGAAACATCATCGCCGGTTTCCGCTTTCACAGCACAGAAGCCATGGCAAGCGAGAAAAAAAAGTAAATAAATGTAGAAGATCCAATAAATTACTCATTGGCTGCTGCAAGTTAATTTATTTAACTGTAGTCATGAGTGAGGGAAAGGCTCCCTTTGCAAACTGTCTTTAAATGAAACATGAAAAAGAATATTCCATCACTATTTCAGCGAGCCGTACTCATTGAAGAAAAAACGAAGAATCCTCCTTCTCACGTCCAGGCTTCATCTCTTAAATCTAAAACGAAAGTTCTAGAAAATTCTCTACTCTCGAACCATCATTTTTCCATGTAAACATAACTCATGCCCAGAGTGGAGATTTTTTATTCCACAGACGATAATTTTATTTTTAAAAAATATATTTTTTAACTAATTTACAATCGACTCAAAATTCCGAATATATTAGACAGACGATATTTTTGCAAACAATTAATTTTAAGAGAAAAAGAAAAGAAATGAATTTATTGATGCACAAATATCAAATGTTGAAGGAAGGAAAATAAATAAATAAATAAAAATAATGATATTTTTTGAAAGGTATGGTGTTGGAATAGATTTAATAATACTTTCATAAAAAAGGTTAATAAAAACAAAAAAAAAAGGATTTTTATTTGGAATATTAAGAAATAAAGTTTAATTAAGAATACTTTTAATTTAGAGCCATCTTTTTTAATGTACGCATATTTGAATAAATGTTTTTAAGCGAATTAAAAATTTATATCGTTTCCATAAAGATTAATAGATTAGATCTATAAATAAGATTTTAATTTAATAAGTTCAACTAAGTACGGAATATGGTTATAAGAAAATTAATATAATATAAAGGTTAATCTTGGCGAAAAAAAAATTAATTTTGTAATATATATTTGTAATAATAATTCGACGAAGGCTATGTTCCGTGAACTCCTAAGAATGTTACTTCTAAGAATCAGCAGCAGCACGAGCAGAGTAGTCGCTCCGGCAGTTGGCAAGCCGTGGAAGAGTTGCATTGGGGTATTTCCCCATTATAAAAACAAAATCCATGAGTCTTTCAATTTCTTTATTTATTAACTCATAAACTACGTAAGTTCTTCCCCACATTCACCTTGGCCTGGTCATCAAATATTCCAAAAACTTCGTGATTAAACTGCATTCCAAGATATTAGAATTTTTCGGGGAAAAATAAACAGCATCCTAATTTTTTAAAAGTCAATCACATTCTGCGCTCCTAAAAACCCAAATGAAAAAGCCACATTTTCACGACAAACTAGCTCCTCCTCACTCCGCGTCAATCATTTTAAAAATCCAAGCAGGATTAATCTAAGTCTATGTAATAAAAATTATCCGCCTCTGATTGGTCTAGGAGGCGGGAACCTCGGGTAAGGATTATATCTTGTCTCGCAAATAGACAAGCCTTTTAACATACCCGCGCACGAACACAGATCCCGTGATCAATAAAAAAATAAAATTAAAATCCCTACAATATTCTAAAAAGGAAAGATTACGAAATAACTACCCGCCTTTTTTTTTTAAAGAAACAAGCAATAGATTATTAATAAATAAAATAAGAAAAAGAATTTAAGCTGTTAGAAGTTAATACATTACGAAGCTAAGATTGAAATATGTTACGCAAATTCAGAACCAAAGCCAAGAAAGAACAAAATGGCGATTTTTTTTTTATTTTATTATAACTCCCCCCCTCCCAGAAAGACGGGTGAAAATGTAGGTCTGCGACCTGCAGGTTCACAGAAAGAGAGATGATGCAGACTTAGATCACGAAGTTGTTGATATAAGTTATAATAATTAGATACTAAATAAAAGAAAAATTAAATTAAAATATTTTTTTATATAAATATAGAATTCAAGTTTAGGAACATTAAAGTGATGCGTGGAACAACTTTAAATTTAAATACAATAAAATAGGCATCAATAAAAATACAAGATGTGATCTTGTTTAAAGTACACATCATAAAGTAATTTGAAAATATAAGGAATTACTCATAGTATATTTTTAACATAAAAATGAAAAACAATAACGTTGAACCTTCCTTGACAATAAACTTAAACCTAGATAGAATGGAGAAATTTAATAGAAATTCATGAAATCAAATTTAAAAGTTTGTTTCATAATGTACATCTAAAAAGTCACATTTGGAATTGAGTAGTTCACTACCTCCCTTCAAGGAGGTATAATTATATCATTATAGACCATCCAATCTTCATCATCTAACATCATGCTATTAGTTCATCATGCTATTGTTTTTGTAATAAAGTCCTAGAATAATCATGATAGTTCCATTTTTGAAACTTTTTGTGAAAATATTTTTTATAATCATATTTTTAGATAATAACACATTTTATAATATAGTAATACAGTAATAATAAATTTTAACAATGTAATAAACAAACAATATAATAAAGAAACAAAATAAGGAGAAATATCAATAATAATAAATATCATAATAAATATAAGTAAATCTCATAATGGGTAGGGGGAACTGGGGGACATTGATACAGCTTTTTTCAAAAAAACATTTTGGTGTCTAGAAAGCAGAAATGTCAAGTTAGTTTTGTATGTGATGTCAGCAAAACCTCTGTAGTGTGTTATAAAAATGTACAATCGTTGTTTTATATATTATTTTTGCATGTAATTTAAAAAAAAAAATCAAAAAAAGTAATTTGTATCAATGTGCCCCATCCTCGGGGCAGATTGATACTCTTTGACACATCTGGGAAAAATGGAGACAAAATAACACCAATGCATATTTTTCAAAGAAAAATAGTTAGCAAACCATTTTATATATATTTATAGACATTAAAATCGCATACAATTTATTTGTAAACAATATTAAAGCAATCAAAATGAAATGTATAATGACTTGATGTTCTGGCTGTTCCTTGTCTATTTGTTGGCAGTGGTAACTTTGTCATATCTGTCACTTTAACCCCAGAATTATCTTCTTTCTTAGAAAAGGGGAAAGAATTACCAGATTTTCTGTTTATAAATCGGTTTACAAACAGAAAATAAAGGTTAATTGTATGAAAAATTATGTTTATAATATAATTATCCTGTATTGTTCTGCAGCTTGTTTCTCTTACTTAACATTTCTCATGTCGATAATACTTTTTTCTCTGGAGAATCGATGTAAATTTGAGATTTGCCAGGCTGCCGTCCATTTCTTTTGTTAATTCTACTAGCACTAGTTGTTGTGTAAGTTTGTACGTCTTCTGTTTTCAAAAATACTAAAAAATGTTCTAATATAAAGAAATAAGAACTATTTCACTTCAATAAAAACTAATAGTAGAAATTTTTGACAAAAAATGGTTGAATTAAGGAGTGTATGGTTAAAGAAAAATTAAAGGTAATGAAAAAGTGAACTAGAAAATGATTTAGGTTGTATCAATGTGCCCCGACAAAGACTGTATCAATGTGCCCCATACAGCCAATTTGAATAAAATGAGTCGCAAATCCAACACTTTATAATTTATCTAACAATAAAGAATGAGGAACTGATAAAGAGTAGCTTTACTTGCCAGGGAGGGTATTCTTTTTGGTTGAAAATACTGGAACAGTTGTATAATACCATTTCAATGGTACAACTCAAATTTACTGTTGACCTACAAAAACAATTAATCACCCATCCCATTTCATCAAACTATTGAATCATTCCAAAACTTTCTGTATGTAGTTAATTTCACTAGTATCATCTTTTGGAGCTGTTGTGAAACTTCCTGTAATTACCCTGTGTGCTGTACAGGGGGTGTATCAGTGTGCCCCAAGTATCAATGTACCCCAGTTCCCCCTATAAGTAAATTTTTCAATAAGTAATAGTAAATATCTCAAAAGACATTCTTTAATTTCTAAATTGTATACTTAATCTCGTTTATCTCATCTAATATTTTTGGGATGAAATATAGAGAGAAGTGAATTAGAATAAAGAATATAATCAATTATGTAATCATGTACTTAATCTTGTAATTCGAGTACAGGTTTAAGTAGGAATATGTACAAGACATTTAAAATATAATATGATAAAATAAAATAAAATAAAATTTTGTTCATGTTTGAGAATGCAAGAGACATTTCAACTATTAAGATTTTTAAAAAGAAATATTAATAAATAATAAAAATAAAAGACGAGATTTATTCATGTCAAATAATTACGCAGTAAATATTTTCTCGGTGTGATGAAACATTGCAAGATGTAAGAAGGAAGAGAAAAAGAAACAAAATTATATTCTAATTGACATGTACTTGGACTGGAATGCAGAAGCAAAGAAAGAGAGAAAGAAAAAAATTAAAATAAAGTGATAAAAAAATTTTTACTTGGTAAAAAATTAATTTAATAATTGATAGATTAAATTTAATATTACAAATAGGTTCAGTTGAAAATTTTAAAAAAATTGACTTAAAATTTACTTGTTATTACATTATTCTAAGTTATAACTAGAGTAATTCAATACAGAATAAGAAATTTTCACTTTGTCCGTCTACACCGGCATAAACAAACAAATATAAAAATTTCCAGACAAGTGAAACTCTCGCTGCAGTCAAGACATGATATCATTGCCATTCTTGTAAGAATTACAGGAAATTACAGGATATTATCTGAATTAAAATATGGAAAGAAATTTACTGTTTAAGAGAAAAAAATATATGTAAAATGATAATAAACTAGAGATTAAGTCTAAGCTACAGTTTTTACTTGAGTTTGTTGTTGTTTAGGGGGTTGTTGCTCATGACTTAATTTAATTTTATCAGGAGAATAATAAGGCCTTAATTTAGATACATGTACTATTTCTGAACTTTTAAACTGGTTTTGCCTATCAATTTCAAAATTTACTTCGGATAATTTGTTAAGAATTTTATAAGGGCCACTAAATGCTTGGGATAACTTTCTAGTATTAGGGTACTGACATTCTTCATAGATAACTAGATCCCGAATTTTAAATTTTGGTTCGATATAATCTTTATCATAATATTTTTGATTTTTTAAATGAAATTCATCAGTTCTTGTATTAGCAATCTTAAGGGCATAAACACTGAAAATAATATCTTTAAAATTTACTATATTTAATTAAAATGCTTATTTCAAAAATCATTACTCTAATAACTAAATTCTATTGCCAAATTTATTTCAAAACTATATTTCATCTGTTAAATCCCAGTAAAGATTAGCATAATTCCATTTTCCCTACTGAATTCTATGATTATAAGAAATTGGGAACTAAAACTTAAACTTAACCAGAAATTCCTCCAAATAAAAACATACAATTTTAAATATCAGAGGTTATTTTTAACTAGATTAGCAAAATTTTATGAAATATTAATTGCATTTTATCCGATAAAACACTAGTAGCAGCTTCGAATTGTTCTAACTTTTCTTACTGAATTATATTAATTATAAGAATCTGGGAACCAAAACTAACTACCACCAACAAAAATACAAATATAAAGCTTAAATTAACATTACGGCTGAAATATCCTGTTCATGAAGCTCTTTAAAACATACAAAAATAATATTCTGTGGATGATACTTTATAATTAGTAAAAATAAATAACTTAGAAAATTCAATGTTCTTAAAATAATCCATTATTTTCACTTAATAATTACCAATTAAACTTGTATACTCCTTTAAAATACATTATTATCATAAATTTATCTTTAATACTACACGAAAATAAGAAATGCAACAATACACATTTTAAGAACAAAAGTAAGTTAATCTTACGTATTGAGAACACTTTTTTAAACTTAAGTAAAATTTCTATGAGAAGAAAATTTTAATTAATAAATTAAGAACAAAATTATTTTTAATATCTGTAATATCATGATAAAATCAACAATTTAATAAAGAAATTATTATTAAAATTTCGTAAACAATAACAAAATAAGATAAATAATATTTTACATCCACCTCGATGTCAGACTTGTTCACATTCCTAGACTTTATTAAAAACAAAAAAATAATAAAAATAACTCGCGAAAGTTGATCGAAATATTTCAGCACTGTTATCTAGAAAATAAATAAATAAATAAAAACAAATGATGTTGAAATTTTTCGTGCAGGTGTTCTTGAGATTAAATAATCAGCACACGTTTTCGTAGTTATCAAGTATAAAAAAAATACTGGGGGCATATTTCAAAAAACGCGGGATTTGTAGATGCAGATGCCATACAGAATCACAAACAAAACTTTATAAGACGATCCCTTTCCCAGCCGAAAGGTTTATTATTTGCGTGCACATGAAGACGCTGTTTCATCCAGGCCATCTCGTCGTAACATGGGTGAATGTGGAGGCGGATGAGGTTAAAGATGCGTGCAGCTAGCATCTCAAAAACTCTAAGTGTTAGCAACACACATTGAGTCTTATTGCAGGAAATAAAGTTACAATATTAATATTAGCACACAGCAGCTGATCCCATCCATCTTCAGTCTTGGACATACCATTTAGATGGAAGATTTCATAATTATTTTTTTCTGCATTCAATATTAAGATGAAAACAATACCAGGAAAAATGAAGGAACAACTGTAAGTGTATGAAGAGCATGCAGCTTATTCTCAAAAGTCGTACGCCGGTTCATTTTTCATCCTGCCGGATTTCAATGTAGTAATAATTCGACGAAGGCTATGTTCAATAACTCCTAAGAATGTTACTTCTAAGAATCAGCAGCAGCACGAGCAGAGTAGTCGCTCCGGCAGTTAGCAAGCAGTGGAAGAGTTGCATTGGGGTATTTCCCCATTTTAAAAACAAAATCCATGAGTCTTTCAATTCCTTTATTTATTAAGTCATAAACTATGTAAGTTCTTCCCCTCATTCACCTTGGCCTGGTCATCAAATATTCCAAAAACTTCGTGATTAAACTGCATTCCAATATATTAGAATTTTTCGGGGAAAAATAAACAGCATCCTAATGTTTTAAAAGTCAATCACATTCTGCGCTCCTAAAAACCCAAATGAAAAAGCCACATTTTCACGACAAACTAGCTCCTCCTCACTCCGCGTCAATCATTTTAAAAATCCAAGCAGGATTAATCTAAGTCTACGTAATAAAAATGATCACCTCTGATTGGTCTAGGAGGCGGGAACCTCGGGTAAGGATTATATCTTGTCTCGCAAATAGACAAGCCTTTTAACATATCCGCGCACTAACACAGATCACGTGATCAATAAAAAAAATAATTAAAATCCCTAGAATATTCTAAAAAGGAAAGATTACGAAATAACTACCCGCCTTTTTAAGAAACAAGCAATAGATTATTAATAAATAAAATAAGAAAAAGAATTTTAGCTGTTAAAAGTTAATACATTACGAAACTAAGTTTAAATTTGTTCCGCAAATTCAGAACCAAAGCCAAGAGAGGCGAAATTTTCGCCAAAATGGCGAAAATTTCTTTACTTTATTATATATATATATATATATATATATATGCATTCATAGATAGCATTGTAACATGGGATAACTACTCTTCCCTATGAGCCCATTTTTTGTGATGTACCTTAGTTTGCGACTAGGAAAGGAAACAGTTCAGCAGATTTGAAAACAGAGAAGAAGACTGTAATGTAAAAGTAAGAAAAGAATCCCATGCTTTAAGGAGAGGGCAGGTCTCGCAATTACGCTGAGTAATGTATAAGATTATATGTTCGGCTAGTAAGCCGCAAATTCCACAATATTAATTTTGTATCTAATTATTTGTATCTTATCATTACAACGGAATTGTGCAATAAATATTATAATATTTCATTTGCCATTCTTTAATATACACGAAGTACTATCTCAGTGCAAACAAGTATTGTAGAGTTAAGCTAAGTCAAAATTAGCTTTGTAATCAACCCGATATGTTATTTTGATTATATCTTTTTCCCTCTTTTAGATAGAATTAACTTGATCCTGAGGCATATTGTCCAAAGTGACTCACTGATTGAACTTGCGACGTAACGAAATCTCTTCACCAGCGCGAAAACCATAGATTACAAAATACAGAGCTGCCAACTTTTCCGTCTATTTAAATAATATAACTATATATTGAACAAAAGAAATTATAAGTATACGCAAAATATATTTATTATAACATATAATACCACATTGTGTTTATTTTTATGTAAAAGTTCTGGTTTGAACATGTTTCTACACTGTAGTTGCTTAGAAGACTGCAGCCTGAAAAATATAGCCAAAATCAGTAGTCTCTTTTTTTAGGTAAAATTAACTTGGCAAACGGGGATCCAAAAAAGGATAAACTAACCGAAATTTATCAATCTGTGAACTTTTCCAATGGTCTTCTCGGGTTGTATCGTAAAATAAAATTGTCAAAATCTTTTTACTGATTTATTAGATACAATTATGTTTATCGTGATCCACTAGGTCCTGCAATTATCCACTAATTGTATTTCTTGAGTATGTCACTTCACTTAATGCTATTTTCGTGTTCAGAAACGGTATAAAAAGTGCTTTTGTCAAAATCTTTTCAGCTGATTTCTGGATACACCTATCTTGACCCTGTCCTATCATGATCCAAGATGATCCACTAATCGAATTTTCTTCATCATGCAACATAGCCTAATGGACATATTTTGGTCAGAAACGGTGTGATGGTGTTGGTTCAACGGCCCAGGTGATTTACCAAAAATAGCACACAAAAAAACTCCGAAAAAGAGAGACCTATATAATCACTGAGACATTTATTATAGAGTTAAGACACTGCAACTCCCCATACAAGGGGGAGGAGATTCTGAGAGCTCAAGTGAGCTACATCTTGACCGACTGATGGCAATCGGTGAAGTGGAGACACAGTCTCATATCGGTTATCGCCAAGAGGGGTAAGAAGTTTTTTTTTATACAAAGATTTTGGCGATATTTGGCAGACCACACGTTCAGGATCGGCTAACTTTTGCGGTCTAGGAACCCAAGGATTATTTTTACATCTGCTAATATCTATTAGAGTTATAGAAATATTTTAAGCCTGGGAAATAGGCAAGAGCAAAGCAGACCGTTACATACATTGTAGTTTTGCTGACCAAAATTATATTATCCAGATGCGTAATTGAACAGATAAGAAAGCACAGTCAGGATAAACAGAGATAAAAGTATTTCTAGTTTGAAGAATTAATTGTGAGAATGAAAACAGGGTGTGTAAGGCAGGTGTTAGTAAAAATGTGATGGTTAAAAGATTATGATGAGCCAAGCCCAGAGTGTTCTTTATTTTGTTAATAAGTACGGTATCTATTGGGCACATGTTTTTCAAAGACACAATAGAAATTTGTGAGAAAGGAAGTTCTATTATTATTTCTACAGAGAGCCCCAAAAGATGAAAAGTTGTAACTTCTAATAGCGGGAGTCTGAAAGCTAAAAAATTAACTATTAAATGTAGAATTAATTTAAACTACTGGGTTTATTAGTGAAAAGGGAATCTAAAATAAATTTAAGAATTTATTAAAGGGAAATAATGATTGCATTTATGAAGGGGAAAAGATATGTACCGATAATCTTCGCAACATAACTCACCCCGGGCACCACAAAAAAACTTAATACTTGTATTAAAGTTTTTTTTTTACTATTATTGTCATTATTTTGAAGATACTAAATTTGCCGTCTACCAAAATATATACAAAAACACATATCAAAAGACATACAAGTATATATATATAAGTACTACAAAAATGATTGGTTATACTATTTGCTTGCAAAGTAGATAAATAAAAACAATGACCATATCTATCTTTATAATCATTATGACAGGGGGCTCCTTAAAAGTTCAAAATTTCCACATAGTATTTAATTAATATCGGATCCTTTATTCTATTTTTTTTTGTTGTGGCGCTGGTACCAGCTGTTTATTTTTTTTATGTCATGAGCAAAAATTGAGAAGTATATTATTTATTCTTTTTTTTCTGTGATCACCTCTTAGATTTTTGTTTCATAACTTCTCTTTAAATTGATCCTTTTTGAGATCAAAAATGGCATAATTGCAAGCAAAAATATATTTATAACACAAAACACAAATAGTATCTATTTAAAACAAAAAAAAAAGAAAACTAACTAAAATAATGTTCTAAAAATAATGTATGTTGTTAAAAAGAAAATTGAATTTCGTGCATAAGGCACAGGACTACTAAAAAAAAGAGATGCCACTGGCATGCCCATAAAAAGGTTGTAGCCCTTAATCTTGTACAAAAAGTACAAGTATTATGGCTTCAGTTTAAGACATCAGCCCTAGGGGAAGAGGGAATAATGGACGGACCCATATTGCATATAATATAAGTCCGCCCCGCTCCTCAGTAAAATCGCACTGATCTACGAAAGGAGCCCGCATGGAAGTCACATAAAAATTTAACATAAAAGAATTGGTAGGCCAATTCAAGGTGAAAAAGAAATGTCTCGCAAGACAGGAGTGGCGTGAAACCTTAGGGCACAATTTTGAACGGTTCACGACTTTTGGGGGATAAATTAGAAAAATAAAATAAAATATAAGATGAATGTAATCCATCTCATAAATTAAATTGAAACAGTCAGTCCGGGTAAGATAAACACAATAGTCAGGTTTAGGTGTTACTACAACTGGACTATTTCAAAAATAAGAACGATGAAAGTCTTTTTTTATGCATGGTACTATTCCATTGTCCAAAATAATTTGTAAATAATGTTGAACTACAACGTTGTGATAACATGCATGTAATGAAAATTAATTATTAGTGAACTAAGTGACCTTCTTTTCATGTACTGCCACTACATAAAAAGAGGTAAGTGTAATAAGGGGATTTACATGTAGTGTGAAAAAAATCCAAATATACATGCAATGTAATTTGACAAACAAAAATGGACTAAGTGTATTTTAAAGAACTGTAATATGTAAAGGGAAGAAATATAAACATTAAACAATTAAGATGAAATGGTTAAGTGTGAGCATGACAAACTGTAAAAATGTCAACTGTTTTTTTTTGTGTTAGAATGAGCCTTTTAACAAAAACAAAATAAAAATGAAGCGAAGAGAATTTAACGGTAAGTGTGTTAAAAAAATAAAAAAAAATCCAAGATATTTGTGTAGACGAGGTTTATTTATTTATTTATTTATTTATTTTAACAACCTAACTGTAAAGTAATTATTATATTTAACAAGGGAAGCATTCATATCACATGACAAAAGTGTAAAACTGTACACATGACATGACAGTGATGTGTGTTATTGTGTGTTTTCATGAACCAGTTTTGAGAAAACAAGTAAAAGTCGTGTACAATCCTCAACCCGAGAAATAAGAGAAAAAAAATGTAAGAACCCACATGACCTGATATGTTGCACATGACCTAATGTGTATTCGCATAACCTAGTGTACCACATGAACTAGTGTATTGCACATGACCGAGTGTATAAAGAAAAAAAAACAAAAACAATGTGATAGTGTAAGAATTCGCATGACATTGTGCAAAAAAACACATGAAAGAAAAAAATGTGTGTAAAAGAAATCACATGACCGGGTATCTAATATACCTTGACCTAGAGAAACGCACATGGCCTTGTGTAAAAACACATGAATGGAAAATGTGTGTAATAGAAATCACATGACCTGGTATCTGATATACCTTGACCTAGAGAGAAACACATGACCTTATGTAAAAACACATAACTCTAAGTTAAGGAAAGAAAAAAAATATGTAATTATACTGTCAAAAATCCTTTTAAAGTTAAAATTTAATTGAGAACCCCAAAAAAACATTTACACCATGAAAAATGTAATAAATGTGGAAAATGTAGCCTGTATAACAATAGAGTTGAAATTTTGTTACTGTTAACTGCATTCCTGTTACTGCAAAAACAAAACATTAAAGGGGAAAGAAAAGTGTGCATGATTGTGTAAATATGTTTAGACTGAATGTGTACACCAACACGAAACATCCAAAATCAAGAGAAAACAAAATTGACGACCCGCATCAAAATTTTCACTGTTACTTGCCTTCTTTCTATTACTCAACCATCTGGCGCCTGATAGCCGAATAAGAAAAAGAATTAAAATGCATTTGTACACAAGATTAATGTGAAGAAAACTTGTTAAAATTTAAAGTGTAACAGGAAATGTGAGGGAACAAAATACAAAATGTTTTATAAAAAATGAAAAACAAATCTGTAAAAATAAATAAAGAATGCTTAAAAAGCGCAGTGAATTCATCCTTTAGTATGATGTGTATGATCAAAATTAACCCGGTGGAAGGCGCGCACTCATTAGCACACATTTGGTCGCGTGGGGTTCCTGTATAACCCCACCGAAAAACTTAAGTTTAATGCAATTTACGCATGTAAATTTATTCAAACATATATAAAAAATGTATAAAATATATTTTTAAGATATAAGTTTCAATTTCAGAATATATTTAAATAAATATCTGCACTAATAATTCTTAAAAAAAAAAAAAAAAAAAAAAAAAAAAAAACTTACTCATTTTCAAAAAAAAATTACATACCTTTATTGGACTTTACATACATTTGTCACAGACGTAATTAGAGTGATCCTTGCAAGTAAATTGTTCACATTTAATACAACTAATTGTGGTTTTTTTTGTCCTTAGCTCGAGGACAAACTGCACATCGTCCTTTACCAAGCTTTATTCTCTTTGGCAAGTTATTATCAGGATCATCATTACTTTCTGTTGAGGGCAAATCAGATTTAATTTTTTCTCGTAATTCCTTGGGCAACATTGACATAGTTGATCTTTTCATAATTTGTTGGTTAACTAGAGACAATGCCAATGTTTTCAAGAACATTCGCCTACTTTTGTACTGCAGAGGAGCATTTTTGGTGGACATAAGTGCAACTCGCGCATTTATAGCTGCCACATTCAACACACAATAGAAAACAACCATCGGCCACCTATTTGTTTTCCTCGCACTAGAATAAAGTGTAGACATTTCATCAACAGTATCCACTCCTCCCTTTGTTTCATTGTAAAATTGTATTATTTCCGGCTTCTTTTTCTCAGAGTTTTCATCTATCGTGTTATCATGATGCATAGTAGACAACAAAACTACACATTTCGATTTCTTCGGAACATAAGACACTAATGTTACGTCCTTTTGGAATCCAAATATAGATGAAAAAACTTCCCTTGTTTTTGCTTCTAAAAATTCAACAGGAATCACAGCTTTATTTTTCTTCAAAGTTCCCACGATAGTTAGTTTCTTTGATAGAAGCTCTTTTGCTAATGGATAGCTTGTGTACCAGTTGTCCATTGTCACGTTCCTTGCGGATCCAAATAACGGGGTGCAGAGTCGTTTTACAATTGCAGATGTTGAATTGTCGACTTTGAACGGACCTTCTGGTTGTTGTCCGGCATAAATTTCTATATTATATGTATAAAATGTCCTCGCATCGACTAAGGCGAATATTTTAATTCCATATCTTGCCGGTTTTTTCGGCATGTACTGCCGAAATCCACAACGACCTCGAAACTTTTCTAACTTCTCGTCTATAGTGACATATTCACTAACTGAATATATCTCTTGACACTTTTTATTGAATGCACTGAAAAAATCTCTCACTGCTGCCAGTTTATCTAATTGACGTCGATCTTCACGGTCTTTTATATTATCAAATCTCAAGCATCTGAGAAGAAATGTGAACCGCTTGTAAGACATTGTTTTTCGAAGCAATTCAATTCCAGTTCCATCGGCGCTCCACAAATCCTTTGCATTAGTATGGGATGATTTGTGTAGCCCGCATAAATATAAGAGACCAAATAGCGCTCTCATCTCCACTTCATCCGTATTTCTAGCATCACGACTTCGTTGGAAATTTGCAGATATTTTATCAATAAAAATATTAGTGCAATCCACGATATTTTTTATAACGTTGGAATCAAAAAAGAGTTCCCAACTTTCAACAGGTTCCGTAATACCTGATGCAACTGATTTTAGTCCAGGTAGATGAATAATGATGTTGCACGAGCTAGTTCTCACTTTTGCATTCGGTTTATCTTTTTTCCAGACTGTTTTATCTTTTCCTACGTAAATGTCATTTTCTTGATCGGATTCACCGCTTATATTGGCAGCTTCAAATTCACTGTCACTGTCGTGACTACTATAAATTTCATAATCAATTTCATCTTCACTAGCAGAGTCTATTTCTTCATCTGAAGTTTCAACAGTATCCAGCAGCCCTCTCAATCTCTCCATTTCTTTCTCATATTCCGTCAATTTTCGTTTAGCTGCCATTTTCGAAAAGAACAAAAAATCAAGCGTCCACTATCTATGCGAGCAGAAAACTAATGAGAGGGAATTGCTGTAAAATGCGGTCGCGCGGGGTTGCTAGGTTACCCCAGTGGCAGGTGGCTTTCCAGGAAATGATTGCTTCTCCCTAACAAAAGAAAAACACCTGCTGATGGCAGGTGCTATTGAAAGAAAACATTTTAAAAGTTAGCTACTGAAGGGATGAATAATGACGGACTAATACGAATTCCAGAATAGAAGTTTTTATGAGACTGGGGTGATTCAGGTACCCCGCGCGCCTTCCACCGGGTTAAATTAAAGAAAAACATTATTTCTCATTTGAAATAGACTCAGTTGTATGAAGCAACTGTCTTTGTATGTTTATATATCTCTTGACAGCTGGGCAATTATGAGAAAAAGCTGTATGTTGAATGTCAAAATGGGTATTACTTGATTCATTGCACCTCATGCAATTAATGCATTTTGGTGTGTTTACACAATTAGGATCTTTATGCGACATAGCACAGACAGGGCATATTATGTCATCAGGGCAGAATTTACTTAAATGAAATAGAATTTGACATGTAAAACATCTTTTTATATCTATGTACCTTTTAAGAGTAAACTTTGTGGACTGAATAGTGATATGTTTATGCATAAACAAAATTTCAGCTAGGTGGGATGGCATTAGAAAAATCCAGTTAAATAAATTACAATGCTTTATTTTTATTTTGTTTTGAAATTGAATGGGAGGCGAAAAATTATCAGTTAGATTTGAAATAGCCAAAAGAATGTCAGGTATGCAAAAATTTTCAGGCAAACGCATGATTACAACAGGGATAAAATTGGTACTATCTTTGTTAGGGGTACAGAAAATACTGGGATGAGAATTGTTACTGTCACCTAAATCATTAACTTGTTGATCACAAGAAAAAGAAGGATTTCTATTACAACTTTCATGTATTGTAGTGTGGGTTGATTTGTGAATGAGATTGTTGTATGTCTGTGTGGACATATTTTGAACAGATTTTAGACAAGCAGTATTAACCGAAGGAGTGCTATCTTTTTGAGTATTTGATATGTGAGGTTTAGTTTTACTTTTTTGTTCCTGAGATAAGTCACGTACTCATTCCAACAGTTTGTTATTTACCAAAAACAAATTTTCCTTTTCATGTTTTACCTTAGTGTATTCATCCTTGAGTACCTGAAAGGTCTCTTTCAAAATATTTAGGTCCCATTGGATTGTGAATTTGAGTTCCTTAAAATTAGAGACAAGTGTATCAGTGTTGTTTTGATTTTGTATTTGATTTTTGAAACGCTGTGGCCTCAGCGATAATTGTGTCTGAAAACTTTGTTAAATTTTCCTCATAAAATTCAAGTAAAGGGGATATTGAAACCTGTGATTGCCCAAGAGCAGACCCAAATTTATTATCTCTCTCTGACATTGTTTGGAAAGTAGCTGAAGCTTGTTTTAGCTCAATATCAGCCATAGATGTTTACCAAAAGAAAATGCAATAATATAAATCAAAAGAAAGATTTATAAATAACCTAGGCTCACCAAAAAAAAAATGACTGTTAACCACAGTATTAAAATAATGGAAATAATTTGGGGAAATAACATAAAAATGCAAGGCCAATCCAAAAATTAAATTTTGCATTAATCAGAGAGCAAACCCTGCCAAGTTACGAGTGAATCTAGACACATTTAATGAGGGGGGGGGGTAAACAAAATGTGAGCACAGAAGACAAAACAACCAAAATGCAGACACTGAATAATACCTTTAAAAAAAAAACATGCAAACACAAATTTCCTTTTTTTTTAACATGTACTGCAATCAAAATAACGTAATTAACCCATCAAGAATATTACCTACGCCAAAATTCCTTTTTTTTTACATGACAAACCGAAACTAAAAAAATTTATAAAGGCTTGTTTAACAAGGTACTGGCATAGTTAATGGCAAAAAGTTTAGTAAAAAACGAGAAAACGAATCTCAAACTGCAATTAATTAAGAACAAGTAATGTCAGCAAACCATTAAAGCGCGGACACATAAATTAATAAAAATCTGTGATATTTAAGTATGCAACACACAAATACAAAACAACATGCATTGAAAATAATAATATTTTTGACAAAATGAGCATGAAAAGAGAAGAATGTATTCAAAAGTGCCAATTAAACATTAAAATTTAAAATGTATTTTGTTTAAGTTAATAACTACAAAATTTCAAAAATGTACAATATTTAAATTAAAAAAATCTTCTCTGTTCAAGCTGATAAAAATAAAACAAACAAACTACTAATAATTTTAGCAATAAAAGAAATCTACTGTTGACATGCACTCATGCACTTGTTCCACAAAGTAAAAATTTGTTAATCTAATTTGTTATTATCACGTTTCAATTGTTATTATTTTTTTTAACATTCGGTATAATAATACTTTTTTTACTGTCTTTTTTTTTTTTTTTAACGCAACACTTTTTCTAGCATTGCTTCATGAAAAACTTGTACGTGCAAAAATAGGTGCGACGACCCCTTATTGCACTAGTAAATACTGTTGTACTTAAAAACTTTATGATAATGGAAGTCACACAATTTCATGCACAAAACTGTTCACGTTCGTACCATATCAAAAGTACTGTAGCATTGAAATATTGAAGTGATATTATCGTTAAAATGAAATGAGATGCGTGTAGGTTCGACGACCTGCAACGCATAAATTTTGTTTACACTTTTTTTAATAATAAGCTGTCTAGAAAATAGTAGACATTTTGTGCTACACAATCTTTTATCACGGAGCGCTGACATAACTAATCGTTTCCACATAACACAAATTTTCTGACTAAAAACACCACCGAGTGCATATTGATTCATTCTGCATATTTCACTTATATTTGACGGCATCACAACAGACCCGATGAGTGAGTATTCCTGTTGCGTCCAGCAAAAACAGACGAGATGATATCAGAACACTATTTCTCATCAGCGCATGACACAAACAATTTCAGTTTCGGTTGAAACGTGAACTAAATCAAAATTTCCGACCTTGAACCGGGCGAAACTGCTGATAATTGGTGCCCGTCATAGATATTGCAGAACCACAGGGAGAAAAAGGAAGACAAATTTCTTCTGAGTGCGGATAAGTCATAAGTGAACTATAGACTGTAGCAGGTTTCGGGGAGGGGAACGTCACACAATTAAACACGGGAAACCTTGGCATTTCGGAAAAAAAAGTTTCTTCTCTTGAGCAGTCCTGACTAATTGATGTCCGAGGGTGCTTGATACAAGATTTTCTGTCAAAGATTTTAATTATTATTATTTTTTAAACTCTCAGTGTGTGTGTGCGATTTTTTTTTGACCGGAGAAAAAAAAAGGCCAGATGCACCAGATATGCATGTGAAGGTGTTGGTTCAACGGCCCAGGTGATTTACCAAAAATAGCACACAAAAAAAAAAACTCCGAAAAAGAGAGACTTATATAATCACTGAGACATTTATTATAGAGTTAAGACACTGCAACTCCCCATACAAGGGGGGGGGGTTGCTGAGAGCTCAAGTGAGCTACATCTTGACCGACTGATGGCAATCGGTGAAGTGGCGACGCAGTCTCATATCGGTTATCGCCAAGAGGGGTAAGAAGTTTTTTTTATACAAAGATTTTGGCGATATTTGGTAGACCACACGTTCAGGATCGGCTAACTTTTGCGGTCTAGGAACCCAAGGATTATTTTTACATCTGCTAATATCTATTAGGGTTATAGAAATATTTTAAGCCTGGGAAATAGACAAGAGCAAAGCAGACCGTTACATACATTGGAGTTTTGCTGACCAAAATTATATTATCCAGATGCGTAATTGAACAGATAAGAAAGCACAGTCAGGATAAACAGAGATAAAAGTATTTCTAGTTTGAAGAATTAATTGTGAGAATGAAAACAGGGTGTGTAAGGCAGATGTTAGTAAAAATGTGATGGTTAAAAGATTATGATGAGCCAAGCCCAGAGTGTTCTTTATTTTGTTAATAAGTGCGGTATCTATTGGGCACATGTTTTTCAAAGACACAACAGAAATTTATAAGAAAGGAAGTTCTATTATTATTTCTACAGAAAGCCCCAAAAGATGAAAAGTTGTAACTTCTAATAGCGGGAGTATGAAAGCTAAAAAATAAAATATTAAATGTACAATTAATTTAAACTACTGGGTTTATTAGTGAAAAGGGAATCTAAAATAAATTTAAGAATTTATTAAAGGGAAATAATGATTGCATTTATGAAGGGGAAAAGATATGTAGCGATAATCTTCGCTACAAACGGTGTCCTACAAAATTTTGTCAAAATCTTTTCAGCCTTTTTTTAATACATTTAGCTTGATTCTGAACAGTCATGACATAAATTGACTCACTAATCAAATTTTCAGGAGCATGCAACCTAGCCTAAGGATCTTCGCATGCCTGGAAAAGCTATAATGCAAAATTTTATCAAAATGTTTAAAGTCTTTTGCTAGATAAAATTATCTTGACCCACAATGGCCCAAAAATGACTCACTATTTAAATTTTCTTTATTATGTACCTAGTCTAATTATCTTCGCGAGCCTAGAAAAAATAGGATACAAAATATAGTCAAGGCATTGGAACTTTTTGCTAGATACCACATGACCCACAATGATTTCAAAATGACATACTAATCGAATTTTCTCGAACATTTGATTTAACTCAATGGTTTTTTCTTGATCCAAATTGGTAGAATACAGAGTTTAATAAATATCGATAGAAACTGTTTTCTTAAAAATATTCTTGACCAGCTGTAACATAAAAATAACCCACTAATTGAAAATTTTCAAGCATGTGATCTAGCCGAATGTTGTTCGCGTACCCGAAAACGTTTAATGTAATTTTCTTTTCAGAATCTATTTAGCCATCTTTTATGTATAATTATTTTGATCTTGACCCGTAATAACCAAAATTATCCACTAAATTAATTGTCTGGAATATATGATCCAGCCCAATTGTTTTCTACTACTTGCAAAAGGCAAGATTCAAAATTTAGTCAAATCGTAAGAACCTTTCTTCAGATAAAATTTACAAATAAAGACGGACATACACACAGGATTTCTTCGTATTAAAGTATAAGATATTGATACTTAATAAATTAATAAATTATAATATTTTAAATTTGTAACATGTAATTTTTGTATTTATTGGAGAACGTAATGCAATGTAACTACAATGTTTTCTAGCACATCATATTTCATTAAATATAGCTGAATTACATTATTATCATATTATCATTATTATCATATTAGCTACATTAATATCATAAATAATAACATTAAATATAACTTATATATAAAAATACTAATAAAATAAAAATAAAATATATTTCTTTGCTTTCAAATTTTTCGAAAGAAGAAATAAAATAAAAACTCCTGAAAACAATTTCATATTGAAACAGAAAGAATGGCACTGTCAAGGACAATTCTTTTTTTTTTTTTTTTTTTTTTTTTTTTTTTTTTTTTTTTTGCTAGGTTAAGCCTTTTTGAAAACCTTCTATCAGAGATCAATAAATCTTGACATTTGCTGTTGTGGTACTCTATGTATACTGTTACATACTCGAAATATACATATATTATATCATATATATCGATGTATTTGTATAATTTTTTTCAATCCTGCTAGACAGAAATTTAAAATAACCAGCAGGATATTTTAAAGATTTTTTTTCTGAAAACTATTCGATTTAGATTCGAAAACTATTCGATTGTAATTGTATTTCGCAACAAATATATTTTGAATTTTCAGTAAAATATAATTGCTTTCTCAAGAATACATCAAAAATACAATGTATATATATATATATTTACTGTAAAGAAGTTGCAGAAGTATGCGAACATTTAATAATACAACATACAAAAATAAATTATGATCTAGAGGGGAAGTCCAAAATTCCGTAGGAGGCTCTTTATCTTTGTATATCTCAGATAGCAATATGCTTCCAAGATTTATTGAAATATTTATAAAAGCAAAGTTTTTTGTCTTCGCCTCTGTTTTTAAGAAATGAATCTAATTAATTTTTGCAATTGTAGTCTTACAAAAATGATCTCCTTACAGGATTACTTAATGTTGAAAAAAATGCTAATGAAAATACTCGATTATGGAATAAAGGATAAGTGCAATCTAGCAGCGGATTTCTTGCATAAAGTAAGTAAAAAATAAGCCACTTTCCGATTTTTGGCTCAAAAATATGCAAACGTCGCATGATTTGACAGGTAGGATATTCTCTTCCACAAAAGCAATCGAATAGATCTAAATAATTGATCTAAAAAATTACTACATTAATAGATCTAAAAAACTACTTGTACATTGTTTATTTTGATTGTCCATTATTTAACTAATTTAAAATTCAGCAATTGCCCATATATTAAAAATATTTTTGCTACATATACATGTTGTTTGTAACTGTAGTTTATCATTGTAGTTTATCATTGGAATAATATTTGTATATTTTGATATCTGTTAAAATATCTGTTTTAAATTATAGCCATAAAACATTTAAATTTTAACTAATTATTTTTATTTTCTTTTACATTTTTCAATTTATTTTTTTAGCTTAAAACTATTTAAATTAATTTAAATTTCATTTGAAATGCATATAAATATACATGATAAAAATACACAGAGAAAAAACTGACAAAACCATAGTTAAAGAAATTTAAATTGACAAATCTGAAATTACTTTATTAAACTTACTTAAAGAAATTGAGTATAAAAGATTTTTTAAAGATTATTCGACATAAAAGCGTGTTTTTCAAAAAGTTCTTTAATTGTCAATTAGATAACATCGCCAAATAATCGACTTTTTTACTAACACTTTATTACGGTTCTGCCGAAATTTGTGTTTTAAACATACAGGTTATACACGAGAAGAACATTCAGTAATTTTTGAGATGTTACTCAGAATACCCGCATGTAGATCTCTTTTGTTAGTTGCATTTACTTGTTAACTAATTAGTTCATTAATCAGATTTGGGAACGCTTATAAATTAACGATTTGCATAAGTTAATTTATTCTTGCAAGTGTAACAAAATAATACTAATTTTAATGTTGATGCTATGCAAATAAAATGGCATGTTTTCTATAAAAGAAAAAGTTTGTGTGATTATTCTAAGCATCCAAAAAAAACTATGTTTCACGTAAAGGATATTGAATATTGTACAAGAAAAACTACTCGAAAACGTTTAACAAAATGAGTGGCTGTAAAAAATCACGAAAATATACTAGTTTCTAAGATATCTGAAAATGAAGAACGCATTTCAGAATAAAGGGTAACATGGAAAAGGTTACATTTTATTTTCTAGTAGTATTTTATTTTATTTCATCGTTCAAATTATAAATACAATGTAATGATAATTTATTCTATTAACATAACGTTAATTTTTTATTTCAAATCTATTACTCCTAAAATGAACTTTATGTGTGTAATATAACGTCACTTATTTGCTTGGATTCAAGGTCAGGAAAATAACTCTAACACATTTAACTCTAACACTTTTTATTTTAGATAGATGTCCAAGATACGTTATGCTTTTTAATGAACATATTTTTAAAAGAAGCTGTTTGAATTAAATAGTGCTATTTGGTAATTAAATTCCCAATTTAATTATTGGAAATATTCCTATTTAATCGTTTTCATTTCACAACACCGAAAATGTTATGTCTAGGGGACTTAAAATTATCTTGAGGTACAATTCAAGTGTGAAAATTTTATGTTTCTTTTAAAAAATATATAAAAGAGTTATCATAAACGTAATAAGTAAAAAAGAAGTACTACATTTTAAACAAGATGCAAAATAATGCATCTTTTTCAAATTTATAAGTATTAATTGTACAAATAAGTACAAATATGGTTGTGGTGGTTACTCGATAACCCCCCCATATGTTTAGTTTAATTCATTTTTATTAGCCATTTTATTTCTTATTACCTCCTTTTTATTAGTGTTCTCAATTTAAATTTTATTTCGATTTTCGTTTCTTTTCTTATCGTCGCCTGTAATGTTTTCTTTCTTACTTAGCTTTCGAATGTTCCAAGCCGGTAAAATCCTGTTCGAAATCATTCCTTCCGGTTTTGGAGATCGTTCGAGAACATTCTCGCTTGTTCTTTGGGTGGAACTTCCGTTTATTCGGACACACCCCTAGCCTATCAAATTCGTTTCCACAGGTGACGTATTTTAAGTCATTCAGCGCTGGGCCACCTGCTTTGGCCTCCCTTCTTTACGTGTTTATCAATTCTGTTTTTATTAAATTCATATTTCTCCATACTTTGCATCGTAACTTGGCTTATTTTGTCACCCCCCCCCTTCTTTCGCTCGCTGCCAAATTGGCGTATTGTGGGATTCCTGTAACCTTTTCTCTTTTTCCCCTGGGCTCTCGGCCACCTGCGTCAGTTGCGCTGTTAGACTCCTGCCGTAATGGATGCGGTCGGATGATTGGAAGTTTTGGGTGGAATTTCCGGGGCATGTGTGCGTGCGCCCCTCGAGACCGTTGCATACGGGCTCCATTTCATGCTGCTATGATCACGCCATGGTTTCAGGAAAGGTTGATTTTTTAAGGCTGCCAGGAGCAAAGCCCCTTCAAAGGCATCTCGAAATTATTGTGTAAATAAGGGCACACCATGGATCTTCTGTTCGTTGATCTCGTGTTAGCTTTATAACTAAAGAAGAATTGTCGTCATGTGTCTTCTAAATATTTATTTTATTTTTCATCATCTCATCATTAATAATTTCTTCAATAATCTTTTCATGTGATCTCCGTCCTCTGAAAAGCAAGCAGAGGTGAAGATTTTCTTTTGTGAGTTGAAGAATGTTCTTTCAAGAAGTGATCATACATTTTACATAACGTATTGACTTTATAATTCTTTCGTCATTTTAATTTGCTATTTGGCCCATCTTCATATAAATAAATTTTGAATATTCACGGGGCGTTCCATGGAAAATATTGGTGCATATCTATATAAGATTCTCGTCTGATAATATATATATAAATTTAAAAGATACATATATTTAAGTGATGTTTATTTTTTTGAAGAAAATAATGTTATTTTCCTTTTGTGTGTTATGAGAAATTTTTCAAGTTCATACTGTCAAGATATATCAAAAAAAAAATCTGTTATGATGAAGAATGTTGGTTTTGTTTGGAATATATCAATTTAAAAAAAAGTATCTTCATTTGTAAAGTTTTTACTATAAAACAAATGGTTAATTTCTATGAGAAACGAAAATGTTTCTATAAAGAAGATAGTCGATTTTTCATGAAAGAAATACAAGTATTTCATAAATAAATAAATATTAATCTTCAACCAATTTGTGTCTTAATTCCTGTGCATGTGTCTGGATTTACTGCTCATCATTTGCCAAGGACTTCACAGGATAACTATTGCTTTGTAGTATAATCAGTCTAAGCTAGCCAGACTGATACTCCAGTAAGAAGAATCACTATGTAATTTTTTTTTTCTTTTCCCCAAGCTGCAGGCAGCTGTTATTATTTTTTTTCTTCATTATTTAAGTCTTCTTCTCCCTGATACAACTCAACAGTCATCCTCAGGATGTATGTATGATTTTCAATAGTTTTATTATTTACTGTATTTATCTAACTCATAATTATTATAATAGATATATAATCTCATGTATGCCATACTTTTAAATCTTATAAAGTCTTTAATTACAATAGTTGGTGCTGAAATTGAGAAAGAATTTGTCTTTTTTATATTCTCGTTATAATATTATGTCATTATTTAAAGTTGTTTTTGACAAATGTGTATTCTAATATGAAAGGTGAAATTGTAATTAATATAAGGTAAACATAAAGATGAGTACTCATCAAATTATTTTCCCTATTGTGTCTTCTCTTTACAATGCATGCATGTTTTAACATTTAACCTCTTTAAAAAAAAAAAAAAAGGAAAATGCATGATAAACTTATTCATATTAATATTTCTTCTCTTCTTGTTGAAGTATAGAAAGTGTATGACTCACCATAAGTAGTATATATTTTTTTTTTGTATACTTTTGAGTATTTATACTTTGGATCCAAAGATGTTGAATGAGTCATTATATATATTTATATAAAGGAAATTCTTGATTTATGACAAATGCAAAAGTAATCACTTACTTAAATTTTTTAAAAAAGAAATGTTTGAAAATTACAAGTAAATATGTTCTAGATATCTTCTATATAAAATTTTGACATAATTGATTTTTCTTTGTAAGTTGACATTATCAAGTCATATATAAGTTGACATATTCATATAAATTTCTTCCTTTTTCAGAATATTAAACATCTTATGTTTTATGTTTATTTTGAACGAAGTATAATATTAAAGGTATTTATGCAATTATTGTCAATTTATATTGAAAATGTTCAAGAATATTCCTTTATGAGAGTGTAAAGATTCTCTCTTTGAAAATTATTATATTCATTGTGAAGATATTTTTATTGAAAAATAATATCATGCTTTTGTTGCCATTCTTTTTGCAACTTATTATTTTATTTTTTGCGAAAATGTGTTATTGAATAATACTAAAGTTATTCATTTAAGAGTTATTGAAAGCTTAAAAGGCTATGTGGTGATATAAGTAAACTTTTTTATGAGAGCCTAACTAATCTCTCTGCACCATTTATATAATTTTTTTTTTATTGTTCAATTTTCAACTTACAAATTCATTCAAGTTATCATGTGTTATTTGAAACCATATATTTTATATATAGTTATAGTATGATTCATATACAGTTATAGTATGTTTCATTTTGTTGACAACTAAGAAAATAGATATACATATTATTGTATAATCAAATATTTTGACATATGCTAAAGCATTCTACTATTATAAGTGCATTTTGCACAGCCTAACAAGAGACTCGTCAAAGTTAAGGACTGTTGTTTTGCACATAGACTTTAAATTTTTTTTAATATATGATAGATACTTCTGGAAGAAATTTTGTATACCTTCCATGTTAACATATAAGGATTACTATCATAACAATAAGTATTTTTCTTTTATTATTTGAACAGCATGTAAAACAGTTATGTATATTCCTATAACTATTTCTGATACATTTATTTTGTGTAATTATTTAGTATATTTGTACATGTGTTAGAAAATATTGTCTCGATGAAAAATTGTCATTTTTGTCATCTCACCAATATTTTCTTTTGGGGGACCCTGGGTAATATGTGGTGGTTACTCGATAACCCCCCCATATGTTTAGTTTAATTCATTTTTATTAGCCATTTTATTTCTTATTACCTCCTTTTTATTAGTGTTCTCAATTTAAATTTTATTTCGATTTTCGTTTCTTTTCTTATCGTCGCCTGTAATGTTTTCTTTCTTACTTAGCTTTCGAATGTTCCAAGCCGGTAAAATCCTGTTCGAAATCATTCCTTCCGGTTTTGGAGATCGTTCGAGAACATTCTCGCTTGTTCTTTGGGTGGAACTTCCGTTTATTCGGACACACCCCTAGCCTATCAAATTCGTTTCCACAGGTGACGTATTTTAAGTCATTCAGCGCTGGGCCACCTGCTTTGGCCTCCCTTCTTTACGTGTTTATCAATTCTGTTTTTATTAAATTCATATTTCTCCATACTTTGCATCGTAACTTGGCTTATTTTGTCACCCCCCCCTTCTTTCGCTCGCTGCCAAATTGGCGTATTGTGGGATTCCTGTAACCTTTTCTCTTTTTCCCCTGGGCTCTCGGCCACCTGCGTCAGTTGCGCTGTTAGACTCCTGCCGTAATGGATGCGGTCGGATGATTGGAAGTTTTGGGTGGAATTTCCGGGGCATGTGTGCGTGCGCCCCTCGAGACCGTTGCATACGGGCTCCATTTCATGCTGCTATGATCACGCCATGGTTTCAGGAAAGGTTGATTTTTTAAGGCTGCCAGGAGCAAAGCCCCTTCAAAGGCATCCCGAAATTATTGTGTAAATAAGGGCACACCATGGATCTTCTGTTCGTTGATCTCGTGTTAGCTTTATAACTAAAGAAGAATTGTCGTCATGTGTCTTCTAAATATTTATTTTATTTTTCATCATCTCATCATTAATAATTTCTTCAATAATCTTTTCATGTGATCTCCGTCCTCTGAAAAGCAAGCAGAGGTGAAGATTTTCTTTTGTGAGTTGAAGAATGTTCTTTCAAGAAGTGATCATACATTTTACATAACGTATTGACTTTATAATTCTTTCGTCATTTTAATTTGCTATTTGGCCCATCTTCATATAAATAAATTTTGAATATTCACGGGGCGTTCCATGGAAAATATTGGTGCATATCTATATAAGATTCTCGTCTGATAATATATATATAAATTTAAAAGATACATATATTTAAGTGATGTTTCTTTTTTTGAAGAAAATAATGTTATTTTCCTTTTGTGTGTTATGAGAAATTTTTCAAGTTCATACTGTCAAGATATATCAAAAAAAAAATCTGTTATGATGAAGAATGTTGGTTTTTTTTGGAATATATCAATTTAAAAAAAAGTATCTTCATTTGTAAAGTTTTTACTATAAAACAAATGGTTAATTTCTATGAGAAACGAAAATGTTTCTATAAAGAAGATAGTCGATTTTTCATGAAAGAAATACAAGTATTTCATAAATAAATAAATATTAATCTTCAACCAATTTGTGTCTTAATTCCTGTGCATGTGTCTGGATTTACTACTCATCATTTGCCAAGGACCTCACAGGTAACTTTACTTTTTCTTCAAATTTATATTTTATAATTTTTGTATTTAGTTTATCATCTTCAAGGTTAAAAGAATATTTTTATTATTTTAAGTGAAGTAAGGATGGTCACTTTTGGGTCGTTTGCAGGCCTTCATTCTCCGCGATGTGCTGTCACTTTCACGATCACTTTGGCCTAATTGTGGGTAGTAGCAAATAAAAAAGTGTTTTCTCCTCCCATCTCTTCTCCTCACCCACTAAAGTAAACACAACAATGGTAGAATGTGAAATATTGAGTAGACACTTATCAAAGGAATGTGGATACAACCCCTCATCAATTATCCAAAATATCTTCGCCTTTAAAAATTTGTTAACGGCCCCTTATGAGATTTCGGGAAAAGGTCTTCCCGAAAATATATAACCTGTATTATTTTGTTTACATTCCTGGAATTACAAAATAATTCATTTTGCATATTTGTAGATATTTAACAAAACATCTAAAATCGCAAATGTCAAGATTTTTTTTTTTTTTTTTTTTTTTTTTTTTTTTTTTTTTTTTTTTTTTTTTGCTGACATTGCAGAATAATAGATTTCATCCCAACAGTTACATTTGACATTTTTTCTTTTCAGAAAATGTATTAATTTTGTTAACGTCATTTCACAAGTGTGAATAAATATACGGGGAAATAGTATACCCCCGTATATTTATTCACACTTGTGAAATGACGTTAACAAAATTAATACATTTTCTGAAAAGAAAAAATGTCAAGTGTAACTGTTGGGATGAAATCTATTATTCTGCAATGTCAGCCAAAAAAAAAAAAAAAAAAAAAAAAAAAAATCTTGACATTTGCGATTTTAGATGTTTTGTTAAATATCTACAAATATGCAAAATGAATTATTTTGTAATTCCAGGAATGTAAACAAAATAATACAGGTTATATATTTTCGGGAAGACCTTTTCCCGAAATCTCATAAGGGGCCGTTAACAAATTTTAAAAAGGCGAAGATATTTTGGATAACCCTGTCAAAACTAATGTAGCAAAAGCGTTCAAACTGCAGATTATGATTAAGTAGCTTATTGTAATAAACTGTGTTCTTTTTTATGAATATAGCATGTATACACGAAGAGAAATTACGGTTTTTATAAAAACGGTTCCAAATTTAGCCAAGTTTTTTGCTTATAATTTACAGCGTTCTTTATAAAAAAAACAATGTTCTTTTCAGAAAATATGAGAAACGACAGTGTACATAACACCCTGTATTTAAAATTTAAAAATATTAAACATTGCGTGAAAAATAAATAGGTTTACTAAATAAGGTTTCAGTGCACATGCGTGAACTCAATCAAAATATAATTTGCATAATGTGTTCGCAAATGTATAGAGCAACTATTATGAAAGTCTCAAAAACATAGCTTGAAAATTCTGAAAATTATCGTCGATAGAATAAGATCAAAATCCGTTATCCTCAAAATGAAGCAAAAAGATGAGGGGTTGTATCCACATTCCATTGATAAGTGTCTACTCAATATTTCACATTCTACTATATTTGTACTTATTTGTACAATTAATACTTATAAATTTCAAAAAGATGCATTATTTTGCATCTTGTTTAAAATGTAGTACTTCTTTTTTACTTATTACGTTTATGATAACTCTTTTATATATTTTTTAAAAGAAACATAAAATTTTCACACTTGAATTGTACCTCAAGATAATTTTAAGTCTCCTAGACATAACATTTTCGGTGTTGTGAAATGAAAACGATTAAATAGGAATATTTCCAATAATTAAATTGGGAATTTAATTACCAAATAGCACTATTTAATTCAAACAGCTTCTTTTAAAAATATGTTCATTAAAAAGCATAACGTATGAAAATGATTATTTTCTGCTTTTATAACAAAAATTTATTTCTAACAAGGATAATCACGAATTTTTATTAATTTTATTTGTGTTTTAGGGTAGACTCCCCTCAGTCTCAGGTTCAAAAATTTTTATACGACGCTCCTCAGTCATCGAGAAATTGGGGAAGGGCATCATATTACAACGCAGCATAAATACTTACGTTGTAATGCTATTTCTGGATTGGCTTAGAAGTCAAAGCTTTAAGTCGGTAGAGTGTTTGCTCCTAGATCAATTGACTCCAAATTGATGCCAGATCTTGCTACATTTATTTTCTTATTTTTTGATTTTATAAATACACATGTAATTATAATTTAATAATATCATTCTCAAATAATATTGCGTATCAATTATAATTTTAACGTACTTACATTTTATTTGTAATTAAATCGCTGTATAAAATATTATAAAAGTGTTAGTTTTTAAATTAACTTTAAAATGTATTTCATTTAATGTATTTCTTCGAAGTATTTACCAATGGAATTGGTGTTATAGACTTGATATTGAATAATTGGGTCAGTTCGTGATTTTAAAGAAACATCATTTATGCATTGCTTTAAACAGGTAAATGAATAAGATGATAATACTGGATAACCCAAACATACATTTATAGATATTGTTGCAATTATAATTTTATAATCTCACTTAAACAATACACTATCGTACATTGATTGCAATGTTAAATATTAGTATTTTAATGCATTTTTTATTTTTAAATCATTATTAAAGACATTTCACATCATTTAAAACGATTTAAATAAATCTAATAGACTAACGGTTCCAAAATCATTAGAAAAGCTTTTGTGGCGTACACAAATATTAAAATTTTAATATGCGAAAAATAGGTTGTAATTTAGTTCAAATGCTATGTTTATATTAATCATTAATTAAATGATGTTCTATATATATATATGTATATCATGATTTGACACTATTATTCAATATCAGGTCTATGATACTAATTCTAGTGATAATTAATATATGACATACAATTAAAAAAACAAAAACAGTTTTAGGTTACCTTCTACAACGTTTAAACTACAAATAAAAAATAGATACGTTAAAATTATAACTGATACAAAATTTTTATTGACATTGAGATTGTTTAGTTATAATTACATATACATATATCAAACAAAAAATAAGAAAAACGTAGCACATACCGTTATCGAATCCTAGCCCGCTGATTAAGAAGCAAATGTTCTTTTAAACCAATCTAGCAAGATTGTTACACAGTAAATATTTAAGTTGTGTTATAATATTTGAATATCTTGTTTTCGAGAATTGAGGTGCGTTGTATAAAATCAGCTGAATCTGAGGCTAAGGGGACTCAACCCTACAACATATATTAAAATAATCAAAATCTGTTATTATCAAAATTGGTCTTCCCCTTATGAAGTTTCACCACGCTGTTAAAAAATTTCTGAAAATCACGAATATTTTTATCCTGAATTTCACAGAAAAAGTCAATTTTCACAAGAAAGGGCATTTTCCGATAAAAATCAGAAAAATCCACAATACTTCCTGAAAACAACGAAACGGATGAAAATAGAAACCAAAAACGGAAACACACTGTTATGTGGGGGACTCTGTTGCCCAATGGTCAAGGCACCACACCATTAATCGCACGCAATCGCAGATTGTGGGTTCGAATCCCGCTGGCGCCATGAAATAATGAAAACACAAAAAAGAAATTAAATTACATTTTTTTCTATTTAGTTTTCTCTTATTTCTTATTTAAAAAATCTTTTAATTAATTAGCCAAAAAATAAATAAATAGTGTAAGACAATTTCAAAAAATTGTCTATAACACTATTTTTATATAAAAAAAATAAATTTCTTTCCTTCCTTCATTCAAAAAGATAAGAAAAGGAAAAAGAAAAATAACAGCGATTTTAAACAGAGATTTTTAATTTTATTTAAACTAGTTAAAAAAAGAAAATTGATTTTTAAAAATAAGTATTATGCACCAGTCTAAAATAAATTAAAATAAACCGTTTACAAATATTCTAACGAATATATTTTTTAAAAATATTTAAAAAGCACCTTTAAAAAATATTACCCCAAGGCAAAGAGGAGGCAACACACTGGAGATGTGATGCATGAAAAAGCAGTTACAGACCTTTCCAACGATGTGTCACATGATGGCTGTAGAAAAGAATTTAAAAACATACCCCCCTGGGGAGGAGGCAGAGTGAACAGTGAAGCACCAGGCATGCATAACAGGAATGAGCAGTTGTTGATGCATAACAGGAATGAGCAGTTGTTGACCTTTCCAACGACGTGTCATACATTTCGTGTGGAAAATTATTTAAAAATTTGCCACTGGGCAGATTGGTGGGTAACACACCAAACATGTATAATTGGGATGATCAGTTGAAGACCTTTCAAATGATGTGTCACACGACTAGTGTTGTAAAGGAATTCAAATTGTGCCGCCTGAGGGCAGGATGGGGGGTGACATACTAGCCATGCATAATTGGAATAAGCAATTGAAGACCTTTCAAATGATGTGCTACACGACTGGTGTAGTAAAGAAATTAAAAATGTGACCCTTCCTGGGGGGGCAGAGTGGAGGGTGACATACTAGACCTGCATAATAGAAATAAGCAGTTGCAGACCTTTCAAATGATGTGTCACACGACCGGTGTAGTAAAGAAATTAAAAATGTGCCCCCTGGAGGGGAGAGTGGGGGTGACATACTAGACATGTATAATAGGAATAAGCAGTTGCAGACCTTTCAATTGATATGTCACAGGACTGGTGTAGTAAAGAAATTAAACATGTGCCCCCCCTGAGGGCAGAGTGGGGTGTGACATACTAGACATGCATAATAGGAATAAGCAGTTGCAGACCTTTCAATTGATGTGTCACATGACTGGTATAATAAAGACATTAAAACATTTTTTTTATTGAATAAATGAAAAGTCTGTCGAAGTCTGCCGAAGTGCCGAAGTCTGCCGAAGTGCCGAAGTCTGCCGAACTGAAACGTCGTTAATCGAAGTGTTAGCTTTTACTCGTTACGGAATTTCTAGATTCGGTCACCGCGTTTAAAGCCCGCAATTAAAGTTATGCAATAGCTTAAAAAGAATGTTAATGTGACAAATCTTTAGGGCATTCTGCATTTATATAGAAGTAGTAAACCCATTTACGTGTTTTCTCTTAAAAGTTTTTTCTTCCTTGTAATGAGTCTTTAATGCTCAACTAACTGTTAAATAATATTTTAAATTTATTCTTTTCAAAAGAAAATCCTTCAGCACTATTCAACTTTGTGTATCTAAGTAAAACTTTAGATAGGTCTTTTAGCGTAAAAAAGTAACACTCCCAAGTTTAAATGTTCTAAACGAATTTTTCTCCTCTTCAATCTCCTGTCTCGCTTTCTAGCAAACAGTTTTATTTGATGTGGAAAAATCGTTACTTTTTATTTCTCTAGGGAAATTTTGCTTTATATATATATATATATATATTGTCTATAACATAAAAATGCTTATTTATTTTAATCCGAAAATAAAATGCAAAGTTCAATGTTAAAACTGTTGTTAGCTTTCGTTTTTTCAAAAACTAAAACAAAATTGGGGATTGGAAAACAGATTGGGGTTAAAAGACTACCGTTTCCTTATATAAAGGGTAATTTTGAGAGGCTTAAAGCTAAATTAAAAAAGTTTAAAATAGAATTAATTGCTAAGCCACCTCCTAAGTTAAAACATCTTCTATACAGAGCTTTTGATCCGGTTCCACAAGATGATCTAGCAGGGGTATATGAAATTCCATATGAGAATGAAGAGGGGGATATTAATTTTTATATCGGTATGACAGGTAGAAAGTTTGGGGTTAGAAAGAAAGAGCATGAATGTGACATAAAATTTGGTAGGGATAAGACTGCGTTATCAAGATTGTTTTTAAAGAGGGGGGTTAAAATTTGTTTTAAAGATAGTAGATTAGTGTTCATTTCCAGTTTATTCCGAAAATTAATCATCCGTGAATCCATAGAGATATATTCTAGGAGGGATAGAGTTTGTAATGATTCTTATTCTTATGACATTCCGAGTTTGTGGTTAGAATTACTTAATAAATATTTAAAGGATGAGTCTAATAGGAGGAACCGCGATGGCATTGGCTATTCATGATCATAGAGGGCGCAATATTTTATGTTTTGGGGGTTTTAAATTACCTTTATATCCAGAGTCATTTAGTTTTTCTACTTTTTTAATTTTAATTTTATACATTTTAAATTTAATATATGGTCAAAATTTATTATATTTATATGCCGCGTTGGCAATGGCTATATTCACGATCATAGCGGGCGCAATGTTTTGTTTTGATTTTTAAATTATATTTATATCCAGTGTCATTTAATTTTCTACTGATTTTATATGTTATGAATACGGTTCTTATTAATGAACCGAAACATGTCAACTCTTTAATTTAATTTTTATTTGTGACACCTTCTAAGTAAATAAATATGAAATGTTTTTATACGTGAAAATGCAAAGTTATCGCTTACTTTTTCTATTATTATTAATGTTTCAAAATGATGCATTATAAAAGGCACACTAAATGAATATCTAAGATTAGTTTAATGTTTTATAAAATTATCAAATGTAATCGCTTTATAAAATTCTTTTATTCGTTTACAACTAAAAAATGCTTATTTATTTTAATCCGATAATAAAATTGAAACGTTATCTCGAATTTTCTTTATATATTTCTCTTTCAAAATAATGCATTAGAAAAGGCATAATAAGCGAATATCTAAATCGAAAGTTGTTAATATACAGGGTGATTCAGCTCGTCGGTGACAAACTTTAAGGATCGATAGAGCACACCTAGACGAACATTTTTGAATAGGGAATGTAGGGTCCCTGAGTACGCGCTGGTAAGGCGCTAGGCGCTTTCGAAAATTTGGGTGCCGAAATTCGAAACGTCATAAAAACTAGGGAAATGGTTAGATTTTCTTGCTTGTTGCGTCGAAATGATTCTGTTTGTTTAGACTTTCTTCAGTACCAATTTGATAAGCGTATCTCTTAAAACATGGATAGGGGGCGCTGCAGACTTTGGAGAGCTAGACAACAACTTTAAGCCCGTTATTTTGATAATTTAACACATGCTCGCCAAAGTTTATACTCTAACTTAAAGTTTGAACCCAAAAGTAGAGCCCTGCAAAAAGCGTAAGAGCCGGAATAAAATGTCAAAGTACAGGGTGGTCGAAACTCGAAGGCTCTTAAGAGATAAACAAACAGATTTCTTGACTTATGGCATGCATTTTCATGATTCTGTTTGCTGGGGCTCTCTGAAACTCAGTTGAACGGTACAAAAAGAAACATCGATAGGGGGCGCTTTGGGCAAAAAACATAATTCGTTGACATTTCGGACGCTAACTGGAAACGGGGCGCTACGATCAGTTAGAAACAAAACAAGAGAGTAATTTACTTATCATAAGAAGCTATTAAAACTGCAGTTTGTTTGTTTTTTTTAACAAACATAGCTGGTTTCAATCATGCACAATGCGCGCAATAAAATTTACATAAGGTGCTTTTTGCTGATTTATGCAAAAGATATCGTACCATATCGATATGCAAAAGATACGTAATGCGTAGACGACAACGCGAGATGACGTAGTTGTATGCGCAGACACGTCTTTTGAACGTGCGGTACCTACTTCAGCTTCGGGTTACTTGTCTGCAGATCGGTAGTAGGATGGAACGGTACACAAACTCTGAATTGGCTGACATGCATTTGGCGTATGGCGCTGCTGGTTGTAATGGACGAGCCGCTCAGCGGTTGTACGCCGAGCGTTACCCCAACAGGCAAATCCCCTGCCATGCCTTCTTCGCTCGAGTACACCAGAGGTTGTCCACAACGGGATCTTTCGACGGAGGCAGGCCTGAACGGGAGCGATCAGTGAGCACCCCCGACAACGAAGAGGCTGTACTTAACCTGGTTGAGGACAACCCAGGTCTTAGCACGAGAGATATCGCCAGACATGTTGGCATTTCGCAAGCAACTGCGTGGCGCATCTTACGTTCCCGGAATCTGCACCCCTACCACATCCAGCGGGTGCAGTTGCTCAGAGAGCAGGATTTTGGCCCTCGAGTGGAATTCTCAAGATGGTACTTGGCGATGAGATCCAGGGATCCCCGTTTTGTAAACAGCATTTTGTTTACGGACGAGTCCACCTTCAGCCGGGAGGGAATGTGGAACGCCCACAACAGTCATGTGTGGTGTGATGAAAATCCACATGAAACCAGAAGCCGAGCAGCCCAGGAGCGTTTCTCAGTAAATGTGTGGGCCGGCATTCTGGGGGATTGCCTCATTGGCCCTTATTTGTTACCTGAACGGCTGACAGGTGGAAATTACCTGATTTTCCTGGATCAAGTGCTGCCGCAGCTTCTGGAGGTGGCGCACGTACCCGAAGGTTCCCGTCGCCAGATGTGGTTCCAGCACGATGGAGCTCCGGCCCATTACACGAACGACGTGCGTCTCCATCTAAACGCAAGGTATGGCCAGCGGTGGATCGGGCGTGGGGGTCCAGTTCACTGGCCTGCCCGATCACCAGACCTCACCTGCTTGGATTTCTTTCTTTGGGGTTACCTGAAGGCCGAGGTATACCATACACCTGTCAGCAGTGCTGAAGAACTTGTGGCGCGCATTGTGGCAGCTGCAGGGCAGATCAGAGATACTCCTGGCATTCTTGGAAACACACACTCCTCAATGCGACGGAGGTGCGAAGCCTGCATCATGGCCCAAGGTCGAAATTTCGAGCATCTTCTGTAGTGTTATTTTTTGTAAATAAATTTCCAGTATCATTGATATTTTTGGTCTAAATTTATTCAGAAGTGTTGAGCAGAGGTAGAAAATGTGTTTTCATTATTACTAACTGATCGTAGCGCCCCGTTTCCAGTTAGCGTCCGAAATGTCAACGAATTATGTTTTTTGCCCAAAGCGCCCCCTATCGATGTTTCTTTTTGTACCGTTCAACTGAGTTTCAGAGAGCCCCAGCAAACAGAATCATGAAAATGCATGCCATAAGTCAAGAAATCTGTTTGTTTATCTCTTAGGAGCCTTCGAGTTTCGACCACCCTGTACTTTGACATTTTATTCCGGCTCTTACGCTTTTTGCAGGGCTCTACTTTTGGGTTCAAACTTTAAGTTAGAGTATAAACTTTGGCGAGCATGTGTTAAATTATCAAAATAACGGGCTTAAAGTTGTTGTCTAGCTCTCCAAAGTCTGCAGCGCCCCCTATCCATGTTTTAAGAGATACGCTTATCAAATTGGTACTGAAGAAAGTCTAAACAAACAGAATCATTTCGACGCAACAAGCAAGAAAATCTAACCATTTCCCTAGTTTTTATGACGTTTCGAATTTCGGCACCCAAATTTTCGAAAGCGCCTAGCGCCTTACCATCGCGTCAGGGACCCTACATTCCCTATTCAAAAATGTTCGTCTAGGTGTGCTCTATCGATCCTTAAAGTTTGTCACCGACGAGCTGAATCACCCTGTATATTATTTGAAATAACTAGAAATCTTTACCATTTATAGTTTTATTTGATGTAGAAAAATCGACACTTTTTTTTCTCCAGGGAAATTTCGCTTTATAAAATGTTGTTTTTTTGTCTACAACTTAAAAATTCTAATTTATTTTAATCCGAAATAAAATTGGAACGTTCTCTCGTATTTTTGTATCATAACGTTTCAAAATAATTCATTAGAAAAGGCATACTAAGCGAATATTAAAATCGAAGTATGGGTTAATGTATATTAATAGAAATAACTATAATTTTTTACCTTTTATATTTAAAGTTAATTACATTGTGTGATTTTAAATTTAATTTTAATTATCTAAAATTTAAAATTTTATTATTCTAAATTATTCTAAAACTTAATAGTCCCAGCGAGTTTTTCTCCTCTTCAATCTTTTGTCTTTATTTCTAGCAAACAGATTTATTTGAAGTGGAAAATGGTCATTTTTTATTTCGCCATGGAAATTTCGCTTTATAAAATGTTCTTTTTCGGCTACAACTGAAAAATGCTTATTTATTTTAATCTCATAATAAAAATGGAGCGTTATCTCGTATTTTTTACATTAATGTTTCAAAATAATGCACTAGAAAAGGCATACTGAGAGAGTATCTAAATCGAAGGTTCGAAAAATGTTTTAGATTTATGCCGATTACGATTGCTTTCAAAGCGTTCGCTCTAAGACTAAAAAGGAAATGTTGATGTGACACATCATTACGGTGATATTAAACCAATTAATGTGCTTTTCTCTTAAAAGTGTTTTTCTGCCTTGTAATGAACTTGTAATACTCAACTAACTGTTAAATAGTATTTTATATTTATTCTTTTAACAACTAAAAGAAAATCCTTGAGCACTATTCAATTTTGTGTATCTAGATTGGTCTTATAGCGTAAAAATGTAACACCCCAAGCTTAAATATTCTAATCAAATTCTTCACCTCTTCAATCTCCTGTCTCTCTTTCTTGCAAACAATTTTATTTAGATATGGAAAAATCGTCATTTTTAGCACTTTCCAACAAAGTTGAAAAGTGCTTATGTATTCGGTTTGTCTGTCCATCTGGCCGGATGACCGTCTGTCCGCGCTCTAACTCCCGTAAATACACTCGGATTGCTATGAAATTTTTATACGTTATTGAGGTTTAACCTAGAACGAAACCTATTGAAAATGAAGTATCTACCATGATTAGTTAATCTACAGGGCGAATCAAAAGTTTTCTATTACATTACGGCCTATGGGGAAAAATCGTTAATATACTCGGATTGCCATACAATTTTAGGACGTTATTGAGGTTTACCTTAGCACAAACCCTACTGAAAATGAAGTGTCTACCATGATTAGTTTATCTACAGAGACAATCAAAATTTTCCCATTACATTACTGCCTATGGGGAAAAATCGTTAATATACTCGGATTCCCATGAAATTTTAGGACGTTATTGATGTGTACCCTAGCACGAACCCTATTGAAAATGAATTTTCTATTATGATTAGTTTATCTACAGGGCGAATAAAATTTTTCCATTACATTACGGCCCATGGGAAAAAATCGTTAATATACTCGGATTGCCATGAAACTTTAGGACGTTATTGATGTTTACCCTACCAGAAGTCCTGTCGAAAATGAAGTTTCTACCGTGATTAGTTTATCTACAGGGCGAATCAAAAGTTTCCTATTACATTACGGCCTATGGGGGAAAATCGTTTCAAAGGAATTTTAAAGATGTTATACCCTGTCAAACATATTAAAATATGCATTCTATAAAATATAAGGTGAAAATGTAGCTATCATTCATTTACAGAGCCACACAAAAGAGTTCCATTAGATATGGTAAAAAGGGGAATTGTGTGTGACATATTTTAAATATATTAAGCTTTTTCATGTATAATAAAATTGATATATGTCACTGAAGCTTAATATAAATTATACGCCACTGTCTTGCATAATGTGAAGTACATAGAATTTACAGGGCCATACAAAAGATTTCAAATAGTATATTCATTCTGAAGTACCGTATATGTGTCTGATGATGGCTGATGGAGGGATGAAATGCATTTTAATTATGATATACGCGTTTATATTTCGCTAAACATATGCACATTATATGGTGTGTATATATGTTATAGTTGATAACAGGGCTACCCAAAAAAACCTCAGTTACTGAATATGAGCGTAAATTATTTAAACGTGGTTATAAATAATCTATGCATTTTTAAGCTGAGCTGCATTCAATTTACTGAGAAATGTTTGCAGAATATAGATAAAAGGATATACAGGGCCACGCAAAGAATTCGGTACATGGACGCCTATGAATGATGATTTATGAGAATGTGATTTCTGTTGTTTTAAAAGTGTTTTAGTTTACAATAAATTTTAGCCTAATGCTGACTTGTAATAAAGATACAATGTAAACTACAGGGCTGAACAGAAGTATTCAAGTATGTTTCCATCTAATAGTATGAATTGCTGAAAAAGAAATTTCAAGCTACTGGGTATTTTCTTGCTAAGCTAAATTTTCCCATTATATGAATTGACATGTGAAATACAGGGCTGTTCTGATGTACTGGAATACATATTTGGATATATTTGGCTATACATTATTATTTCCCTAAATAACAAAGTTATATTAAAGATTTCATTAAGTGTTGGAAAGTGCTTCATAATCTATGCTTAACGCATAATTTTTCTTACTTGTTTATTTTTCCAGGGAATTTCCGCTTTATAAACTGTTCTTTTTTCGTTTACAACTGAAAAATGATTATTTATTTTAATCCGATAATAAAATTGCAAAGTTATACCTTATTATTTCTATTATTATTTATGTTTCAAAAAAATCCATAAGAAAATGCATACTAAGCGAACTAAGCTCTAGTTAATTAGTGATAAATTCCAATTGAAAATGTCTCTTTGAGCGCGCGTAGCAAAAGTTCGAAAAAAGTTTTAGATTTATACTGATGACGATTGCTTTTAAAACGTATTCGTTCTAAAACTGAAAAAGCAAGGTTAATTTGACACATCAATTGGGCATTCTGCATTTAGCTAGAAGTAGTAATCCACTTTATCTGTGTTTCTATTAAAAGTGTTTTTCTTCTTTGTAATAAGACTTTAATACTCAACTAACTGTTAAATAATATTTTTAATTTATTCGTTTAACAACTAAAAGAAAATCCTTGAGCACAATTCAATTTTGTGTATCTAACTAAAACTTTAGATTGGTCTTTTAGCATAAAAAAAGTAACACCGCAAGCTTAAATATTGTAAACTAATTTTTCTACGCTTCAATCTCCTGTCTCACTCTCTAGAAAACAGTTTTATTTTATATGGAAAAATCGCCACTTTTTATTTCCCCAGAGAAATTTCGCTTTATAAAATGTTCTTTTTTTGTCTACAACATAAAAATGCTGATTAATTTTAATCCGATAATAAAATTGGAACGTTTTCTCGTATTTTTGTATATTAATGTTTCAAAATTCTGCATTAGAAAAAACCTACTAAGCTAACATCTAAATCGAAGGTTGAGTTAATGTATATTAATCGAAATAACTATAAATCTTTACCTTTTATAGTTTTATTTGATGTGGAAAAATCGTCATTTTTTATATCTCCAGAGAAATTTCGCTTTATAAAATATTCTATTTTGTCTACAACTTAAAAATGCTAATTTATTTTAATCCGATAATAAAATTGGAACGTTTTCTCGTATTTTTTTTACATTAATGTTTCAAAATAATGCATTAGAAAAATCATACTAAGCGAATATCTAAATCTAAGGTTGAGTTAATGTATATTAATAGAAATAACTATAAATCTTTACCTTTTATATTTAGTGTTAACCACATTGTATTATGTTAATTTTTTTTAAAATACATACATTGTCAAAGTCAAAATCTTCTTAATATAACGGAGTGAAACTAGATTGAACTCTTTATCAAAACAGTGAACCTAGAAGAGTACGTAATCCCAACGAAAATTTCGTGTTCCGCAATGTCAACTCTGTCACTTTAGAGAGCAATTTTATTATATTTGGAAAAATCTTCGATCTTCGATTCTTTTGGGAGTCTTGTAATGAGCCTTTAATGCTCAACTAACTGCAGAATAATATTTTAAATTTATTGTTTTAACAACTAAAAGAAAATCCTTGAGCACTATTCAACATTTTGTATCTAAATAAAACTTTAGATTGGTCTTTTAGCGTAAAAAAGTAACACTCCCAAATTTAAATGTTCTAAACGAATTATTCTCCTCTTCAATCTCCTGTTTCTATTTCTAGCAAACAGTTTCATTTGAAGTGAAAAAATCGTCATTTTTTTTATTTCTCTAGGGAAATTTCGCTTTATAAAATGTTCTTTTATGTCTACATCTGAAAAACACTTATTTATTTTAATGCGATAATAAAATTGGAACGTTATCTCTTATTTTTTTTACATTAATGTTTTAAAATAATGCATTAGAAAAGGAATAGTAAGAGAATATCTAAATCGAAGTTTGAGTCAATGTATATTATTAGAAATGACTATAAAGCTTTGGTTTATATATCTAGAGTTAACCACATTGCGTGATGTTAAATTAATTTTTTTATGCATTGTTTATCAGAAACAAAATCTTTTTAATATAACGTGTGAAACCAGATTGAACTTTAAATCAAAACCGTAAACCTTGAACAGTGCATAATCCCAAAGAAATTTCGTGCTCTTCAATGATAACCCTACCTCTTTAGAGAGCAAATTTATAATATTTGGGGAAATATTCGATTTTCGCTCCTTTTTGGAATTTGTATGAAACAATAATTATTTTTAATATCCTTTTTTTTTTATAGCAGCATTATTTTTTGGTGTTTAAAAAAATCGTGTGTTTTGAAAAAGACAACAATTTGTAACAATCTGGAAAGGACGTTAAAGCCGTAAAAGAATAAATAATTCCAGGTACTTAAATTTTTTAATGACTATCTTAATTAATATTATTTTATGTAGATTATTTTTTTTAATTTGCGTTCAAAATACGGTTTGCACAGAACGGATGGAGAAGAAACCGGTTTTTGCGTAACAACGAAAAAACAACAGTTTTGTTGACGACCAACAAATGACGCTATAGTGTTTTATCGCACCAAAAGATGATTTACAAATGGGAAAATGTTGACAACTTAGAAGTCAGCTTAGTTACAGTTAATTAGTACAACATTAAATGTTCAGTTTGCTGTCCATCATTCATAAGTGCAGCTGTGAGACTAGGCACTACATCATTCATAACATTTAATACCATTTCTTGCGTTATGACAGACACATTTTTGGCGGATGGCATCTTTCAATGCTGCTAGTGATGCCGTATGTCACCAACAGAACTTTATTTTTCGTTACCACACAAAACCCGGTTTCTTTTCCATCCGTTTGGTGCAAACCGTAACTTTATTTCTTGATTCGTTTTCGAATTATTCATTTTTAAAGTTCGTTCTGACTTTTGGATCACCCTGTATATAAACACCATTATCTAAAAGGAACTACAAATTTAAACGATTTTAAAAATATTTTATTTATTTTTCATAATTTTCTATTTGATTAAATTGTTAAATATTGTAATAAAAAAGATTATACTCTCTCATCTTATCAAGAAGACTCATCTAACAGATTATTTCATGTTAAGTAGTTTCATCAGTATAAATCTGTAATGTTTTCTCAACCATAATTAAATTTTATTTTAAGTTAAAATATTCATGTCTTAAACATACATTGAGATTTTCAGAAGTCAGATGTAATGCTGTTGTTACAAACGAAAATGTTAATTTTTCATTATCTAGAATAATTCAAAGGCTAATGATTTATTATAAAGAGAGATTAAAATTTTTCTAATTTTAATCAGAAGTTAAATAATTATCCATTGGGATATATCCAGAGAATAATTTAATTGAATCCAAATTATTAAACTGAAGTGCTTCTTAAAACAGTAGCTATTCATTTCTGATTTATTTGTTTTTCCTCTTGTTCTGAGTTCTACAAAATTATTCAAGAAAATTACAAAAAGTATATATATTGCCATCGTATATACAGAGTGTCCCAGAAATAATGGGACAAACTTTAAGCAGAGGTAGAGGTCATCACAAGGATTCAGATTTCAGCCCTTCTGCTGTTTAATCTCGATGCCAGAAATTAAAATGCTGTTTACATAAAAAACATCGGCTTCGAGGATATAGAGTATTCCAAAGAAATTTTTTTTCCGGAAAGAAATTTTAACATGGAAGATGCGAGTTTGTTCGGAGTTCATTGTCGAACAGTTGACAGGTCTTATGGGATTAGACGAAATGATTAATCATTTGGAATAAAATATTTTTTTCTAAAATCTGATTCATTTTGCCAATCAAATTAGAGTATTTCCCTTTTCATTTTACTGCATTTAAATAAAATAGTTTTGAGCTGCGGATGTTTAGTTCTTTATAAAGCCTCTACATTCTTTTATATTTGTTATTTCACTCACCTTAAATCTTGTGTTGAACTGGGAAAACTTTCGTCATTTTACTATACGTGGTGCCCCAGAAGTAATGGAACAAAATGTAAGGGGATGTAGGAGACATCACAAGGATTCAGAATTGCACAGTAACCCATGGTCGGAAACGTCATGGGTAGGTAGTACGATAGGAACAATGGACGAAGAGACACAAGACTGAGATCACCTGTAATAATTTATTGGTCAACGATATTACATTTACTGTGGTAGGTGATTTGTGAAAATGATACAAAAGATGTTTAAAGTTTCCACCATTGCTGGCGATGATATGCATTACACCATCGAACCATGTATTGGCGGACTCGCTCAAATACTCCAATGCTCTTGTGAACAACACAACCTACCGACGAACGAAGACGTCTCCGACCATGGGTTTCTATGCAATTGTGAATTGTTGTGATATCCCATACCTCCCTTTTAAGTTCGTCCCATTACTTCTGGGACACCCTGTATATATATGCACATATTATACATACATATGCGATCCTAAATTGTTTTTGCAAATTAAGAGTAATAATAGTACCAATCCAAACGACCAAGAATTACTTAGGAACATAGGGTCACATTCCATTCTGAGAAGCAGAAGAGATTAAATTGGAAAAAAATCCACGAGATCAAGCAATACATGTCACCGTCTCTTATGTCATTTTGTATGATATTTATGCGCGATGTAACACCACTGCACTTTTACATCAGGGTCCGTAACTCCTTAAATGTCTCATATTCCACACGATGGATCCGACGTGGCAGATCTATGGCTTGGGTTCCTTGTTCACTGACCACAACCCACTGGAATTTATCTTCTGGGAGTATATGAAATATTTATGCTATGAAACGCCTGTGATCTCAGTTAAAGAGAGGTGAGAGGAGGATTCATGGTGAGAGGAGTTGTTGCCGCGAACAAAAGACCACACGAGGAATCTTCGACAGGGTGCGCAGGTTTGAAACCGGCCGTCGCCGATGTCAACTGTATAACGACACGCGTGGTCGGCATTTTAGGAAATTGCAGTAAGTTTTTCACTAAATAATAAATCTGATTGTGCAACTTTTAATATCGTTCATTCGCTCTCCCAACACTGCTGAAAATTCCGGTTAGACTTCTAATATTCCTTTTTCTTTGCCTCTCAAAGTCGAAAGTAACTTCTGAAATGTCCCATATTGCACAAGATGGATCAAACGTGGGAGAGCTGGGGCTTGGGATCCTTGCTCACAGGATCTCAACCCACTGGAATTTATCTTCTGGGAGTATATAAAATCTTTAGTCTACGAGACACCTGTGACCTCAGTTGAAGATCTCGTGGCGAAAATCGTTTATGTCGGGAACAAAATTCAGACCACACCAGGAAACTTCGATAGGGTGTGCAAATCTTACACCCGTGCTTCTCAGGTCGAAATTCATGCTGGTATTTGCTTGCTACACAAGCACCAAGTGCTATAACCCAACAAGTAAAATGGCATAAACTAGCATTATACATTGCTGGTTCCAGCAGAATTTTCAGCAATTCATGGTGTGTATTGGCCCACTTTGCTGGAAATAAGCATGAAATGCTTGTATATAGCTTGTCATGCTTTTGTTGTGCAAGCTAGCGATATAGCATGTGATGCTAGCTAGCATATAATAGCATGGAAATCTAGCAGACATAGCAATACTTAGCAATAACTAGCATATTTTTGTTGCTGTACAAGCATACATTTTGACCTGGGTTTGCCATTGTGAACTATACAACGACACGCATGTTCAGCATTTTCGGAAATTGCTGTGAACTTTTCACTAAATAATCAATCTGATTGTGCAATTTTTGCTATCGTTCAATCGCTTACCCAACACTGTTGTAAGTTCTGTTTAGACTTCTAATATTCCTTTTTTATGCCTCTCAAAGTCGAGTGTGAGCCAATATTAATGATTAATTATTGGACATGAGGATACATGCGGATTCATCTTAATGCATGTATGCCATATGTAATATTCCCAATTGAAAAATAACAATTTAAATTAAACATCATTGCGTTTCATAATAAATTAATTAAATGTTCTATTGACATTTCAAATGAAAATTATTAAATGAATTCATGTAGGAAAAGTACAACTCATAATTGAATATTCGTGAATGGAATATTATAACGATGAAATAATGGAAATATTTATCACTGCAAAAATGTTTCCGGTTGGTTAAAAAGTTAAAATTAATGTATATCTGAATATACATACAGTTATTTTGAACATTGTGATAGAGTAATATTTCATCCAAAAGTTAAACTTTTGATGAATGCGATTGTGTTTAAAGCATGTTTAAATGAGAAAAACAGTAATATATCTTCCCCTTTGATATATGAACTGTAAATGAAGTTATACTAGCACTCTCACACAAGTAAATGTGTATCTTCTTAAAGAAATTTTAAATAAAGTTTCTGTATAGAGAGTTAAGACAATTTTAATAATTCGTGAGATTTTAAGGGATCAGATACAAATTGAAATGCGTGTAATTCAAGAAACAATGTTCCTGTAATGGGTCCAAGAAACATTTATTTTATTTATTTATTTAAAGAGATAAATTTTGAATGTTTTATGATGGTTGGTTTACCATCATAAAGACTTTTCAATAATTTTTTTTTCAAAAAATTATTGAAAGTGAGTAAATTAAAATTGTTATCAAAATATTGTTTGTCGCATTGAATTTTTTTTCTTTTGATAAAATGAAAATGATTTTTAATTAATCTCTATCTCTAAATCTTAATTCAATAAATTTTTAATTTTGATTCAGCATTTTAAATAATATATTTTTTTTTAAATAAAAGTATTTAAAATAGCAATACAAAAAAAGATGCAATTTTTTGTAAACAAATCATATTTTTAAAAGTAAATTTTCTGAGCTGAAAACTTCTTTCGGCACGTCAGACATTTTTTTTTTTTTTTTTTTTTTTTTTTTTTTTTTTTTTTGAGATATTAAAAACTATTCAACTCTCGAGACTGTTACCGAACCAACGGTTATTGACTTATGTCAGTTTAAAAATGAGAAATACTGAAATAAAAACATTTGATGCAGAAAAGTGCATTTAGTTTAAAACTAACGTTTAAAGTTTTTTAAAAGTTTCTAGATAGAGTAGCTCCGTCCTGTATAGTTTCGATTTCAGATTTTGTTTAAGTTTTGCCATTCTCACCTTCTTTAATTACTGTTTGAATTCGTCAGTCGATTTAAACCTCATTTTTTATCACGTCGATTTCAAATTTTTTTCCATGTGTAGTGACTCACAGACAGACATTTTGTAAAAACATGTTTTTCGTATCTCTGAGCCCTAAAACGTGTGAAATCGTCGAAAACCGGAATTCAAAATTTTCATGAATCCAATACTTTTTTCTTGTAAAGATAGAAGAAAGTAAAAATAGGTTTAAAAACATCATAAATTTTGTAGCTAAATAGTAAAAAAAAAAAAATAGATTTTTGAAAATATTTCTATGTAATTTATTAAAATATATTTCCAATGATTCTGTTAATAGAAGTGTCATAATCGCTATTACTTTTTACTAAACTTATTGCCTGCGACAATAAGTTTATAAGATACTTTTAATGACAGTTTAATTAATATCACTTAATTTAATAACACTTTTAATAAGTGTTTAATAAGGCGGTCCGGCCAATGGGTCATGCCAGTTACAAGGTTGGCGCTAAGGTCGAGATATTGCAGACATCTAACATATTTCAAGGAAGTTTAAAGCAAAAATCTCTACGCTTTTATTTTATATCTAAAAGTTAAAGTATTGTCTTGGATCGAAATTTAAGAATAAGATTAAATTTATGGTCGATCCCTAAATTGTACTTCAAATGAACTGATTTCGCTGTGCTCAGGTATGGTTAAGTGGTGTAAGTCACGAATTTTTGATAATTTTGGATTTGTAGATATAAAGATAATTTTTTGTTCAATTCAAGAATGGATAAGGAAAAATTTCCTAATTGGAAGTTTTATCCTGGGGGGGGGGGGGCGTATAAAAATTTCATTTTCGTATTTTTTAAAAATAGACCCCCCCATGGAATTGCAAATTATCTTATTAAAAAATTCACTTTTTTTATGAAACTTTGCAATTCGAAGTATGGGTCTAGGGGCAATATTTAAGCAGATAGCCTATTGTTTCGATATTTATGACTCACCCTGTATATATATATATGTACAATCCTTTGTTGAGATTAAATTCTCGTTCATGGTGAACACTATATTTGTGGCAACGATCACAAAATATTTACCGAACCACCATGAAAAGATTTCAGTTATGTTCTGAAATTAAAGGACATTATAGAGCGGGCGGAGGGAATGACTATGTCATCGAGTTACGGGATAAAATCATGATGTAGGACAAGATTATTAGATGTAGATTAAGGAATGACTGGTCTGCCTCGGCATTTCTTGGTACGATATGAGTAATAGCGGGCACCAACTCGCCATTTTGGCGTCACTTTTACGTCATCAAGTTACGGGATGAAAATAGTGCCAAATTAAAGGTAAAATAAAGTATTTTAAAAATATTTTGGTCTCCCTGCGCATATCCAGGTACAAACTCTCGGCAGACTGAAATTTATAACACATAATGATGTTATAATGTAAAATTCAATATGACTACGTCATCGAGTTACAGGATGAAATCATGATGTAGGACAAGAATGACTGATCTGCCTCGTCATTTCTTGGCACGATATGAGTAACAGCGGGCGCCAACTCGCCATTTTGGCGTCACTTTCACGTCATCAAGTTACGGGATGAAATTGGTGTCACATTAAAGGAAAAATAAAGTATTTTAAGAATATTTCGGCCTGCATGCGCATATCTTGGTAAAAACTCTCGGCAGACTGAAAATCATAACAAAAAATGACGGTATAATGTAAAATTCAACATGACTACGTCATCGAGTTACGGTATGAAATCATGATGTAGAGCAGGATTATTAGGTGACATTAAGGAATGAGTGGTCTGCCTCGTCATTTCTTAGTACGATTTGAGTGCCAACTCGCCATTTTGGCGTCACTTTCACGTCATCGAGTTAAAGGAAAAATTGGTGTCAAATTCATGGTAAAATAATGTATTTTAAGAATATCTCGGTCTGCCTGCGCATATCCTGGTATAAACCCTCGGCAGACTGAAATTTATAACAAAAATGGCGTTATAATGTAAAATTCAATATGACTAAGTCATCGAGTTACGGGATGAAATCATGATGTAGGACAAGATTATTAGGTGTTGATTAAGGAATGACTGGTCTGCCTCGTCATTTCTTGGTACGATATGAGTAACAGCGGGCGCAACTCCTCATTTTGGCGTCACTTACACGTCATCGAGTTACGGGAAAAAAATTGGTGTCAAAGGTAAAATAAAGTATTTTAAAAATATTTCGGTCTGCCTGCGCATATCCTGGTACAAACTCTCGGCTGAGTGAAAATTATAACAAAAAATGACGTTATAATGTAAAATTCAATATGACTACGTCATCGAGTAACGGTATGGAATCATGATGTAGGACAAGATTATTAGGTGTAGATTAAGGAATGACTGGTCTGCCTCGTCATTTCTTGTTACGATATGAGTAATAGAGGGCTCCAACTCGTCATTTTGGCGTCACTTGCACGTCATCCAGTTACGGGATGAAATTGGTGTCAACTTAAAGGTAAAATAAAGTATTTTAAAAATATTTTTTCTGCCTGCGCATATCCTGGTGCAGACCCTCGGCAGACTGAAATTTACAACAAAAAATGACGTTATAATGTAAAATTTAATATGACTACATCATCGAGTTACGGGATGAAATCATGATGTAGGAAAAGATTATTAGGTGTAGATTAAGTAATGGCTGGTCTGCCTCGTCATTTCTTGGTACGATATGAGAAACTGTAAGCGCCAAATCGCCATTTTGGCGTCACTTTCACGTCATCGAGTTACAGGATGAAATTGGTGTCAAATTAAAGGTAAAATAAAGTATTTTAAGAATATTTTGGTCTGCCTCCGTATATCCTGGTACAAACCCTCGGCAGACTGAAATTTATAAAAAAAAATGACGTTATAATGTAAAATTCAATATGACTACGTCATCGAGTTACGGGATGAAATCAGGATGTAGGACAAGATTTTTAGGTGTAGAATAAGGAATGATTCGTCTGCCTCGTCATTTCTTCGTACAATATGAGTAACATCGGGCGCTAACTCGCCATTTTGGCGTCACTTTCACGTCATCGAGTTACGAAGTGAAATTGGTGCCAAATTAAAGGTAAAATAATGTATTTTAAGAATATTTTGGTCTGCCCGCGCATATCCTGGTACAAACCTTCGGTGGAGTGAAATTTATGACAAATTATGCTTTATAATGTACAATATAAAATCTAAAGACGCATTTTACATTACTCAACTTCGCAATGGACTTTTACGCTAATTTGATGATTTAGGAAAAGATTCTTATTAGTAAGCGGGAAAACGACCGACTGGGCATATCATGAATTGTATTGTACATTCTGACGCCTTTTTGTTATAAATTTCAGTCTGCCGAGGGTTTGTACCAGGATATGCGCAGGCAAACCGAAATATTCTTGAAATACTTTATTTTACCTTTAATTTGGCACCAATTTCATTCCGTAACTGGATGACGTGAAATTGACGACAAAATGGCTAGTTCGCGCCCACTGTTACTCATATCGTACCAAGAAATGACGAAGCAAACTAGTCATTCCTTAAATTACAATAATAATCTTGTCCTACATTATGATTTCATCCAGTAACTCGATGACGTAGCCATACTGGATTTTACATTATAACGTCATTTTTTGTTATAAATTTCAGTCTGCCGAGGGTTTGTACCAGGATATGCGCAGGCAGCCGAAATATTCTTAAAATACTTTATTTTACCTTTAATTTGGCACCAATTTCATCCCGTAGCTCGATGACGTAAAAGTGACACCAAAATAGCGATTTGGCGCCCGCTGTTACTCATATCGTACTAAGAAATGACGAGGCAGACCACTCATTCTTTAATGTCACCTAATAATCCTGTCCTACATCATGATTTCATACCGTAACTCGATGACGTAGTCATTCGTGTCGCCGCCGCCCGGTCTATTACGAAAGCTTTGAAGCTTTGTGAGAGTGTTACTGTTTATTTTCTTTTATCTAGAACAGAAGAAATTTCTGTCGTTCGTATTTTGAAATTTCCAAATTTCTGTAGCAGTGCTATTTTCTACTATCCCGTGAATTGTCGTTATGTTAATAATACTTATTGTTTTTGTATGATCGGGAAGTGAACGAAGTTATGGATAGAATTGACCAATTTTATATACAAGATTAAGCTATTGACACCATGTACCAGTTTAAAATGGCGATAGAAGAGGTTGCTTGAATTAAGATTTTTATGAAATTTACTCGTATTTTTGCAATTTTAGCAAAAAAAAAAAAAAAAAAAAAAAAAAAAAAAAAAAAAAAAAAAATTCCATGATACTTTATATTTTGATGTGAATATAATAGCCCAATGTCTGTTTAAAATTTTGGAAAAAATTACCTGAAGACAACTACTTTTTTTTCGATGTCCGTATATAGATATTGAAAGAAACTTATCCAGTCGTAAATTTTAGACAATTTGTGTATTGGTAGTAAAAATATTTGTTTTTGACCTTTATATAGAGTATCTCTTGATGATAACAATGCATTGCGATTTTAATTTATAGCAATTCAACCATTCTCATATGATTTAAAATATTTATTGACAGGAACGCGCAATACAAAATATATATATTAAAAATGTTATCTACTGATTTTTTGTTTCTGAAATACATAAATAAAGAATACTGCCCAGTTAAACTGATGGCATTGAGCTCACAGGCTACAAATACTAATTGTACATTAAAGCCTTATATTTTCAAAGGTTAATTCCGTTCGAAAAAAAATTAAGAAGGGGAAACAGCTCTCCCCTTTCCTCTTTTTTTATACTTAATCATTGAAACTCCTATACTATCAAAGACATGCTTTATCATATAAAAAATCTATATCCAAAATTCAGAGCAAATGAGATAATTCTTAATAAAAACCCATTTAGCATTTATATAATTTAAAAGGAGTTATCCCCCTCTTTTATACTTAACCATTAAACTTCCAAAACTATTCAGAGATTTGAACGAAATCTGACAATTCTGCTTGAAAAACCCATTTATATAAATTAAGGGGGGGGGGCATTAGAACCCCTGTTCCCCTTATTTATACTTATTCAATGAACACCTAATAACAGTCACGGAATCGCCTCATCAGAATGATCCTAATCTAAATTTTGAACGAAAATTAATTCTGCATGAAAATCCCATTTATATCAACTAACGGGGGGGGCATTAGAGCCCCTGTTCCCCCTATTTATACTTATTCAATGAACACCTAATAACAGTCACGGAATCGCCTCATCAGAATGATCCTAATCTAAATTTTGAACGAAAACTTAATTCTGCATGAAAATCCCATTTATATCAACTAACGGGGGGTGGGGCATTAGAACCCCTGTTCCCCCTATTTATACTTATTCAATGAACACCTAATAACAGTCACGGAATCGCCTCATCAGAATGATCCTAATCTAAATTTTGAACGAAAACTTAATTCTGCATTAAAATCCCATTTATATCAACTAACGGAGGGGGGGCATTAGAACCCCTGTTCCCCCTATTTATACTTATTCAATGAACACCTAATAACAGTCACGGAATCGCCTCATCAGAATGAACCTAATCTAAATTTTGAAAACTTAATTCTGCATGAAAATCCCATTTATATCAACTAACGGGGGGGGGCATTAGAACCCCTGTTCCCCCTATTTATACTTATTCAATGAACACCTAATAACAGTCACGGAATCGCCTCATCAGAATGATCCTAATCTAAATTTTGAAAACTTAATTCTGCATGAAAATCCCATTTATATCAACTAACGGGGGGGGGCATTAGAACCCCTGTTCCCCCTATTTATACTTAATCAATGAACACGTAATAACAGTCACGGAATCGCCTCATCAGAATGATCCTAATCTAAATTTTGAAAACTTAATTCTGCATGAAAATCCCATCTATATCAACTAACGGGGGGCATGAGCCCCCCGTTCCCCCTCTTATACATATCGAATGAACTCCAAAAACTAATCAGGGAAGCGCCTTGTCAGGATATACCTACATACAAAATTTCAAGTGGATCGGATATTTTTATCATGAGTTATCGCGTTACGTACGAACATACATACAGAACGGGCGGGCACATAAGCTCTCAGGCTATGATAGCCTGTGAGCTAAAAAACCGATTGCCAAAATATTAACATGTATGAGATAGAAGAAAAATTTGATATTGATACATTATGGCCAAGAGCATTAAATAAATTTCAAGATAACTATTTTAACGATGTATTTTATTTATCAACAACAGAGAACAACTCTTCTAAAACAGTCATTAGAATACTGTGAATATTCAGAAAGATATCGAAAATACACCGAGCATAATTCAATTGATTTCTAAAGAAAATGCATATTACGTGATTTTTTTAAAAATGTTATCTCGTATTAATATATTTACGCGAAAATAACCATAGCATTTGTCATAGTATTTTAAGCATTTTGGACGTGCTATAAAACCTTCAAGTATCTATTTAAAAGACCTGCATTTAAAGTACATTATATAATCTTTTTTTATCCTCAAAGAGTATGTAAGCAGAATTTCTGGCAAGTGTATCAAACATTTATTATTATTTTTTAAATATAAATATTTTTCGTTCCAAAGCATAAACAATTTTCGAATTTTCGCAATTTGTATCCAAAATTTGCTAAGAAAATGTAGCTATTTCAAATATTTCTAAGCATTAATAGCCCACTTTTATTAATATAGCTCATATTGATATACATATGAGATTGATTTTGTAAGCACCAAAATATTAAAAAAAATACTGTCAGTTTTAAAAAATCCATTACTCAGATTATACGAGTAAACTTTATTTGAAATACTTGAGTGAACTAATACGAAAACATAGAAGTGTCCAAAATTCACATTTTAATCACTGAACGAGATGCTAAGGTAAACGCTTTGGACATGTAAAATAGTAAGAAATGTTCTCATGTGACATTGCATTTCATAATTCTGCTTCTAAATTTTACATGAGGAACTAAAATACAATCTTGCGAAATCTGTTATTCGTTCTGAATGTTTGGATTTGAAATGTTTTTTCAAGATTTTTCCTTAGATGAGGCACCATAAATGCTCAGAGAAAGTTTGATGCCCTTTTCAGCAATTAGTGAACGAGAAACGTTATTTTAATTGAAACTTATTATTGAATCTTGTAAATCTAGACTCTTTTGTATTAATTTCATCAATGCTGATTTTCCTTTCAGAAAAATAGCAGATGTTCCATCGGATCCAGAAAAAGAACGGAGGAATAAAATATATTCCCTGTATCTTCCTTCCAAACTTCTTGAAGAGTAATTTTTTCCTTCACCTGGCTTGTACCTGGCTTGAGGGAAAAAAATAAAGGGGGAAGTTTGGTGGAGTTCGAACAGCCATGATTACAGGAAATCATCATCTTCATCAATAATAACAGTGACATTTTTATTGGTTTTTGCGGTCTTGAGTGCTGTTTCAGCCATGAGGACACCTGCATCATCTTTTTGCATGCTAGACACATACACTGATGGATTTGAATTTTTCAGAGAGCAAATAAATCAACCTACTTTTGTTTTTTGCGTGAGAGAGGAAGTTTTCTTGGCTAACGTCGCAGTCATGTTTTCATTAAAAAGAATCTCTGTTGATGCCATTTTCGAGGAACGACAAAATTGCTCCATGGCTTTGACACTCTTCTGAAGATTACTATAACCATCAAATAGAAGGATAGTGTTTCGACCGTAATGTTTTTCAACATACTTCACATATTTATCACAAATAACCCCAAACAATCACTTTGATGCCAGCCTACTCGATGAAGCAGATATCCTCCATCAACAATGTAGTTTGCTCTTTTAAAATCAGAATGGATGAAGCTTTTGAATAAGGATGAATTCTTTGTTTTTCTTATTCTAATTTCATCGACAAGGGCTACTGGATAAGGAGCCAGTTCAAACTTCAAACATTCACGGATCTCTTCTGACTACAAATTCTTGAAACAGCAGCAATGGATCTACAGGTACGGTATCATAATTCACTGTTATGTGACTGTTCACTGATTAAAGAGATAGATTTCGTTCGGCACGGGAATACTTCATCTCGTGAAAATCGCCACCGACCTTTTTTCCATTATAGTTGCACCAACGTTCAGTGCATCATAGCAGTTTATTTTTTCCACGTCGCCTGTAACCCCTTTTGCAATGGACATAATCACTTGTATAGTTTTGAAAAGATTGTGGAAATAAAACCACTCTGATACTCTGTTTACGTCCTCTTGATTCCGCTTTATACGAGATTCTCGTGCATCCACATGTTGTTCTCCATTTGCAAAGGAAACATCACAGAACTTTTAAGTTCCTTCAGAAATGTTAATTGCACTTACTAATCCAACAACAAACTTTGTTAAAACAGTTTCTTTTGTGCTCCTTCCACGCACAAGGCCTCCTTGAATCTTTGAGGACTTCATGAGTGACTGTTTAATTACCATATCACCTGAAGTCCCCCAAAAAATTTCTCCAATCTTTTAATAGTGAAAAAGTCAGAAGTAAAACTTTTCAAGGTGTCCTTATTCATTAAATTTTTCGAATTTCCCATGCCTTGTATGAACAACTGGGCACTTTTAGCGCACAAAAAATGTCCTGCAGCATAGAAATTTGGAATCATTCTTTTTATCACTGTTAAATATATCCTCCAATCTCCTATCCTCTCTCCTCCAATAAATTCTTTGAAAATTAAAACAATGTCCAAATACTGAATCCATAATTTTGAAGTAGGCCCTCTCTCTTTTAAGTTGAAACATTTAACTTGAAATTTACTTTTGACATCATTGAGGATCTTCAATCCTTCCACCTTCGAAAATGAAGGTTTTGTTTCAAAAATATCTTCCAGGTGCCTATGAATTTTTGCTCGTCACTGGACAATGAAAGTTCATTATTAAATTATTTCAGACAGAGACTTAGAATGGAAAAAGTTATGAAATTAGTTTTATGGAGGTTACAACTACAAAAACAACTTTACAACTACAGAAGCGTCTTACATAGGAATGGAGGATACGTTGAGCTCTTGAAAGAAAAAAAAATAGTTCAACAGTCATAATTTCTGATAAAACGTTATAAATATTTGTTTAAAAATAAAAATCTGTACAAACGCGAGCCGTAGAGGGCACCCCTTCCCTTTTGATCATACGAATTTACGCCCACGCAAATGGGAACTACTAGTCATATCGACCGTGATATTTGTCTTATGAAATTCTAACTAAAAAAGACCGTTTTTATGAATAATGTATACATAAAATATTGAAATTTTTCAAAATATAAAAACTGTTATAACTCAGAAACTTTTGGTCGTATCAGCTTGGTTCTAGTTAAATCCCATTCAACGTTAAAAAATACATCGGAAATGATATATCACTTGCTCATATAGCTAAATTAATATATTGCCCCTTTTTACCCCAAAATCATCCCCCCCAAAACGGAGGGAACGTACGGCAGGATGTCGGGGATTTTTAAGATATCGTTTAAAATCGATGATTTGGTTGACTGCTAAATGACATAGACCCGTTTAAAATGGCATAACAAAACTTTCTGTGGAAAAAAAAACACTTTATTTTTTTCCGAAGAAAGCCTTTTTTTGGCTAAAGTTAGGCGACTAAATATGTATTCGGCGACATTTTGAGAAAATCAAAGTTATATTTTGAAATATAAGTCATTTTATTTTTTCTATTATAGTATCATAGTTAGCATTGCATTAAGGACGAAACAAGAATCTTTGAGTTTGATTAACTTGATGCTTTTAGAGGACCATTTCTACCCGAATTTTGAATATATAGACAGAAAGTAAATACAAAAATATTTAGATAATTTTTTATTAAAATCATTCTGTTTGAGGTGTAATTTTCTTCTTAAACGGTTTGCTGTCATCAAATTGAATTTTAGGTGTTTTTCCTTAAAATTTATACTTTAAATGAGAACATTTTGTATTAAAAGCACTAAATGAATTTGAAATAACTGAAATTGATTAAAGTAAAATAACAAATTTTTGATACCATTTCCAAAAAACTATTTATAACTATACGAGAAGGGCAGCTCATTTAACTAGGTTATGTACAGTCCGTTTTACGACTGGTTAAACACTACTTCCTAATGAAGACTCTCTACAGACCTTTCAATGCCAATAATGGACAAGTGATGCAAAGAAAAACGACAGGAAGAACACAGAACGTGGCAGACTGGTGTAGAATAACGAATATTTTTAAAAGGAATATAAACATTTTTGATGATTTAGGAGATTATTTTGATGATTTTAATTGATGTTAGAAATCATTAAAACGTTCCAAAATGTTATAAAACATCAATAAATGTAACTAGCGTAACTTTCAATTTTATTCTTTCATTCTGCTGTCTTACCCAATAAATGCTTTTTCTACAACCGGTGTATTCCATCTGGAATATCCTATCATCCTATAGACAAAATGCCTTTTTGTTTGACTCGATATCATTTTTATTTTAATGCACGGTGTGCATGAGATAAACGAAATAAGTACGTTCACATTTCGGTTGATTGAATAATTATATATCCGTATTTTACGACATTGAGTAAATAAAAAATGAATAAATACCAAAATCTTTTATATTTCTGGATCTATCTTTAGACATCATGTAAGTAAATATAAAAAACATTTATTCCAGATTTTATTACAATATTATATTTTAAAACTTGAATAATGCATAAAAAAGAAGATATGTTGCAAATGTGATATTCCCACGATTCATTGAACAATTTACCTTTAAATTTTAAACCAGCTAACATAATCAGAGTTTGGGGAAAATGTCGCATGGAATCAATGTTCTACTTTAAAGTATATCTCATTTTACCTTTTCCATTTCAATTCTCATGTTGAACAGAGTATTAAAGACGAAACAATTGTATTGGCATTTTATTGTCTGGATCATTTTAAATAAGTGTTACTGCCCCAGTTTAGAGTAAACAGGTAGAGATTTTTAAACAAATTTTATAGAAGGTATTTTGTTTGAAGTGTAAATGTATTCACATTGTGTTTATTACTATTGAAAAGATTTCAAGGTGTTTCTCATGAACATTTATTCTATAATTAATACATTTAATTTTTTTAAGTCAATATATATGAAATGACTGATTTTCACTATATTATTATACCAAATGGTTTAATAGGATGTTCAGAAAATTGCTGTTAGAACTATAATTTTTGGTGAAATGGAATTATCTTTATTGTTCCTATTTTATTTCTTATTAAATACAATGTATTCATAAAAGAAGTTTTCAAGAAAAAATTTTCAATTCAATTACACAATTAGATTAGTGTTATTTATGTGCACTTTGTGATGACTATTTGTCAGCATTAGTGGTTTTAAACGGCTTCGATAAAATGAAGACAGAAAAAAAATCTCCAAGACGAAAAAGTTAACTTTTGAAATGCTGCATTTTTATTTATGTTTTCAAGGGCAGAGGATCCGCTGACCACTAGACAGTTAGCAATCCCATTTTACGTTTATGCTACAATGATTAAAAGCAGAGTGATATAATACATTTTTTATAAGTCTCGAGTATTAGCGAACCATAGGTACATAAAAATAGCCAATAAAAGCTTCTCAGGCAAAAATAGAGATAATAAAAAGACAGATGTCTGATTTCCGTTATTAATAATTCAATAGGAGAATTCAAAGGGAACATTATGAAATAAACAGCGTCAAATGATAAATTCAGCAACATGGGTGTCTAGACAGGAAAAATTGAAGTCTCTAAATAGGGTTGTCAAACATCACACGGGGTAAGAAAGACTAGAGAAAGAACGTTATTAAAATAAAATAAAGGTTAATATAGAAAGTATTATTAATGAAAATAGCTTTGACCATTACAGAATAACAGTATCTGATTCTAAAAATGCAGCAGTGCAAAGATGATTGAAGTCTGCATAGACACAGGATCTTGCTATGAGAATAAAATCTAGAAAGTGTTGCTAGGGAGAAACACTTATTTTTCCGTCTACATTAAGACAATGTGTTTTGGTTTAAAGACATGTAGGGGAAAACTGTAATCTTAACTTAAAATGAAAGGACCGTTGCAAAATGAAAGGAAACAAAATTCAGATTAGGAATTAAAGTTGGGAATTTAGAAATTCATGTAATTTTAAAAAGAAATTTATGAAGTGAAAGGGTAAAACAATTACTAAATGATATGTAAAAGCAAAAGTCTTTACATACATAATGGTGTGTTTATACAGATTATTACCAATCAGTAGATACCGGTACGTTTTCCGTTTTACGCACAGTCCACATCCAAACGGTATTCAACATCTTCCCATTTCTGGGTCAACATATCTGAAGTAATGAATGCCACAATTGATTAATATTTGTCTAAGATGGTCTACATCTTGAATTTTCTCAGTGTAAACAAGATGCTTGACATGACCCTAGAAAAAAAGTAATGAAGTTGGTATGGAAAAAGTATGAAGGATAACACATTTCCAGTTTTTTTAAATGCGCGTAACCACTGACGAATGATTTTCGACGTAGGCGAATTACCATCATCTTCGTGCCAAAGATTCCACTGTACATTTGTGACATATCCAGCTTCAGTAAGCCAGATAACACAATGAAGCTTTTATTGAAGAATTGCAATTGCACTGCATTAACTATGGGAAATGATAGAATGATCATCTGCTATTTTACTCGTAGCTTAATGAGTGCAGCACTACATAGTATAAAAAATCAGAAACTAATGTCAATAAAATTTAATGAGGTTTTGATTTCTTCAGAATTAACTGACCTGAATTAACTCATACCGTCAACTGAATAATATTTTTTAAAACCCCAGAGCACTTTTATGGACAGCCTATATATAAAGTTAACCCAAACAAGTATGACGGTATTTATGTTTGCTTATTAAATATTAGTTTCCGCTCCACTTCCAATGTATCTATTGAGAATGAATATAAATGGGTTTTCTTCTTGTATGTGTATCAAAACACAAAAGTTGTTGAATATCGAAAAAAGTATGTTCTCGAATTTTAAAAACAATACTGTAAATATTATTGATTTTTATGTTGCCAATCGTGTACAAAATAAATACACATGTTTTGCAATAGATTTTTATAAAACATTAAAAACGTCACTATTAACAAACATCCTTTTATTTTAACGAATTTCTTTGTTATTAAATAATGTAAATTTTTCAAAACTTTGTAATTTGTGTGCATTTTTTTTTTTAATTTGAACTAAATTAATAAAATGGTAAGAAAATTGAATTTACTCAAAATCATTTCATGGTAAAACATTGTAGCAGAGATCAAAAATATTGCATTTATTCTTTTTAGAAGTCATTGAGCATAATTACGCACTTCAAGAAACTAATTTTTATCGGACATTAATTACAAATGTTTAAGTTAATGTAACAGTATCATCTATACATGAGAAAAAGGTATAAAACACTTAATTTCCTCACTTTTTCATTTTTTTCACAGGGGATGCTTTTTTTTTTACTTTCCTCTATCTTCATTAGAAGAAAATATTGTAATCGAAATTTTTTTCGACTTCCGGTTTTCGACGGATATACAAGTTTTAGAGATCAAAGATTCCAGTAAACATGTTTCTACGAAATGTCTGCCTGTCCGTGTGTGTGTGTATGTCGCCATTCTATCATCAAAAAGTGTAGGAAGATATGCATAGAATTGAACCATTTTTTATGTTTTTGGCTGTGGCAAGCAGGTTCTTCTTCAATTTTGAAGGAAGAATATCAGTAACAATTTTTCCACGCATGCGAATTTTGTGCCATTTTGAATATTTTACCACAGAAAAGTATGCTGTTAAAAATAAATCTGTAAATTCCCGGTTAAACTACTGGCAGTAAAGTTGCCAGACATTTACTGTTCCATTAGTAGATTTTAAGTTTTGGGAAATAAAAGATAGGAAAACTCCGTTGGAAGAAGCGGGAAATTTCCGTGACAAAGTTTGATTTTTAATGATAATAATTTAATGTAATATTTAAAATTAATCATCCGATCAATCGTCAAAGGATTCGAAAATTCCCAGTGCTTTTGAGCTGCTACATTATTTAATTTAATATAATTCAAAATGTTTGTATAATTTACCCCAAGCCGTCCCGAAAATCGAACTCGAGACCTTTTGACAGCGGAATAAGCCGTTACTGATTGAGCCAAAGATGCTAACGCCAGTTTGTTCAAAGTATGTTTTTATAAATTAGTGGGAAAATCTGTTGTGCTTATTTTCAAAGATTTCCTTTCATATTTATTCGTTAGAACATTCGTAAAAGGTTTATATTATTTTATTTTAACCGACGCATAATACTTTATTTTTAAAAATCAATTTTAATTTTTAGAAAATCACTGTTTAAAAACACTGTTTATTTATTTATTTTTTTAAATAAAAAAATTATTATATTAATTATTATATGAGTGTAAAAAGTTACCATCTTCATGCAACTGACGCATAGCAACTCTATTTTGCAAAAAAATATATTTTTTATGAGAAAAATATGACAATGATGAAAAGATGAAAAAATGGGTGCAACAACAATGAATTATAAAAGAGCAACACTAAAAAAACAAAACAAGATAAACTCCCTGCTCTTCAAAAGATGGGAAAAGTAACAGGCATCAAAAGGTTATTAAAAAATGCATCCCCACAGGTTTCGCAAGGCATCACAAAACTGCATACTCCACTTATATAAAGAATATAAAACAAAATAACACTGAATACCGAAATTAACAAATAAAAAATATAAAACAGAATAACATTGAATACTGAATTTAATAAATAACCAACAACAAAACAATCTCATAAATCAACTCTTATCATAAAATATTCTAAAATTTCAAAAAATAAATTTAAAACTTTAAGAAGTCTCAATAACTAAACAATAAACTAAATAGACATGCAGCAATGTGATGCCCCCACCTTAACCTGTGAAGAAAAAAGAAAAAGGTACCTGTTAAAAATCATCACATTACACCTCCATACTTGCATAAGCGGGAAACTGTTAGGCCTAGGATGGTAGCAGGCCAGCATAAAAAAATTTAACTCTTTGAATTGTCCTTCCGTTATTCAGCTCTCTCCATATTCAATCCATGTCCGTTTAGTCTCAAAAGTTGATAGCCATCGCCCTGTGAACATTCCTTAAATGGATTTTGATCCACGGATCCTCATGAATTCAACACTTGAGAAGAAACCTCCATCAAGGTGTTTGGCCTTGCTGTTGCCACTTCAAGAAAACTTTTTTTAATTCATTTACATAATGAAATATAAATTTATGAGGATAAAAATTATTATAAAACAAGTTTGCAGCAAATTTAAAAAATTGTGATTCCAAAATTTCTCTCGACCCACATATATTATAATATCTAATTATTTGCCCCAAAATAATATTTATGAAAACTCTTTTACTTAGGTTAGAATGCCAATGAGGCATGGAGTGGGTTCTAAAATTAAAAAAGTCCTTTTATCGAACAACCAAATCACCATTATTATTAATATTAAAGTCAAGATCCAAAAAAATCAACATGTAAACTATTGTCAGAAGCACAATTCAATTTTAAACAGGGTGGATAAATATGATTAATCGATTCTAAAAATTTGTAATCGAAGACAATTATGTCATCGATATATCTCAAAACTCTGAATGATTTATTAAAATTTAAAATAAATTTAAATTCATAAAAAAACACAAAAAGATTAGCTGCAGTGCTTGAAAAATTTGTACCCATACCTATACCACATGTTTGATAAAAAATGGAACCATTGAATGTAATAAAATTATTGTAGAAACAAAAATTACATAAACTCAGAAAAAATCTCTATTAATGCCCCGCTCTTCTTCGATATGAAAAGTATCAAACAAATCCCCCAGAGTTTTAAACAAAAGATCAGTAGGAATATTAGAAAAAAGATTTCCAAAATCAAAAGTAAACAGATTTATGGGCGTTGTAGGCGTATTAAATTTCTTTAAGACTTCATTGCTATTATCAATACACCAAAAATTACTAGAGTTTTTAAATTTAAATTTAAAAAAAAACATAAATTCGCTTCAAAAAATCCTGTAACTTAACATCAAAACTTTTACCAATTCCTCTAGATATACAGCATATACATCTAAATTTTATAGGATTTTTGTGAAACTTCTGTATTCATGAATGAAGATGGAATATTTAAATAATTTTGTTATGTTTGTTGATCAAAAATTAAATAATAATCAATACACTTATCACCGTTTAAGTAAAGAGGATTGCAGCTATATACAATTTTTACATGACAATTTTGTTGTTGTTCCTGTCGTCAAGACTTCATCTAATTATGCAATTCCTTGAAAATTATTTTATATAGAAAAGTAACTAATAAATTGAATGATACTTAATATTATCAAAAATATAATTTGAATCATAATGCTATTATTAAAAAAATTAGCGCTTATTCAAGAAAAGTTAAAAATCTTTATGCATATAATTTTCCTATTAATAATTTTCACAGTCTTCCATTTTTGTTTTTAACACCCAAGTTTAACAAAAATCCTATAAAATTTAGATGTATATGCTGTAATTCTAGAGGAATTGGTAAAAGTTTTAATGTTAAGTTACAGGATTTTTTGAAGCGAATTTGTGTTTTTTTTATTTATATTTAAAAACTCTAGTTATTTTTGGTGTTTCGATAATAGGAATGAAGTCTTAAAGAAATTTAGTACGCCCACAAATCTGTTTACTTTTGATTTTGGAAATCTTTTTTCTAATATTCCTATTGATCTTTTGTTTAAAACTCTGCGGGATTTGCTTGATACTTTTCATATCGAAGAAGAGCTGGGCATTAATAGAGATTTTTTTTCTCAGTTTATGTAATTTTTGTTTCTACAATAATTTTATTACATTCAATGGTTTCATTTTTTATCAAACATGTGGTATAGGTATGGGTACAAATTTTGCAAGCACTGCAGCTAATCTTTTTGTGTTTTTTTATGAATTTAAATTTATTTTAAATTCAAACAAATCATTCAGAATTTTGAGATATATCGATGACATAATTGTCTTCGATTACAAATTTTTAGAATCGATTAATCATATTTATCCACCCTGTTTAAAATTGAATTGTGCTTCTGACAATAGTTTACATGTTGATTTTTTGGATCTTGAATTAAATATTAATAATAATGGTGGTTTGGTTGTCAAGTTATTTGATAAAAGGACTTTTTTTAATTTTAGAACCCACTCCATGCCTCATTGGCATTCTAAGATATTCATTGGCACTAAGTAAAAGAGTTTTCATAAATATTATTTTGGGGCAAATAATTAGATATTATAATATATGTGGGTCGAGAGAAATTTTGGAATCACAAATTTTTAAATTTGCTGCAAACTTGTTTTATAATATTTTTTATCCTCATAAATTTATATTTCATTATGTAAATGAATTAAAAAAAGTTTTCTTGAAGTGGCAACAGCAAAGCCAAACACCTTAATGGAGGTTTCTTCTCAAGTGTTGAATTCATGAGGATCCGTGGATCAAAATCCATTTAAGGAATGTTCACACGGCGATGGCTATCAACTTTTGAGACTAAACGGACATGGATTGAATATGGAGAGAGCTGAATAACGGAAGGACAATTCAAAGAGTTAAAATTTTTTATGCTGGCCTGCTACCATCCTAGGCCTAACAGTTTTCCGCTTATGCAAGTATGGATGTGTAATGTGAGGATTTTTAACAGGTATCTTTTCTTTTTTCTTCACAGGTTAAGGTGGGGGCATCACATTGCTGCATGTCTATTTAGTTTATTGTTTAGTTATTGAGACTTCTTACAGTTTTAAATTTATTTTTTGAAATTTTAGAACTTTTTATGATAAGAGTCGATTTATGAGATGGTTTTGTTGTTGGTTATTTATTAAATTCAGTATTCAATGTTATTAAGTTTTACATTCTTTATTTGTTAATTTTGGTATTCAATGTTGTTTTGTTTTATGTTCTTTATATAAGTGGAGTATGCGGTTTTCTGATGCCTTGCGAAACCTGTGAGGATACATTTTTTAATAACTTTTTGATACCTGTTACTCTTTCCATCTTCTGAAGAGCAGGGAGTTTATCTTGTTTTGTTTTTTTTTAGTGTTGTTCGTTTATAATTCATTGTTGTTGCACCCATTTTTTCATCTTTTCATCATTGTCATATTTTTCTCATAAAAAAATAAATTATTATATATTTACAAAAATAATATAGACAATTTTTGAAATTGTCACACTCTATTTATTTATTATTATTATTATTATTTGCGAATTAGTTAAAAAAAATTTTTAATAAGAAATTAGAAAAAAATAAACATAAAAATGCAATTTAAAAGGGATTTTTTGTGTTTTAATTACTACACGGAACCATTGGGCTTCGAATCCACAATCAATGCTAGCAGGTAATTGGCGGGGTAGTGCCTTGACCACTCGGCAATGGAGGCACCCAGATAACGGAATTTCTCCATTATTTTTTCTATTTCCATCCGTTTCGTTGTTTTTAGGAAATATGGTCAAGATTTGATTTTTATCGAAAATGCCCTTTTGTTGTGAAAAGGGACTTTTTCTGTGAAATTCAGGAAGTATATATTCGTGAATTTTAGATTTTTTTAACACTTTGTATGAAGTTATGCATTGAATTAAATGAATTCTTTTGATTAAGTGTTTGGCTGTGGTTAGCAGACCGTCCAGGAATCTGAAAAAAATCCACCGAAAGGAATCGTAATGTCTTGACTTTTTTATTATTTTACTATTAAAAAGTGTTTGAAGTTATGTATAGAACTGAACTAAATCTTTGGTGTTTTTTTTTTTTTTTTTGGGGGGGGGGGTTAGATCCTTCCTGAATTTGAAAAAAAAATGCCTATCATTCAAGTGTTTATTGGATCGTGCAGATACATAATCTCGTTTTTACTCCGATTAATTGACTGAAGAAGAAACTTAAGATGAAAACCATAATTGGTATATTATTGAATTAATAATTTTAACGTATTAACAAGTGTAACTAAATTTTGAAATATTAAAATGTATATGTGATAGAAGAAAGTTTGGGGATCATCAAACTAGTTTTGTGTGCATAAAACTCAAAACAATTCATTGCTTATTACCTGTTTACCGTTATAAATTAATTATTAGCGTGATTATTTTGTGCCGCTAATTATTTTTAAGGAAGTTTATTACAACATTGCATAAATTAAATGAAAAAAATGCATTTTGTTATTTCTTCATTTCAAATCTATGCACATGCAACTTGTATACATAATTTACCCATCAGCACAATTCAGCTTTCACTTCTAATTATAAATATATATTTCTAAGAATTCCGAAATAAAGTGTGTGCATGACACACAGTATGCTAATTGTTTTGAGTGATTCGAGACCAAAGAGAAATGTATAAAAATCCATAGACCATAATAAGTTTAGCTAATGGTATAAGAACATTGATTTTTTTTTTTTTTTTTTTTTTTTTTTTTTTTTTTTTTTTTGGTTTTGCGTTTCAAGCATAAAATAGGTAATTCCGTTTGTCTCAGTCGACTAAATATGACTCCACGTCTCTTTAATATCTAGTTATGATGTTTGAGACTGTCACAAACTACTGTAATAAGATTTCAAAAGATTTGAAGGAATAGTTCAAGATTGTCAATTTATCTTAAACTCAGTATAAATATTTATATCAGATAAGTTCCTAATTTATTTAAGCGGGAAAAAGAGTAATAAATTCAAATATATTTCTGAAATATTTGAAGAATGATTACTTTCTCACAGATTATCAAAGAATGTGAAAACATCTCTTAAAATAGTGATTCTGTTTTCTGAAAATATCTAGGCATTTTCTTTGAAAAAGAAATGAAAAAGTTAAACAAGTACAAAGTATTATGCAATGTTGTACACATAAATCTATATCAAAGCTATAATAACACCAAAAAAGTATTGGATTATTCTTGATTGTGCTCTCTAACTAATTACATTTAATAAATATTCATTGTAAAAAAACAAGAATCGAGAGATGATCCCGAGTCTATTATGCTATTATCAAACAGTGTATAAACCGACCGATTTCATGTTAGTTTTGAAACGTCGAAAACTATTTATTTTCTAAATTTTGAGGGGTTTTTTTTAAATAGAGATAAAAGTAGAATATTTTCATGGCTACTGATTTTTTTAAACTTTTCTTAATAGTTCTTACGCACTGTAAAATAATAAAATAAAAAGATAAATAATAATAATAATAATAATCTAGAAAAATTTAATATAACTAGAGGAGAAATAATCAATAACCCATTCTGAATTTTAAAGATTCTCAAAAACTTTCATTGTCTTTTGGAAAACTGGAATTCGATGTACTTTTTAGATTTAAATAAATAATTATCATACGGAAGTTTCTTTTGCTACTTATGCTTTTCGAAAACGTTTTTCCAAGTTGCTTCTAACAGTGTATAATTAAGATTTTGGAACGCAGAATTCCAATTTTTTGGATGTTATTAATCCTTAAATAAATCTTTTCATGTTCAAAAAATATGTTTTACAAACATGATAAATCAACATGTTTACTAGCACATTTATATTAAAAATTTTTTTAACTCTCATTAATAACTTCAGTTACTAAGTTACTTCAGTTATTAAACTAGAGTTTAATAAAAGTTTACTAAGTCATATTTCTTTTTTAGAGGACTGATTAAAACACTATCAAATTTGCTCGAACGAGTTTCTAAAAATCATTAGACACTAAAGAAATTTTTGTTTTACAAGTATTTTTTTAAAACCCTACACTTGTTTCTGCGGTTTCGAAAAACACTGAAACAAAATGACTTTTGGAATTATGATATAGCCGAGAATAATATTTGTATAATTTCGTTCATGTTTATAATACATCCATATTTAGGTTCATTAAAAAACATTTTTTTTCGAGTAAGAATTTATATGTTCAACAAAAATATTTTACAGACAAATATTTTAAATTAACAGCACTGTCATTAATACTAAAATTGGTATTTAACTTAAAACTTTTATTCAGTTGGAGATATAAAACCTATTAAGCAGTTTAAACTTTTTCATTGAAAACTTTTAGCCAGAACAAAATCAATATCTCTGGTTGTGAAAACTTTCGGAAAGTAAGTGCCTAGAAAAGAAACTTTGTTTTTGTAAATTCTTTAAAAAATCTGTAAAATCTGTTCGTCTCAGACGATTTTTAAAAAGGGTAAATAACACTTTTTGTAATGATAGTTACTCGGGAGAGGTAATAGTTCATAATTTTTAGATTAATGTGTATTTTTTGCACTTTTTTATTTAACCTAATCTGAGTTTTTTATACAAAGATGAAATGTTTTGTTATATATTTTTAACTCATTCTCTGAAATGATAGAAATGTAGAAAATGTATACAAATACGTGTGTTTTGAAAAGAACACAACATTTTAACATTTTTGTTACGTAGGTATAAATAGATGAATATATTTTAAGTCAATCATCTTTCAGCTAGCTCGCAAGATGTGTAAATAGAGTTATTGCCAAATAGTCCCTTTAACTCGTACAACTATATGGGAATTCAAAAATCATTGGATTACGTTTCACCCAATAAAAACCTTTCAAAATATACCAAATTGTAAAAAACTGCAACAATGAAGCATTTGAAGAGAAAAAAATAAAAAAAACTATAAATAAAACATTAACGACTTCACCGGTTACATGTGTGGGGATACACTGTTTTTATCTGGGCCTTATCTTGGGACAAGCGGTGAATCGGGTGTAGTAAAAAAAAAAACCTAAGCTTTTAATAATTAAAATTTAAACATTATTTAAGATTATACGTTGAGAAATCAATAAATAAATAAATAAATAAACAGTTGAAGTAATAAATAAGCTAAAAAACTTTGTATAATCACCATAAAAAGGAAAGTAAACAGGACGCGTTTCGAGCTTCAAAAATACAGCTCGTCTTCAGCTGATCCAAACACGTGTCACAAGGGACAGAGTGGAAATAAAAGTGAAAGAAACAGGGAGGAGATTACAAAGAGTGTGAAAGGTGGCGCTACCTGAGAGAGCCAAGGAGGAAGAGAAAGGTAAAGATAACGTTAAAGAAAGAAGGAGGAGTTACAAAGAGTGCCACAGGTGGCGCTGGCTAAAAGAGCCCAGGTGGAAGAGAAAAATGATGATAAACTAATAAAAGAGAAATAAAACAGTGGGAAAAAATAATAATAATGAAATAAAACAAAATAAAATAAAAATAAAATAAATAAATAAAATAAATAAAGTAATTAAAATTATAATAATAAAAAATAAACAAATAAATAAATAAAATAATTGTAAAAATAGTAAATAAAATAAATTAATTAATAATAATAAAAAAAAACTACAAAAGTAAAGGAGAAAGGGAGGGGGATGATGAGAGATCATTGACAAGAGTATTAGAATTTTTACAAACAAAATAAGCTTCGTGAGTATCTAAATGAGAAGGAGAGGCAGGATTAGAAATAATTCTGGCCATGGAAAAATTGAAATAATGACCGGAAGACCAATAGTGAGAAGCAATCGAAGGCCTAGATAATTCCTGATTTTTAATATATCTCTGATGTTCATCCAATCTTTTCTTCAACGGTCTTCTGGTCTGACCAATATAACACAAATTGCAAGAGCAAGGAATAAAATAAACACCCCACCGGTTCTCAACAGGAATAGGATCTTTCAAAGACGAGAATTTAATTTTATTCATAGGTTTGAAGATAACTTTAAAATTGAAACGAGAAAGGATATTAGCAATTTTGAAACATAGAGGAGAATAAAAAAGTAGAACTATAGAGTTAATATTAGACGAATTACTAGAATCAGTAAGAAGACGTTTAGGCTTATTAAATTTATACAGAGCTTTGTCAATCAAAGAGGGATTATAACCACGAGCGAGGGCAAGAGATTTGAGGAAACTAATTTCATTATTTAGAGCAGAAGAGTCAGAACAAATCCGAAGTGCTCTATAAACAAAATTATAAAAGGAAGCCACTTTATCCTGTGGAGGTTGGTTAGAAAAAGCATGCGGAGGAAAAGATACAGCGAAAGGTTTTCTATAAACAGAGGTAGAGAACCGATCATGGTGTTTAGTAACTAAGACATCGAGGAAAGGAAGAGAATCGTTCTCTTCGACTTCAAGAGTAAATTGAATGCAAGGATCAACAGAGTCATTAAGAGATTCTCTCTTTCGTGCATTGAATATCAATTATATTCTTTACATTTGCAGTTAAGTAAATCTGTTATTTATTTCCCTTTCATTGAGAAACGGATTTTTGCCTACGTTGATTACAAATCTAAATGTCACAGTGCTATTTTGGGTAAGAAAGTTTCGTCGCTTTTGACTTCTAATTCTCCTGCTCCTGGTATATATCCTCTTCCGCAAAATTATGTTGTCAATTTATCGTCTCATTCCCTTACTGATTCCCAACGTGATGTTCTCTCTCTTGATTTGAATTTTTCGCGTGTTTCCAAACCTTCTATTCCGAATTTAATTGCTCCGATTGAACATTCTTTCAAAAATAGTAAAATTTCTCCGGGTCAACTTGATTCTCTTCGCGACCTTTTGGCCAATGTCATTTCTTCTAATAAATCTACAGTTAAATCTAATCTTTCTTCTTCTCAAAAATCTGCTATCAGCGAACTTAATTCTATCCCTAACCTTCTTATTACTAAGGCTGATAAAGGCGGTCAAACTGTTCTTCTCAATAAGTTTGATTATATTTCTCAAGTGGATTCTATGTTAAACTCCGGTCCTTATTCTAAATTAAAGAAAGATCCTTCTACTAAACATCTTTCTGATATCAAGGAGGTCGTTAATAAGTCTATCATTCTTAATAATAACACTAAACGTATGGTCATTCCGTTTATAGCTAACTGTGCTCGTTTCTATGCACTTCCTAAGGTCCATAAACCTACTTTTTCATTTCGCCCTATCGTTTCTAATATTGGTACTGCTTCTTATAAACTTGCCAAGTTCCTTTCTAAGTTACTCGCTCCTTTATCTTCCACTAATTTTCACACTGTTAAAAACTCTATTGACTTTGTTGATAAAATTAAACGCCTTTCTCCTTGTAATTACAAAATGGTTTCCTTAGATGTTAAATCCCTCTTCACCAACGTCCCTGTTCAAGGAGCAATTGACTATTTGGAAAGAAGGCTACGCGAATTCCATTACTCTTCCATCGAAATTGACGAGATCCTGCAATTAGTTAGTATTTGTGTTAAGCAAACCGCTTTCCAATTTAATAATTCGTTTTATGTTCAATCGGATGTTTTGGCCATGGGCAATCCTTTGTCTCCTCTTTTATGTGATATTTATATGCATTTTGTGGAAGAAAGACTCTTCAGTTTATATGATTTTCCCTTCTGGTGTAGGTATGTTGATGATACTTTTATCTTAGTTCCTTTAGAGCTGGATCTCCAAAATCTCCTTTCTCTTGTCTACTCTGTTGATCCTTGCATCCAATTTACTCTTGAAGTCGAAGAGAACGTTTCTCTTCCTTTCCTCGATGTCTTGGTGACTAAACACCCTGATCGGTTCTCTACCTCTGTTTATAGAAAACCTTTCGCTGTATCTTTTCTGCCGCATGTTTTTTCTAACCATCCTCCACAGCATAAAGTGGCTTCCTTTTATAATTTTGTTTAAAGAGCACTTCGGATTTGTTCTGACTCTTCTGCTCTAAATAATGAAATTAGTTACCTCAAATCTCTTGCCCTCGCTCGTGGTTATAATCCCTCTTTTATTGACAAAGCTCTGTATAAATTTAATAAGCCTAAACGTCTTCTTACTGATTCTAGTAATTCGTCTAATATTAACTCTATAGTTCTACCTTTTTATTCTCCTCTATGTTTCAAAATTGCTAAAATCCTTTCTCGTTTTAATTTTAAAGTTATCTTCAAACCTATGAATAAAATTAAATTCTCGTCTTTGAAAGATCCTATTCCTGTTGAGAACCGGTGGGGTGTTTATTTTATTCCTTGCTCTTGCAATTTGGGTTATATTGGTCAGACCAGAAGAGCGTTGAAGAAAAGATTGGATGAACATCAGAGATATATTAAAAATAAGGAATTATCTAGGTCTTCGATTGCTTCTCACTATTGGTCTCCCGGTCATTATTTCAATTTTTCCATGGCCAGAATTATTTCTAATCCTGCCTCTCCTTCTCATTTAGATACTCACGAAGCTTATTTTATTTGTAAAAATTCTAATACTCTTGTCAATGATCTCTCATCATCCCCCTTCCTTTCTCCTGCATGGAAATTACTTTTGTAGTTTTATTATTATTAATTAATTTATTTTACTTACTATTTTTACAATTATTTTATTTATTTATTTATTTATTTATTTGTTTACTTTTTATTATTATAATTTTAATTACTTTATTTATTTTATTTTTATTTTATTTTGTTTTATTTCATTATTTTTATTATTTCCCACTGTTTTCTTTCTCTTTTATTAGTTTATCATAATTTTTCTCTTCCACCTGGGCTCTTTTAGCCAGCGCCACCTGTGGCACTCTTTGTAACTCCTCCTTCTTTCTTTAACGTTACCTTTACCTTTCTCTTCCTCCTTGGATCTGTCAGGTAGCGCCACCTTTCGCACTCTTTGTAATCTCCTCCCTGTTTCTTTCACTTTTATTTCCACACTGTCCCTTGTGACACGTGTTTGGATCAGCTGAAGACGAGCTGTATTTTTGTAGCTCGAAATGCGTCCTGTTTACTTTCCTTTTTATGGTGATTATACAAAGTTTTTTAGCTTATTTATTAATTTATCTTCAATGATTTCGATGTTTCTCAACAGTTGAAGTAATGTTGCATTTTCTCTTCGTTTGAAACATAGCAAAATATATGTACATAATTATATATTTTATTGCTTGCATTTTCCACGAAAACCAAATCAGCAATGAATTTTTCATAACCGAGTTTAGTGGCAACGAGAAATTAATATATTTTAACCAAAATTTTATGGGTAAGAACATGAATAAAATTTAATTATTAGGCATAATTTTAAAGATTAACGTAGGGTAATTATAAAGAAATATTTTTTCAAAACTATTTTTATTTTTTATCTTTTTGACACAAATATTTTTTGTAAATCTGATAAATCCTCTGTTTAAAAATTGTTTACATCTGATTTATATCACTATTTCTTCGTTTTAAGTAGTACTTCATGTTCAAAATAACGGCGATTTATAATATTTATGAGGAATTCATCTTATGATTTATAGTGAAAAAATGAAAAATCTAAATGATTGCGTAAGATTTTCTTGCTTACATAGCCCAAACATCTAGTAGACTGTGCATGTGAATATCATCAATGTCGCAAAAACACAATATTTCACACTCTGGTTATCATCTGTTATCATGTCACTAATGTGTGAAAATTTAATGAATCACTTTTTTCCAGTAAACTATTCAGGTTTATAATTACAATTTTACCAAACTTCTAGTTTAAAATAATTGAAAAAAATTTGGATTCAGTGCAGTATTTTGGAGCAATGTCCAAATTCGAATTTTTGAAAAGGCGACTATGGTATACTGAGAGTTTTTTCAATACATTGCATCCTATTCTTCTTCCCAGTACGATGATATAAAAAAACCTTGAAGCGTTGGGAATCGTTCCATCCATATTCCGAAGTCATTATGGTCTTCAAGAATTTACTTATTCTTTTATTCTGCTATTGAGAGAATTGAAATGTGTGCAATATATCTAAATAATTTAAGAAATATGCAATTATTTGAATATGAATTTTATATCATTTATTGAATTTATTGGAAATATAATGTTAAAATACATATGTAATAGTTAATGTTTGTATATATAACTAACATTTCAAGAATTTAAATTGAAGTTTATTTATAATTCTTGTAAGTTAGGCTTATTTTCTTAAATCTGCTTTCACGTTTTACGGCATCACTGTTAATTTTTGTGTTCAGATACATTTTCATTTAAATTCTGCAAATAATGTTTTTATTAAATTTTTTATTAGTTAATAAATTAAAATTTAAGGAATATGCTTATATTTTCATGAATTTGGTGTCAGAGCGCATAAATGTGAAAATAAAAAAGTTGAAAAAAGAAATGGTTAAAAAAAATCCTTAGTGAACGCAAAGAGGAGAAAACTAAGCACACCGCCATCTTATCGACTGTGTATAGGTGTACTTCCTGCAGATTGTATAACATGTGATGCCCATCCGTCTTCGTAAATTTAAATGTACATTGTGGTTGGTTATTACCGCCAGAAATTTTTTGACATAATCAATACTTCTACTTTGAACGACAAATTTGCTATACCTACTATATTAAGATCGAGAGCTTATGTGAATCAAACATTGAAAAATTCATGATAAATTTGAGAAACTTCAAAGAAGTATAGACCGTGAAGTGATACTACAGTCAATCACTTCATCGTGTTCATAGATGAAAATCTACGCTAACAAGGAAGGTCTCCCTACGGAATAACTCCGAAATATCTGAAAAAAATTACTTCTTCTCAATTGTTCTTCTCATGAGGATATATACGTTTATAAAAAAAATTCGGTGGAACCTCCATAGAGTGTCCGTAAAAAATGATAAAAATTTTGTTGTTTGGCGATTTATCATCGGTTGACGATGGAATGCAATTTAAAAAAAATACCTCTTTAAGTAAAATACATTTTAAGGTGGAAAAAGTTTTATGTTGAACCTGCTTATATAAATTTAATTTCAATTACTTTAGTTTTGTCAGTTTTGATTTGTTTTAAGTATCATTTTTTATATCGATATTTATCTGTATTTACCATCAAAATTTGCGATTTAAAACGAAATTCATAATTTAAATTAATTAAAATTGTTTCAAGCTCAAAGTTTAATTGAGCTTTGTCGATACGCTTTCGTTGCTATGGAAACATCAGACTTTTATTTTTGAATACGCTTACATGTGTGAAAATATGTTTCCTCAATATGATTTTTTTTACACATGAAAATATTTTTTCCAGTCATAGATTAAATACGTATTTCATGAAACAATATATATATATATATATACATATATTATACAATAGTGATGCACAACCTTTTTGCTAGAAAATCGTTTGCCACCAGAATATTTGAAAAGCGACGTTTATTTTACTTAATATCAAAGTTTCTGACATTATTATAAGGAAAAAATTTCTGAATAAAAATAGTGGTATCATTGTGGCCCGCGGGCCACAGGTTGTGCATCCCTATTATACAATATACGTACATATATAATATATTATACTCTCTCATTATTTATATTGAAACTAAATACCATTTACACGTATTCTAAATATCCAAGTATTCAGTTGCTCTAAAATCGTTTGCTTTTGGAGAAGAAAAGTGTTTCTCGTCAAATCGTTTGACGCTTTAGTCTTTTCACGCCAAATATTAGAAAGCATTTTATTTTTTTACAGATTATGTACTGTGATTCCGCCGCTAATTTTGACTGATTTTTTATTACATACATAAGTAGTTTAATTAGTATTTAAAAAAAAAAAAAAAAAAACTGTGTATGCCCAGATGGAGACTTTCCTTGTTAGTTAAATCTCGATTGCATTTTAAAATGCAATCGATCTGTCAAGTAATATCTTGGTGGAAACACATCAAAAAACCCAATTTTAGCGTTTGGCTCGTAAGTTTACCATTATTCTTATCTAACATAAAAATTTGAAAACATGGAGTATTGGAAGCAGGAGAACATAATGGGATACTTAGTAGTCAACCGTCGAAATTGAGTTTTTAGGTGTTTTTCACCAAGATACGACTTCGCTGATCGACAGTGTGTGCGAATCGAAATTTATTCAATCCTATATTTTCATTCGTGAACTCGATAAAGTGTTATCTGTAAATTGTCTGCGGTCCCCTTCCGGTGTATAAATAATATTATTATCCTTCCTTTCATGACATTGGAATATATTTTCAAAAGACAGGCTTGATATAAAATTATTCACTTAAGATATTAAGATAAAAAAATATCCACAAAAATATTTTTTTAATATTTTCTCATCTTTATAATATATAGTATACTAGATAATTGCCCGTCTTCTCCAATAATAATAAAACGAAGACAGCTAAAGTTTTAACAATGATATCAAAGTATAACAAACTGGCTATGTGCTACGTGTTAAGATTAAATTCAATGTGGCCTTGCAAAAAACTTCGTTGTAATAGCACCTATCTTCGAACTGTAAAGGATTCATGGAAAATGCCGGAATATTTGGTGTCGATGATCCTTGAGTTAATGTGAAATTATATTTTATTTCCAAAAATAACTTCATTAACCCTCTGGCGTTCTTGCAAAAGCGTAAAATTGTTATGTCCTACTCTCTTACATTTCTTTTAAATGTAACTTTTTTAAAGATTAATTACGATTATAAATACAATCCTTGCGATTACGATTCATTGTTCAGTATATTAAAAATCTATTTGCCTTTAACCTGCCTAATTGCTTTTGTTCTATTCGTAGTTTTTAATTCAAAGTTTTATTTAACTAAAGACTGATGTTATTTTTTTATTGCATAAGATTAACAAATATCGAAGGTTATAAAATACAAATCCCTATGTTAAAACTTACTGTAGTTATTATTTTTTAATCGTTAAATTTGCATAAAAAACTCCATAGGACGCTTACAGGGTTAAATCAATAAAAATTATAACAATTTAAATAACGGAATTTTGTTTGAGAAGGTTAAAGTTCATACATGTAAATGTTTTATATCCATTATACAGTCCAATTACACCATTATTTACAAGCCGACTTATAGCATTAAAAAGAAAATCAATTTTTACTTATGAAAATTAAATGTATAAGCAAGTTTAATTTTGAAAGATAATTATGTTAGGTTACTTTACATCTAAAATTATTACTTTTCTTCAGTATTATAAATTTTAAAATTTTATTATTAGAATTGATTTAACAAAACAAAATACCAATGTTTCTTTGTAATCATCCCAATTGATTGTATTATTTTTTGTCCGCAGTACATTTGAAGTTCACGTGCATTTGCAAAATTAATGTCAATAATCACTGCTAAAATTTCATAAAGTAACGTTCATATACTAAAGTTAGTATTTTTACTAATTGAAACATTATTTAGTTAAATAGTTAATCCTGACGCATCGTTACCTGAGGATAATTAAGTTATATCTGTATTTTTGAAAAAACTGACTTATCAATATAGATCGATTCTATTTGTATCTATGAAGGCAATTTTGTATTAAAATGCTTTTATATGTAATTTAAATATGACCTAAAAATCATAATATAGGATTATTTTAATCCAGAAACGCCTTCATAGATACAGTTAGAAGATTTCTTTATCGGTAAGTGATATTTAAAAAAAACAAAGATAGAACCTTATTATTCTCAGGTGACGACATGATTGGCAAAAATAATTGAACTCTAATCATAAATTTTCTGAATATTGTTCTCAGAAAGAAGGTTTTTGAAATTCAAACTTTGATGCAAAATTTTCCTTAGTAATTTTATGTGTGTAAACGAAAAAGGATCTACAACTTTTTTCATGCAAATAATACCCAATATTCTGTTGACACTTACGTAAACAAATATTACCAAAGATGCATGGAACCCATTTCTTTTATATTTTAAATAATTTGAAAAGATTTTATTTTGCATCGAGGCATTTTAAACTTAATAGAATATTTCATATATCATACTAAAAGTCAACACATGTACATGTACAATAATGAGTACAGTTATGTTTGAACATAAAATTATTAATAGATTTCTAATCATATAAGCCACGAAAAATCAATAAATATAGCTCATATATCTAAATATATATCCACGTCGATTTATTAATTCAGTTATTCTTAACTGAGATGGACAATGTCTGTTTTAATTATATTTAGAAGTCCTGAAAGACATGACCCGAATTGACAAATTAGCTTCTGAGGAAAGTATATAATAAATATCTCTAAACCAGCTTTTTCGCTCTTTACAGCAGATTTTATATATATATATATATATATATATATATATATATATACCGGGTGATCCAGAAGTTTCGGGAGTTTTTAAATTGAAATAATTACTAAAGTATAAACAATAGAAAGGTGCGGTTTTCACAGAAATGCTTAGAAACTTGTGGGATTTTGTTTTTTAATAAAAAAAAAATTATGTTATATTAGTTGTATTTTTTGCCAATAGGTGGCGCTGAAATGGAAAGTATGATATTGCTATGGTATGATACAGCTCATTAAAAATAAGAAATCAGTGTCCAAGGTTTACAACTTTTCAGTATGACGCCCATCACTTATAAGTACCGCCGTGAGACGATGTAAAACAGCCTGCACAGCATTAAAAAGCAATTCAGGGGTTATCTTCGAAACGTTCTGGTGTATAGCATCTTTCAGCTGGGTCAGTGTCATAGGCCGATCTCTGTACACATGTGATTTTAAGTAGCCCCACAACCAAAAGTCACAAGGGGTAAGATCCGGAGACCTTGGAGGCCATTCATGCTGAAAAGTGCGACTTAGGACACGGGTATCTCCAAACATAGTCCTCAGGATCGTTGTGACAGAAGAAGCGATGTGGGGAGGTGCTCCATCCTGCATGAATGTTACGGAATGGAGCGCTTTTCTCTTTTTCAAGTGAGGGATGACTTGATCCTTTAGAAGGGCTGCATACCTGTCACCTGTGACAGAAACTGTTTGCAATCTACCACCTGAAATTTCCTCGAAGAAAAAAGGGCCAATAATGAATGAAGCTGTAAATCCGCACCACACGGTCACTTTTTCGTCATGAAGAGGTTTTTCCACCAATGCATGAGGATTTTCTTTAGCCCATATGCGACAGTTCTGCGTGTTCACGCTGCCACATAGGGAAAAGTGTGCCTCGTCTGTCCACAAAACATTTGAAATCCAGTCCGCATCATTCTCCATTTTTTCAAAAACCCAATTAGCAAATTCTTGACGTGCTATAAAATCTGTTGGCTTTAATTCATGCACATGCTGAATTTTATACGGATATCTCTTGAGAGTGATTCTTAGGGATCTCCATACGGTTCCATAAGAAATTCCCGTTCGTCTTGAAATTGCACGTGCACTGCATTCACCATGTGCTGATGATGTGGACTGAGTATCAGCATCAAGCTCTATCTCATTTATGATGGCAGCAGACGTTTGGGGTCTACCGCTTCTTTGACGATCTTCCAATGAGCCTGTTTCCTCAAACTTTTTTATCATAGCCTTTAGATTTGTAATGGTCATCGGTCCTTTTCCGCTTTTAATTCCACGCATTGTACGGTAATAACGCAAAGCTAAACTTGCCGATTCATCCTTTTTGTAAAACAGCTTAACTAATAAAGCTTTGTCATGCAATGAAATCATTTTTTAACTTAAGAATTACACATCAAATTTCGTATCAAAATGAGCAATAATCTTAAGGAAAATGTTGCGCAATGAATTCATCTGCTTATATAACGCATAGTACAGAAACTTTCAATATTGCATACTAGCGCCACCTGTTGCTAAAAATGTTAACTATTTATATAAAAAAAAAAATTATTATAAACGAAAATCCCACACTTTTCTGAGCATATATCTGAAAACCGCATCTTCCTACTGTACGTAGTTTTCTAATTATTAACATTTTAAAAGTCCCGAGACTTCTGGATCACCCGGTATATATTAAATATCGAATATTTTACTTTATATTAAAACTATAAACAATATTTTTATATTATTTTGTTTTTAGAAGAAAATAATCTCTGTAAACGCTAAACAGATTTAGGAAAATATAGGTTACAAGTTTCAGCATAGGTTATATTTTTTTCACGGCACTATACTAAAGATAAATTCTCGAGTAAAAGCGTTTAAAAATTTCAAATTAAGGGACACTGGTGGATGATATATAAAATTTATAATGTGATTACTTTTAAAAGATTGTATGCTCCTGTTGTCCTTCTAAAACAGCAGAACTTAAAATAAATTTAAGTGAGAAGAAAATTTTCTGAAGTCATTCTAAATTACCGTTTATTTGGAACTGGTGGAATAATAAGCTTAAAATGAACTTAAATTATTTTTAATCCGTAAAGCCCAGTCACGATAGTATCAACTAGGATAGTGATTTTTCTTATAATATTTGTGTTAGAAATTCAATATATTTCACGGTACTCACTTTTAAGATTTTCATTCTCATTTGAAACACTTCTAATATTTCGAATTTCATAATGGTGATAATAATGGAAACTTTTTACGAAACGACAACTTTGAAATTACTTTAATTAATTCAAATCTTTTATCTTGATAATAATGGTATTTGTGATTGTTGTAAATAAGCTGCACTAGTAACCTTCGTCAGCTATGCTGGTTTGTTTCCCTAAGAGAATCTGGAATAAAATGAAATATACCTAACAAAAATGAAAATAAAAGAAAACTTTTTTCTTAATACCTAATTCAATATAGGAACTGTTGCCTTATTTGTACAATCTTACATTATTCAGTTCGAAGTCGATATTAGTGACACAATAGGCAGAATACATCTAAAAGCACTGAAGTAATTTATTTAACTATTTCTTAGAAGGTTTATTAATTTAAATTTATTGCTCCGATTTAAAAGTGCCACTGAGATGCAGCATAATGTGCGATAATCTTCGACTCCCTCTTTATCCCCCTTAAGAAAGGATTTCTAAACCGTTGAAATGTGAGTTTAATTTTAATACATTTGCTATCCTGAATTCCTCGCTCCTAACTAAAATTACTGCTCATATATAGCGAAATGTAAAAAAAAAATCTCATGCCTTTCCTTTATCTTCTTATAATATATTTTCAAAATTTCTGAAATGTATATTTAATGATTTATTTAGTAGAATTATTGAAACTTACTTAGTAAATTAATTAACTTGTGACCGCCTCTTTAGATTCTTGTAAGACAGACTTTCTAAAAATGTTAAAATGCATGGTGAAGCTTATTTTTAAAAAATTTGTTTTCCTGAAAATCTTGCCTTACAAATCTTGCATATACTTAAATATTTTTTTAGTAGTTCTATGTTCTAGAATTTCACGCGCCTATCTAAATTGTCTGCTAAGATATGCGAAATATTCTAAAATTTTCGAGCGTACTTTAATCTTGTTATTAGGGGTAAATGAAAAGAGTCGCTGAAGTGCGTGTGTATATAACATTTTAATGGGTATATTTTTTAGAATTTCACACGCCTACCTAAAACTTCTGCTTACTATGACAGATATTGTAAACTTTTCTACCCCCACCCTTTGGACCCCTTTAAAGGGTAATTTTAAACAACGCTGAAGCAGGAGTTTAGATATTTGTCCTTCTTTTAATCTCTTAAGTGGGTAATGTGTAAACTTTAATTATATTTTTAGTAGACTTATTTTCTGGTGTTTTTGCCCTTACCTAAAACGACTCTGGAATCTGGTCAGATTTTCTATATTTTTACAACCCGCTCCATTTATCGTAAACCCATATATATAAAAAAAATTCAGAAATCTTTTCTTAGTGCACGTTTGTTTCTTAATATATATCCCCCCCCCCCTCCTTGAATTTTCATTTTTCTAGGTTCAGTAGTTAGAGACTTGCGTTAATTATGAGAAGGTTCAGCCTGATGCCAGCTACTCTCGCCAATTCCGTTCAGTCTTCGCAAACTCTAAAAACATAATAAAACTGCTATTACACGAAGAGTTGATGCCGCTTCAAATAGTAGGGGTCTCAATTTTATCTTATAGCTTCAGGGGAGTCGTTCGTAAAGCGAGAGATCCATCTCCAATAGAAGCGTCATCGACGCCTGAAATGAACTGAATCGCAATTAACAGACAATGAAATGCTTGGAAACCCTATGATATTACAGCCTTTTCTCGAACAACTAAAGAAATGCTTAGAAAATGAATAATCCCAAGAGGTTTTATTCGCTTTAAATTTTTACATGTAATGGCATTTTGATGTACCCTGTTTAAAACTTAATATGATGTTATAGAAGATTCAATGATATTAACAGTATAACAAAGGGATTACACTATAAATGTAATCTTGTTGAAGTGCTTTTTAGTTTGAATGGACATTTTTCGGTCACCTTAGCATTGTAAATCGAATCGTAAATGACATCAGTTTTCGGGATTGATAAATAAGATTAAACACACATTTGAAAAGCAGCTTACAGCTTTACAACTGCGCTAAGAATAATATTCTTCCTTTAGATCGCTGTTAAAAAATTGGAATAGTTTTCAGATCCACGTACATATGAAGTCCGCTAACACGGATCATGTTAATCCGGATCGGTCTGGTGACTTTGTTTTTTAAAGTTTGATAAGCGATCAACAAATTTCCATAAAATAAATTTATTTCATCCTCGTATTCTGAGAAAAAAAAATTCTGAAATCTATTCGGATGAATACCTTAAGCTTTTTTATTTAAATTTTTTGATGTTATGTATCAAAGGAAAAACTGTGTCATTTAAATTTGGCAATTCGAATTTTCAGAGTTTTCTATTTAACCTATTTAGAAATGTTATCAAAGCTCATTTTACAACAAAATTTTTACTTGGAACCTTTTCATTGCAAAAGGCAAAGTAAAATAGTCCCTGTATGATTGATTGATACACACTGATTGAAAAGAATGGCTTCCCGATCTTTGTCAGCCAGTTCGTAGGTCTATTGGAACTGTTTACATGTATTCATAAAAAAAAGTTTCTAAAAAACACTTGCTGAAAATTGAAATAAAAAGAAGAATAAACGATAATAAAAGAGAAATTTCAGCTAAAGATTTTGTAAAAATGTTTAAAAAATTGATGGTTGCTCAGATATGCTGATATCAGTGACATTAGCGATTTATTGGAAGCAGAATATAATGGTTACGCATAACTTATAGATCGAAATAATCGTTTCGTGCATAACTGAATAAAATGAAAATATAGGTAATACAGACAAAAACATCATTATCAATGATGGTCCACCAAAAGTAATAAGCCCCAAGTAAGCCATAATGAAGCAGTGACCCAATTAGAAAAATTAATGGTTTATTTTGAAAGTTATGTGCAGAGTACACCAATGAACAACTTATGCTCAAGAAGATGAGCGACCATACGGCCTGCAAATCTGGCACATCGGAAGATTACTAACTTTATGATTACAAAATAAATATTTTTACTATCTATAAATATTAAATCTGTTTAATGTAAAGAGGATATTCTCTAAATATATTCCAGTTTATTGCATTTGTTTTCATTCTCCGCATAATTGGTGTTTCTGATAATCTTAATTGGATCTGGTCCCTATTAATCCAAATAATCGGGATTTTACTGTATTTTAAGGGCTACCTTTGAAATTATATAAACTTATTTTATGTCTTGATCGAGTTTTAGGTATTTAAAAAAGGTATAGCTTATTCATGAATTTTGCTCTGTATTTCAAAACGCCATCATGCATATTTTTAGGTTTTTAAACTGAGTACATTGTTTGTATGAATTATTAAAATTGGTCAATTTTCTATAGGTATTCATTTAATACAAATTCATAAAAAAAAAGAATCGAAAATATTTTGCGCATACATTTACCTGTATTTATGTACCAAGTGTAACCTGTACTAAGTGATATAACATATGAACAAATTTGCATGCCGCAATACTTTCTTTATTACCGAACACATCAGATTAAATCTTCATAATAGAAATCGTTTATATATCTTTTTAACATATGATATTTTTCCACCTATTAAATTAATTTCTCATGTAATAATTAATTTATTTTAATTATTTTTCTCTTTTAAGATTCACAGATATTATTTATTTTTAAATTATTTGGAAAAATTATGTGTTCTTTTCAAATGTTACTTAATATTCACGATTACAATTTTTTTCATGTGTAATAATACCACTTTCAATATTGCGATATTTAATGTTTGCTCATTTTGTACAGGACATATTTACCACATTTACAGGTGTTCCGCGTGTGATAACTTTATTTTTAATACTTCTTACTTTTTTAATATTAATTTGTAAAGCTTTTGCTGCAACTTTACATAATTTCCGCTTTTAATATGTCATCATTTTTCTCTTATTTTAAAATTTATGATTTTACTTACCCATCATACGTAGTATAGGGTAAGTCTTGCAAACGTTTTGAAAATTGAAAATTTTTTGACGGATTTACACGTTTTAGATACTGGAGATTCCGAAAAACATAATTTTAGAAAAAAAAAAAACTGCCGTCCGTCCGTCTGTGTGTCTGTCTGTCTATCTGTCTGTCTGTCTGTAACCGCTCTATCTCCCGCACAAATTGAGATAGAGACTTAAAATTTTGTATGTACTTAGTCTGTAAGAATGGAACGAAGCCTATTTAATATCAGTAACCTCGATTATCCGGAACTATTTTTTTCGGACTCTCGAAAAATTCGTTCTGATGAAAGGTACATAAAAATTTTCGAATTTTTTTATTTTAAGAAATGGATGTAAAAGGCAATAAAATAACACAAATTTTGCATAAAAATCGAATTCGATCGGATTATTAGTTGCCGAGATATGTGTAATCCTGTTTTTCACATTCTTCGATTTTTCATGACCCTGTATTTCATTCAAATTTCAGTTCACAGATATATTTTAATTGGAAATGAGACGCTTAATCCAACGCAGTAAAATTTTAAAATATATGATTATTATTTTTTGAGTTATAAGGATGTTTCTTTTACGCAATCTGGTACTACTCGAGTATTTTGGCGTTTTATATAATTTGTCAAAATTGGCTCATCAACAATTCATTAATGGAGCATTATTATGTATGTTAAATTTTTTTGTATTTATTTATGCGTTTAAATTTCATTTTGGAATTTCCATACATAGATTACATGGGTTTTATTTTCATATTTTATATTATGATGGGTAAGTATTGTCGTGGCCTCCAACGACTAGTTTTATTAATAATTTAATAAATTGTTTTTCATGATTGTTAGTGTCATTTTTTTCTTTAAAAAATCATAATGTCTTTTTTTACATGTTTGCACTGTTTTTTTTTTTTTTTTTTTTTTTTTTTTTTTTTTTTTTTTTACATACGATATTTTTTTATCGAAAAATCACGTACACTGTTAAAAAAAATTCCCTGGTTTGAACCAAATTTCGGTGCTCAGTAGTTACCTCTATAAGATGGTGAAATCTCGTACTAACATATGGAACTTCCTATGTCAACCTCGTTCCAATTATTGGAACTATGCTTCGACAAGAGCTCCATATATCGGTTCAAAATTTCACCATTTTACAATGGCAGCTATTGAGTACCAAAATTCCGTTCAAATTAGGAAAAGAATTTTAACAGAGTAGATTTTCTTCTTAAGGGAATCATTTAACCGAATCATTTGATTTCAGACAGTGTCAGAGCTGCCAAATTTTCCTGCAGGCAGTTTTCACAAATAATTCTTCAGTCAAATTTTATCACATAGTTCGATATAATAGCGCATATGAGAATATTTATTGTTATCTGACACTAAAAAAAAATAAACAAAATAAAATAAAACATTAAACACTTTCAATTTTCAAATACTTTTTAAAAATCTCTGTGCTACTTTCAATTTTGAGAGTAGCGGCATCACATCTATGCCACAATAAAAATCGTTTTAGAATTTAATATTTTGTGACGATCTAAGTTAACTGAAAAGCATGCTTTCGATATATTTTTTTCTATGTGTTTTATAAAACTTCTACTGGAATAATATCAATATTTGTAGCTGGAAATTCTCTTCTGAATGAATAAAACACAAACAGTACGATTTATATTTAAATTGATACTGCTTTGAGTTGCAAAATATTTATAATAAAAACGATAAAATAGAGTTTTAAAAACATTTCAAATTAGAAAAATTAATATACTTAATTTTCGATAAACACAAAAGATAAAAATAAAACACGTCCATACTTTCAATACTTCTTCAATATGGCTTATTTAGTAAATGGTTAATTATGAATTACCACATTAAATTATCATAAAAACTCTTTACTTTTTTTTACAGTTTTTAAAATTTCAAAGTCATTTTCATATAAGATTATAATAAATAATTTGGTAAAGATGCGACATTTCTTTTGCATATACATTTTAGTTTTATAATAAATTATAAATGAAAGTTGAATGAATTTTTTTAATATTTTTATTGTACAATATACAGATATTGCTTATTTTGTACAGGGGAGAAGAAGGATGAGAAATAAAATTCATGCACTATAGAGTTAAGGAGATGTGTAGCTTTCTATATCATAACAACTCACTCTAGACTCTTCACCCTATATATCAAATAAAATCTTTCTAAAAAAATGTTACTTACATTATGCTATTGGTAAGTCCTTTTAAAAATGTATTAAGAATTTTATTCAAATATAGTATGACAGAAACAGCTGAAGGAAATGGCCTACTTATGAAAATATTTTAAACTTGAAGAAGATAACATAATTTCCAAAATTACTGTTATCAGTAACAGTTCCTTTCTCAAAAAATGACACCTTAAGTAGTTTGAATTAAAATTGAATCCCAACAGGAAGTGTATAACATATGCAGAATATTATTTATTAAGTAGCTTAATTTATTCTATTTCTGTGGCTTTTTTTTAACATTACTTAGTAACAATTGTATAAGTTTATGTTATCTTCATATATAATTCATTCATATATTTCAGAAAAATGAAAAATTTAGTGTCGAAAAACATAAAAAAACCTAACGTATTCTTTGGAAACAATTAGAAGAAGTTTGATTAAGTAAGAATAATGTTTCGAAAAAGCTTTTTTTTTTTTTTTCTTGATCTTATGCAAAGTGATTCCTGATACCAAGATTTTCTCTTAACATTTTTAACTGATTTTTTTTTTTCAGTTACTATTTATTACTTTTACACATTAGGGGGGAGGGGAATTGGGACTAAAAGATTTGAAATGAAGAAAATCGACTGATGTTATCTGTGGATTAAGAAATCTGTAATGAATTTAAACCAAGGATTAGGTTTTTAAAATAGAAACCGAATTTCGATAATTTTCATATTTTGAGCCGAAAACGAAAAGGTCCACTTTTTACAGTAACAAATTATATGCATTAAAGTAATTAATACATAGATAATAAATATCATGATTAATTAATTGAATTATTCATTAAATATGTATAATTATAAAGTAATTACGCGTATTTATTAAATATACTCAATTATTAATTAATTATACGTATAGCCCAAGCTGACTCTATGGGCCTTAGATCCCAAACTTTTTGTTTTCATATAAATTATATATAAATATTTTATCAATGACACAGAAAGATTTTCTAAATATACAAATTTAATTTAAACTTAAAAATATTTTAGTTTTATTAATTTAGCCGATTTATTTTTTGTAATGATTTTTGTAAATGACCATCTGTTATACTAGAACTTTTCCAAAGAGTACTTGATACATTTCTGCTGTTTAAAACAGAAAATTTTCTATTATTGCTATTTTTGCAGCTTTTAACGAGTATGTGAAACGTTTAGTTTGTGTATGTACGTTGATTGCTCTAGAATTTGCATTCATTTCTTGAATTTTCATGACTGATAATTATAAACAACGAAATTCGTAGGAATATATAGTCTCATTTGTGATGCTGAAAATTTTCGAAGGCAGAAACGAAATTTTTTAAATACTGATAGCTTCGGTTGAGTTTCGATCCGACCGAATTGTTAGCCTCATTTTCACAGATTTTTTTTTTTTTTTTTTTTTTTTTTTTTTTTTTTTTTTTTTTAGCGAAACTCAGATTTTGGGTCGAAAAACGAAAACGAAACCGAATTTTCGATTTATACCTTTTGTAAACTTTATTTTATTTAATTTTTTTTTTAAATATTTTTCCATTCGTTTCACAGATAGAAATATTTGTTAAGTTGTAAAAAGAAGTATCCATATATAAAAAAATTACATCTAAATTAATTTTGTGTCACTGGTATTGTCATGGTACTGAAACCTGCATTCTATACTTTTCAGTTGATTTCTTTTTTATACTTCTCGCTAAATATTCTTTCTACTATACATAAAAAACAAAAGCGTTTTTTTACGAGTTATAATTAAATACTAGATGGTACCCGTCAAGATTTGACGATAAACAAATCAAAAGATTAATTAGAATAATGTTTGATTTTCTCCATTAGTTACCTGTAAATAAAGTTTTGAAAACTTGATTTATTTCTATGTTATCTATGTGATTCCAACAGATTCAAAACGTTTCATGGTTCTGTCAGTCTAACCTACTCAAGTAATCATTTGAAAGTATTTTAAGCAGACTTTTAAGAATTTTAACGCGCTTGCTTTTTAGCAGAAGGATAACTAAAATTAATTGAACAATATTTATTTTGGTGAATTTTCTCAATGTTTTGAAAAAATAACAATGTTTGGTATTTTCGATTTTTTTTTTATTATATTGAAAAGTTTTTATTAATTTTATTTTTATCAGTTTCATTTTAAATCCCTAAACTTAAAAATTTCATGCTACGAAGTAACTACTTATAATATATTTGAATTATTTGAATTTTTCATAACGTTTTCATACATATTTAATTATCAAACCATGAATACCACAAAGTAGTTAAATTATAATTCTTACATGTCTATTTTTCTTTCCCCCTGTTTTCTCTTCTTTATTTAATTTTTTTTCATGGAAAATAATTGATACTTTTCCTTATATGCAAAAAAACATAAAACTTAATTGTAATACACACACAAAAACAAAAATTGTAATTTAGTTTAATATATGTAAAAGATAATTAACTGAAAAATAACTTAGAATAAATATTTTAAGTTGAAATTGTTAAACTATTTCTTAAATATTTTAGCGGACTTAACAATTTTAAAGATTCAGTCATTACTTCAAAACAGTACTCGGGGATTTAGTTAAAAATAATTTAATATATAGTCTAAATGATGTATTCATAGCTGCCAACTTTTACGCATTTTTGCTACCTTTAAAATTGTACAGAGATTTTCCATGTGTTTAATCATAAGATTTCCACTATTTAATAAAACAATATTTACTATAAAAGTTTTGTGGTACTAAAAATAAGTAAAAGTTGGCAGCTATGATGCATAACATTTATTTATTTATATAATTCATGTATATTACAGTTTACAAGTGGATTACTTTTTCTAAGCTTACACGCACATGACAGGAAAATGAAAAATTGCTGCTACTACTTACCCACAAAATAATGTTTAAACATTTACATTGTTTAGAAAATTAGAATGCATTTTTTTTAATATTGCTAGGTGTTCAATTAACTTTTACGGCATTTTTACAATTTTTATTTGTGTGTGTTGTAATTTTTTTGAATAAAGAATGCGATTTATAAAGATTTTCAATAATTTTACTCTGACAAATGTATCTCTAAAGCCCCGAACTGGAAATTGGCTGCTTATATCTAATAATTACTATGTTTTAATTTCTTAAAATATTTTTTAAATAAAATTGTTATTTAAAAAAAAAACATTGTTCAGTGTTAAATTTTATTTAATTTAAGTTTTAAAATTAAGTTTTTTTAAAATTTTATTTAAGTTTTAAAAACATTTCAAATTAGAAAAATTAATATACTTAATTTTCGATAAACACAAAAGATAAAAATAAAACACGTCCATACTTTCATTTCTTCTTCAATATGGCTTATTTAGTAATGGTTAATTATGAATTACCACATTAAATTATCATAAAAACTCTTTACTTTTTTTTACAGTTTTTAAAATTTCAAAGTCATTTTCATATAAGATTTCAATAAATAATTGGGTAAAGATGCGACATTTCTTTTGCATATACATTTTAGTTTTATAATAAATTATAAATGAAAGTTGAATGAATTTTTTTAATATTTTTATTGTACAATATACAGATATTGCTAATTTTGTATAGGGGAGAAGAAGGATGAGAAATAAAATTCATGCACTATAGAGTTAAGGAGATGTGTAGCTTTCTATATCATAACAACTCACTCTAGACTCTTCACCCTATATATCAAATAAAATCTTTCTAAAAAAATGTTACTTACATTATGCTATTGGTAAGTCCTTTTAAAAATGTATTAAGAATTTTATTCAAATATAGTATGACAGAAACAGCTGAAGGAAATGGCCTACTTATGAAAATATTTTAAACTTGAAGAAGATAACATAATTTCCAAAATTACTGTTATCAGTAACAGTTTCTTTCTCAAAAAATGACACCTTAAGTAGTTTGAATTAAAATTGAATCCCAACAGGAAGTGTATAACATATGCAGAATATTATTTATTAAGTAGCTTAATTTATTCTATTTCTGTGGCTTTTTTTTAACATTACTTAGTAACAATTGTATAAGTTTATGTTATCTTCATATATAATTCATTCATATATTTCAGAAAAATGAAAAATTTAGTGTCGAAAAACATAAAAAAACCTAACGTATTCTTTGGAAACAATTAGAAGAAGTTTGATTAAGTAAGAATAATGTTTCGAAAAAGCTTTTTTTTTTTTCTTGATCTTATGCAAAGTGATTCCTGATACCAAGATTTTCTCTTAACATTTTTAACTGATTTTTTTTTTCAGTTACTATTTATTACTTTTACACTTTAGGGGGGAGGGGAATTGGGACTAAAAGATTTGAAATGAAGAAAATCGAATGATGTTATCTGTGGATTAAGAAATCTGTAATGAATTTAAACCAAGGATTAGGTTTTTAAAATAGAAACCGAATTTCGATAATTTTCATATTTTGAGCCGAAAACGAAAAGGTCCACTTTTTACAGTAACAAATTATATGCATTAAAGTAATTAATACATAGATAATAAATATCATGATTAATTAATTGAATTATTCATTAAATATGTATAATTATAAAGTAATTACGCGTATTTATTAAATATACTCAATTATTAATTAATTATACGTATAGCCCAAGCTGACTCTATGGGCCTTAGATCCCAAACTTTTTGTTTTCATATAAATTATATATAAATATTTTATAAATGACACAGAAAGATTTTCTAAATATACAAATTTAATTTAAACTTAAAAATATTTTAGTTTTATTAATTTAGCCGATTTATTTTTTGTAATGATTTTTGTAAATGACCATCTGTTATACTAGAACTTTTCCAAAGAGTACTTGATACATTTCTGCTGTTTAAAACAGAAAATTTTCTATTATTGCTATTTTTGCAGCTTTTAACGAGTATGTGAAACGTTTAGTTTGTGTATGTACGTTGATTGCTCTAGAATTTGCATTCATTTCTTGAATTTTCATGACTGATAATTATAAACAACGAAATTCGTAGGAATATATAGTCTCATTTGTGATGCTGAAAATTTTCGAAGGCAGAAACGAAATTTTTTAAATACTGATAGCTTCGGTTGAGTTTCGATCCGACCGAATTGTTAGCCTCATTTTCACAGTTTTTTTTTTTTTTTTTTTTTTTTTTTTTTTTTTTTTTTTTAGCGAAACTCTGATTTTGGGTCGAAAAACGAAAACGAAACCGAATTTTCGATTTATACCTTTTGTAAACTTTATTTTATTTAATTTTTTTTTAAATATTTTTCCATTCGTTTCACAGATAGAAATATTTGTTAAGTTGTAAAAAGAAGTATCCATATATAAAAAAATTACATCTAAATTAATTTTGTGTCACTGGTATTGTCATGGTACTGAAACCTGCATTCTATACTTTTCAGTTGATTTCTTTTTTATACTTCTCGCTAAATATTCTTTCTACTATACATAAAAAACAAAAGCGTTTTTTTACGAGTTATAATTAAATACTAGATGGTACCCGTCAAGATTTGACGATAAACAAATCAAAATATTAATTAGAATAATGTTTGATTTTCTCCATTAGTTACCTGTAAATAAAGTTTTGAAAACTTGATTTATTTCTATGTTATCTATGTGATTCCAACAGATTCAAAACGTTTCATGGTTCTGTCAGTCTAACCTACTCAAGTAATCATTTGAAAGTATTTTAAGCAGACTTTTAAGAATTTTAACGCGCTTGCTTTTTAGCAGAAGGATAACTAAAATTAATTGAACAATATTTATTTTGGTGAATTTTCTCAATGTTTTGAAAAAATAACAATGTTTGGTATTTTCGATTTTTTTTAATTATATTGAAAAGTTTTTATTAATTTTATTTTTATCAGTTTCATTTTAAATCCCTAAACTTAAAAATTTCATGCTACCAAGTAACTACTTATAATATATTTGAATTATTTGAATTTTTCATAACGTTTTCATACATATTTAATTATCAAACCATGAATACCACAAAGTAGTTAAATTATAATTCTTACATGTCTATTTTTCTTTCCCCCTGTTTTCTCTTCTTTATTTAATTTTTTTTCATGGAAAATAATTGATACTTTTCCTTATATGCAAAAAAAACATAAAACTTAATTGTAATACACACACAAAAACAAAAATTGTAATTTAGTTTAATATATGTAAAAGATAATTAACTGAAAAATAATTTAGAATAAATATTTTAAGTTAAAATTGTTAAACTATTTCTTAAATATTTTAGCTTACTTAACAATTTTAAAGATTCAGTCATTACTTCAAAACAGTACTCGGGGATTTAGTTAAAAATAATTTAATATATAGTCTAAATGATGTATTCATAGCTGCCAACTTTTACGCATTTTTGCTACCTTTAAAATTGTACAGAGATTTTCCATGTGTTTAATCATAAGATTTCCACGATTTAATAAAACAATATTTACTATAAAAGTTTTGTGGTACTAAAAATACGTAAAAGTTGGCAGCTATGATGCATAACATTTATTTATTTATATAATTCATGTATATTACAGTTTACAAGTGGATTACTTTTTCTAAGCTTACACGCACATGACAGGAAAATGAAAAATTGCTGCTACTACTTACCCACAAAATAATGTTTAAACATTTACATTGTTTAGAAAATTAGAATGCATTTTTTTTTAATATTGCTAGGTGTTCAATTAACTTTTACGGCATTTTTACAATTTTTATTTGTGTGTGTTGTAATTTTTTTGAATAAAGAATGCGATTTATAAAGATTTTCAATAATTTTACTCTGACAAATGTATCTCTAAAGCCCCGAACTGGAAATTGGCTGCTTATATCTAATAATTACTATGTTTTAATTTCTTAAAATATTTTTTAAATAAAATTGTTATTTAAAAAAAAACATTGTTGAGTGTTAAATTTTATTTAATTACAAAGCATCAAAATAATAATGATAACAAAAGAGTAAAAATCATATAACATTCCCCCGAAGTATCATTATTGAAATAAATTATTTTGGCGAACGTTGGGATCGAACCCTAATCCTCAACAAAAGTTCATAGCTTTCAATTCGCGCCTTAAACCACTGAGCTAACCAGCCGTGATTCGACGTCCCTCTAACTGGGAGGATTAATAAATTCAACTTCACGCATGCGCAAATGTTTGAATTTTTGTATACTTAAATTATTAGCCTACTGTTTTAATATATATGATTAGATCATTTTCTATGTACTTTGAACATTTTGTTGAATAACAGATGATAGTTAAAAAATTTGGAACCTTGACATCAATCTTTGAGCAAAAAGTTTTCGTGTTAATAAATTTGTTGAACAGCATTAAAACTTTCGTTAGTATTTCATACAGTTATTATTTTTTTTTTTTGAACATAAATGATAAATGAATATATATATATGTGTGTGTAAATAAAACCAGTTTAATCTAATTACACATCCCTTAAACATTTATCTACCGATGGTACTTATAAATACCACTAAAATTACTTATTAATAAATACTTTTAATACGAACATTAGTTGTAATACTGTTTAGAATGAGTTACAGATACATTACTTTATATTGTTCCAAAAGCATTACTGGTTACACAAAACAAAAATATTTTTAAAATGATGATTTTATTTGTTTATTTATTTATTTATTTATTTGCCTTTGTACTTTATCAGCTTTCTTGGCACAGAGGGAGGGAGATGGGGATTTTATAATTCTGAAATACTCCTATATTTATATGGTAAGAACATCATATTTGTACATATTAAAATTCTGCAAAATACTAAGGAAACAATTTAAAATAAAACATTTGAGTGGGATTATAAATGTTGCACAGAATCCCTATAAATTCAAATTTAATTAATCCTACAAAAATTTATTAAATAATTATGTAAATCTTTTAATTTAGTTGAAACAATTTACGTAAAATGCTTTAGAATGTAAAATTTTAATGAATTCATAATTCGGTAGATAGAGGGTTAAGGTCATATACTACGTCCAATGTAATACGTACGTGTTAAAGTATTGTACCATTTTCAGATACTATCAAGCATTTTCACTTGATATTTTTATACAAATATTTTTCTGCGATTTTCTCCATCAAAAATTTATATTTAGATGTAATGTTATAAGCCGATGTTTTCGGGAAAAATGTACTGAATCTGGCTTTGGAATAATGATCCTTCTTTCATTATCATACGAAATTGTTTCTACGTTTTGCATAGTTATGAATAATAAAACTTCAATGATACATTTTTAATGAGGAATGTAAGATCATAAATAAAAAAAAATGGCGGAGATGTGATAGCGAATTTTGGGCGATTTTCCTAATTTTCATTTAGTTTAAAATATTATAGTTAATTACGAATAATTCTTTGCTGACCAAAATGTTTTGAAGCATTTATTTGAAAACATTGAAGATTAGTAGATAAAAAATAATAACAGATATGTTTGCTACTAGTTTTTGATTGTAAAATATGTAATTTACAAAATTACATATTTTGACTTATTAAAAAATATGAAACAGAAAACGTTTTTAAATTTTCATGTTCAACTAGTCCTGTTTTGTATATGAATTGTAAATCAGTTATGAATGCAGAGTTTGGAAATTTATTTATTTTTCTAGTTAAATTTCACGTTTTTACAACTAAAACAATTATTTTCAGGCTGTAAACGAGATAAACATCGCAATGTTACTCGATTTTATTTAACTTCAGTTATTGTAAATCTATATGAATTAAATCTAGTAGTCTAATTTAAATCCACTCACGTTGAATAGATTTTGCCCAAACATTAGCACGAGTTTATGCATTATTCACATATTATCAGTATCATAGTATACCTGATATAGTCAAAAATCAAAGAAAAAAAAATGCGTTTGACTTAAATAAGCTTTTTACTAACAGTTTATCGTACTACAGAATTATTACTTAAAACTTGCATATAAAATTTCAAATGCGTTATCCGAATACTACTTATGTTAGCCTTTTGTTGATATCGAATGAAACTTTAAGCCACATATTTACGTTCTATAGATAAAAGTACTCTTTTCCGAAATTTAGGAGGTCATTATGCATTTTAATTAAAATAGCACGTATAATGTAACACATTTGAATTATTTTTTCAATACAAAAATTTTCTTTTATTTTTTTTTTTTTTTTGTATTTAATGAAGTATGCTGAACATTAATATACTTAACTTTTTACTAGTAGTTTTTGGTTTCTAAAATGCATAATTTAAAATAAGACTTAAATAATTCTCTTACTAACATTTTATCGTACTATAGTATTATTACTTTAAATCTATGTATAAATTTTCAAATGCGTTACTCGAAATACTAAAGTACTTGTGTTAGCCTTTCGCAGATATTGAATGAAACTTTAAGCCACATATTTACATCCTATAAATAAAAATACTCTATTCCGAAATTTAAGAGGTCATTGCGCATTTTCATTAAAATATCACGAATAATGCAACACATTCAAATTGCTTTGCCAAAACGTAAATTCCTTTTTCTATTTTTAATTAAGTATACGGAACATAGAAAATACTAATAGCATATTTATTTTTAAAATTTAAATAAAATAATTTACATTTCGTCACGATAATATTAATATTCTATGAACCGAAATAATAGGAAGTGTTTTTAATGAAATGTTTGATGAAATGAAATCTTTATCTATTTGCCCTATGTAATCACACTATGTACTAATTTAATTTTGGCTATTACTACTGAAGTTATTAGAAAAAAAACCAAATTTTTAATTAAATTTTTCAGAATTGTCATGTTTATGAGTTTTACATTTTCTTCTTCGTAATTTGTATCTGGATTAAAATAATTTACAACGTAGATTAATTGTAATGCTTTGAAAAATAATTATTTGCTTCAGGTACTTAGCGTAATTTATTCTTTGTAGACATTATAAGAAAATCCCATAAAATTAAATGAAGTGTTTATGTATTCAATTCAAGGAATAGATTTTTAGAGAAAATAAATAAATTGTCTAGACCGGTAGTAGAATATTATGTATTCAAATTTAGAAAGACAAATAAAGCACACGCACACATAAAAGAAGGTACTACTAGGTTATCCCGTCGACCAAAAAATTTCGCCAAACTATAAGATTATATGCCAATATTGGATGATCATGAATGTCACATTCAATAATTGACGTTAATAATAATGATTTTTATTTCGACTTTTTATTAGTATTTTTATTAATATTCTACTAATTATTTGTTTTTTCGCTATTCAAAATAAAAATTATGTCAATATGTATAATTTGGATATTAGTTTGTCGATTTGTAAAATTTGGCGAAATTGGTCGTCGGGATAACGGAGTAGTACCGAAAAGAATTATCCCATCGACCATTATAAATTTTTGAACGTGAATAGTATGCACAGAATTTTAAATTATACATGGAATTAATTTACAACCGATGTGTTCCTTAACTTTCGATAATGTTAATTCAAATACTACCTCTGACAATAACGTTCGGTGAATAGTCTTGTAACATTAATGTAGATGATATATTAACAAAAGTAATCGTACCATCCTTCGACATTGTTATCTCTCATAACTATGCACCGCTGAGATCTGCTATACATGTCTTGGGAAATTCGCAAGAAGTCTTCGTATGGGATTAAGTTCAAAAGCTTCGTCACGTGTCGCTGGATGTCAGCAATATGGTCAAATCTCTTTCAAAGAGAGTGTGAGTCGTGAAAATAGAAGGAAGTCTGGGAAATTGAGATCTGGCCAGTATGATGGATGTTCAATTTGCACACAACCCCTCATGAATTTCTTTCGGTGTCTTGCAAAGCTTAAAACCAAACTTTAAACTGATCTTTTGTTCGTTCATTTTCCTGTTCTCAGTTAAGAACCAACACACTGAACAAGCACTCAGTAAATCACGTTTTACACAGAACATAAACGACTCTCAACTGAACAACGGTGGGGGAAGATGGACAACACTTGTCTCTATGCAGGTGAAGCGTATTGTTTCCCCAGTGTTGTCATATCAGTTTTCCTGAATTCATTCACCGAACTTTATTGTCAGAGGTAGTCCTTCTATAGTAAAAAAAAAACTAGCCTTAAAAGGAATGACTCCTGGAATGATGCTGATGTGGAAGATTTCCGGAACTAACGAATCCGGGTTGTCCACTCCTTCCATGAGTCGAATAGACCAATCAGGAAAGGGCTCCGTCTATGCATCGCCGTATGGGTTATCATAAAGAGAGAAAAGGTTACCATCGCCAACAATCGCCAAGTTTGTCGCCAACTTGGCGATATATCGCCAAATTTGGCGACAAAAATTAGTTATCAAAAGTGACGCCAACTTGGCGATAACTGTAATATTTCGCCAATTTTTTAATTTCTTTACAACACCAGTCGTTTCATACATCATTTGAGAGGTTTGCAACTGCTTATTCATATAATGGATGTCTTGTGTGTTATCCCCACACTCTGCTCTTCCCAGGGGGGGTCACATTTTTAATTTCTTTACAACACCAGTTGTGTGACACATCATTTGAAAGGTCTGAAACTGCTTATTCATATTATGGATGTGTTGTGTGTCATCCCCCACTCTGCCCCTCAGGGGGCACATTTTTAATTTCTTTACAACACCAATTGTGTGACACATCATTTGAGAGGTCTGCAACTGCTTATTCATATTATGGATATCTTGTGTGTAACCCCCCTCTGCCCCCAGAGGGGGCGCATTTTGTATTTTCTTTACAACATCAATTGTGAGACACATCATTTGAAAGGTCTGCAACTGTTTATTCATTTTATGGATGTCTTGTGTGTCACCCCCACTCTGCCCCCCAGGGGGGGCACATTTTTAATTTCTTAACAACACCAGTCGTGTGACATATCATTTGAGAGGTCTGCAGCTGCTTATTCATATTATGGATGTCTTTTGTGTCGCCTCCCACTCTGCTCCCCAGGGGGGCACATTTTTAATTTCTTTACAACACCAATCGTGTGACACATCATTTGAAAGGTCTGCAACTGCTTATTCATACCATGGGGTATTGGCGAGCGCAGCAAGCAGGGGGTAGCCAATAATTTGGAATCGCGAAGCGATTACGCGGGGTGTTGGCGAGCATAGCGAGCAGGGGGGCGGGGCCCCCCTAGTATTAAGTAAGAAAAAATATTTAATATGTTGGTGGAGATATCAAACGTGACTTTACTGTAAATGATGTTATTTTTTTAGTATATTTTATGTAAAATTCAATCCTGCTGACATGCGTTTTATATCACATTAAAGCCCTTTCTTTGAAAATTATTATTTTTTTAGGCTATGATATGACTTCTAAAACTGTGTTGTTAAAAAAAAGATTTTAAGATTTATGTCAATTTTATTTTTATCATTTTCAACTACTTCCCAATGCAGCACTAACCATGCAACTATAAACAAATTTGGCGTGAGAGAAACAGCAAACATCGATTCAGAAACGGTTTCAAAATTTTCATCGAGTAGATTTCGACTTTTAACACAATGGTGGTAACGGCGCATTTCTGTTGACGACGATGATGATTTATATGTAGCAGTCCAAGACGATCCGAACCACTCAAATCGAGAAATTTTCAATAAACTCAATGTTGATCATAGTTCTCCATTTATAAAATATTTGAAGAGGAAAGAAAATCAGTAAGTGGACGATGCATTAGTTGATGAGCAACGTGACAAAATTCAAAAGTTACAATATTTTATTTGAAAAACACTATCGCACACACCATACTCACTGGAAATTTCGTTTACCGAATATTATACTTTTTTAATCTTCAAGATAACTTCTTAAAGGATAAATTTTAATTAATCAAGATGAAGTCGGAAACCTCTTCTGGGGGGTTTCCACTTAAAAATCCCAGACATAACTTATGTCACAAGAATCAATACCCCCATTTCTTGTTTGCAAAAATGTATTCCCTATTATAGTATTTAATTTTATTAAATATATTTAATTTCAAATAAAGTTACAGTGTCTGAAATTTGAATTGACTATTCAGGCTTTAATTTAGCATCCTTTCCGCTTCACTCCAAATTTTGGAAAAATAAATTCGATATTGAAAAGAAAAATTTTGAGCTCTTTATATTTGCAGCCTTGTAAAATAATTGACGGATGTAAGCTGTAGTCATGTGTTTAGGCATCGTAATAAAATAAGGTGATGAAAACTGTTTGAGAGATTACACGAGAATTCATTGAAGCCACTACTTTATTCGTATTCAGAGAAAAATACGTCATACAAATCTCATATCATTCTAGCCTCTTCGATAAAGTGCAATTGATGTTTTCGACATTGCTTCTAGTTCGGATTATTATGTCTGAAACGTGTAGCTAACTTCTTAAGATTTATTAATCCTTTTACATGTTCTTTGCGGAAGTTATAAAAGTTAAAAAAATCATGAGCTTATTTATTTTTTCTTTTAAACAACATTTCGACAGATGACATATTTGAGATATCTTATGTAATGGCGAATTTGAATGACGTCTATACTCATTGAATATATACACACATACATAGTAAAAATACTTTAATAAATTTTATTGCACGAAACTCTACATTTGCATTTGGTAATGTGACTAAATAAAAATATGATCATTGTACCTACCATACAATATGTCAATTGTGAATTGAAAGTTATCGTAACAGGCAGTTATCTAGCGAAAGCTACAGTTCATATAAAATTTGTAATAATGTGATAATCTTACTTGAATGAAATATGAAAACCCTCTAGAACAGCTTAATAAATACACTGCTCAAAACAATTAAAGGATATTGAAGTTTTAGGTGGATTTTGTATCTGGGAAACTTTTTAGCTGCTTGATACATGGTCGACAGACATAGTTGGTTATATGATAATAAATTACACATGTTTGGCAGAAAAAATGCATTTTATTGCGCATTTGTGTACAAAAGGAAAAAAACACAATTTGTGCATATGAGAAAAAAAGAATAAGAAAAGGTGTATTCTTCAAAGAAAATCATTTTCAGTAGGGGGTATGGTTTCCACGGGCGTTGAACACCTTTGAGACATGGACTCAATGAGGCTATTAATGACGAGTTGGGGTATTCTGCCCCACTCTTCCAGAAGAGCTCTTTCCAGTTCTTGGAGAGTTTGTGGGGGTTGTTGGGGGCCAGAAACTCGTCTTTCTAAAGCGTCCCAAACGTGCTCGATTGGATTCATCTCTGGAGAACACGCTGGCCATTCTATTCGAACGATTCCTTCCTCGAAAAGGAAATCCTCCACCAGGTTTGTACAATGTTGCCTGCAGTTATCGTCCATTAAAATGAAGATATCTGCTATTGCTGCAGCGTAAGGGACTACAATAGGTCTGAGGATCTCACCCCTATATCGGCGACCAGTCAGAGCTCCATCTCGAATGATGTAGAGGTCAGTGCGCCCGTCAATGGAGATGCCACCATACACCAACACTCCTCCACCGCCAAATCTGACACTTTCGTGCACGAACGCAGGATTATTCCTACTGCCACGGTTCCTCCAGATGAAAATACGCCTATTATCCGGATGCACAGAAAAACGGGACTCGTCAGAAAACAGAATATAGCTCCATTCATTTCTTCTCCAGTTGACATGCTCGGTTCCCCACTCCCTGCGGTCGCGACGATGCCTTGATGTTAATCTAACACATACCATAGGTCGGCGAGCATACAGACCTACAGCATGGAGCCGGTTTCGGACAGTCTGAGTTGAAATCGTGGTGCCTGTAGCCGAGCGAAGGTGTCGTTGGAGAAGAGTAGCGTTCATGCTTCGGTGTCTCCGAGCTGTTAACGCTAAATACCGATCTTCATTGGGCGTTGTTGCCCGTCTACGATTTTGCCCTGGTCTTCGGCCTGCACATCCACACTCCAAAAAAAGGTTTCAGATCCTGGAAATGACAATTTGTGCCACTCCAATGGCTTGCGCTACTTCGGCTTGAGTTTGGCCCCCTTCTAAATTACCAACAATTCTCCAAGCTTCTGAATCTATCAAATGACTTCGCTGAGACATCGTACTCATTGAAACAAAGCAATCACTGAATGCCGATCATCCTTGTCTTCATTCTCTTTTATCCAGTTGAAAGTCAAATTTCATTCGCTGCCGCTGAAGCGACGTTTTTGACGTCGAACTCAAAATTTGCATACTCCACAGTTTGAAAACCAGAAAAATTTACATTTGTGATTCTCTCCTTCTATTTTCGGCAAAAAAATTTCGTTTATATCTTTATTTTATATAAAACTTCAAATATCCTTTAATTGTTTTGAGCAGTGTATTTTAAATAACTTTAATGGAAACAAAGTTTATTTTAAAAAATATCATTTTTTGATAGCCGCAGAAAAGAGATCTGATATGGAGGCCTTTTGCTTAGAATCGCTGCGCATTATTTGATGAAAAAAAAAACACATTTGTTGTTGACATGTCAATTAGTTTGATTAGTATAATCTTCTTGATCCTTTGCTAATTTCTTCTGCTTTAGAGTGACACGAATTTTTATTTAAAAAAAAAGACAAGTTTTGAAATAAAAGAATTTTTTTTTTTTACTATTGATTATTTTATAATTAAACTGCTATTTAATAAATATGTAACTTAGCTGTTTAATATTTCAGCAGTATTTTATTAAAATACTCTTCAAATATATCAGTGAAATTATCACTGTTATCTTAATGTTTATGCCACTCTAAATTATATGGATTACACAAGAAATAATAAATTCATTTGTCTCGAAAAACGAATAAATTCTGATTAAAGAAATTAGAGACAATAGACTCTAGACAGATATTAGAGACATTAGAGACTCTCAAATATTGAAAACATAAGAAAAGGTTATCAAAGAATAATTTAAAATGTAATATATTCCTAAACAGAAGTCTATGATTGCATGTTACTTAACTGCACCATTTCAAATGAAAATATGTAAAAAAAATTGCCATTAAATAAAATCTTATCGATTATTTTTAGGAACAGTAAAGAGATTGATTAATATCACGTGTCTGAAAAGCTGGTGAAACGCATATATAATTTAAATTCTGCTATAAGATTTAAGGAATGTAAATTTTATAAATGATCTTTTCAGATATCAATAACGAAAATGAATTTCTTTAAGAGAGTCCTCTCACCTCATAAAAAAATTCACCAGGAAAAACATAAATAATTATAAGTATTGGCTATATTTTATATTTTTGTGTTTCTTAGTAAATCTTAGGAGAAAAAGTCGGGGTAATCGAAAAAAGTCACAAAAAAAATTTCTGACAAATGATTTGACTCCAGTAACGACGAATTTTCTTTCCACAGGTACTGGATCAAACTAAAGGTGGTAGTTTTATGAATAGCATATTTCTTACCGTTAGAAAAAATTTAATTTAACTAATTAGGTAGTTTAAAAAAAATATTTTTTCCGCCTTCCTGTTTTAGAAAATGCGATATGGAAAAACGCACACAGACACAGATCTGTAATATGGCATTGGGTTATCTAGATAAATAAATCTTATCCCTTTTGTAGAGCTCAATTCTTGCATTAGCCGTGGGTATTTGCAAAAAATAATGAATCTGTAAAATTTGGTGCTTTTAGCATTTATCATTGAGAAATGCGAAAAAAAAAAAAACCTTACTACTCATACATTTTATTTTAATAATTCTCTCTCACTTTTTTACTTAATTTCTATTCAAAATAAAAATTAAATAATCAATAAATTTAGAAAGAGTAACATTTAAAATTCTTTCTATTTTGGTTATATATATATATATATGAGGAGCCCAGAAGCCAAGGGGTACAAGTGACAAAATGTGGAATTGGAGTAAATTGAGTTTAAAGAAAATTGATGTTAAATTGGAACATCAATAACAATTGGCTAAATTGAAATAGGAAACATCTGCTTGTTGCATTCTAATCTTTGAAATCTCATTTCAATAACTGTTAAAAAAATAGAGTACAATTTTCTTTAAATGTATAACTAACCAATAGTGTTTGTTTTTCGTAAAAAGTGGCTTATCTCTATAACTCCCAAAATAATCAGAAAATGCCTATATTTCTTTACCTGAAATGAAAAAAGCATATTTCCAGATACCCTGTGCACTTACTAATTTTTTTCAATTTTGTCACTTATACCCCTTGGCTTCTGGGGTCCTCATATGTATATATATGTAATTTTCAACAAAAAAATTACTTTAAATTTACTTTTTATTGCCTAGCACATTTTTCTACAGCTCGCCATTTATTTATTGCCATAACATTCGTAGAATTCTTTGTAGTGATCTCAAAAATCAAAAACTGCGTTCCTCACAACACTTGACACTTTAATTCTTTCATTGTTTGAATAATTTGAGATTTTGTCAACTCCCCATTCCACAACTCAGCTATTTCACAATAAAAGGGATAATAATTGTACGCTATAAATCACCTTTAATCTCATAAAATAATTCATTCTTACTAATATACCTTATTCTCTGATTCTATCATTGGTTTATGTCCAATATCTCCTACGCATGTTGCTAGAATTTCAAAGAAGCAACTTTGAAAATTGCTGAACTTAAATTTAAACTATTTATTATCATTCAAGTTTGAAACCTTATGAAGTATTACAAAGAACACCAATTTTATTTTAGAAAAGTTCTTTTTTATGCAAAGCTATGCGTGATATCAGATTAAATTTTGGTGTTCTATCAAGAAAATGTATTCTATACCTTTATGACAAAATGTCTAATGTTCCATTAACATATCAAGATTCTGCTAACATTTACTTTGCTTTAGTAAAAATCACCCATTTTACAATTATGATATTTTTTTAGTTATTGAAAAATATATACCAAAAGTAATTATATAATTACTTTTGCATAATGATTCGCCGATGCTGGGTTTGTTTGTGTCTCTTGTTAGGCCTCGTGATTGTGTGCTTATGAAGACTATTCCATCTTGTGCTGTAGTGCAGTCTACCAACATATGGAAGTAAATTATGGCCAGATGGGCATCGTTGACGTAGCTTAAATAGTCAAGCATTTCGAGCACTATTCCAGGGGTTTTCCGAGTTCAAACCCCGGCTTGGATATTTTTCACCTTATGGGTTCTACGCCTAGTTAGCAACTGATAATTCACGTACTAAATATCAAAAAGTAATTATTTTATTTTTCGCAAAGTACATTTAAGTATTTTCAAAACTATAATGTTTAGAAAAGAATAAATTTATTTATGTTTGTTATGCAGATAAAGTCACTAATTTTCAAAACAACTATAAAGGATAGATAAAATCTTCTGTATTATAAAGTTTCTGATTACATTTTCTAGAATGACATTTATAATGAGTTAAACCATAAACTTAAATTATTAAATGGACCTGTCTGATGTAGCATCCAACATTCACGTAATTTTGTATGTTAATGATACAATTCGCTACAGATAGCGACAAATACCGAGTTAGTTTAATGTGGAAAAATGCAAAAAAGAATAATATTTTGTTTTAACAATAGTTGGATTTTTTGTGTGTATTCCCATTTATTGGAGAAAATGTATAGTGCACAAAATTGTTGGGCAATCTTCACATTTCTCAGTGGCAATCCGAAAATGATTTGTAAATTATATCTCTTTTTTTATTTCATTTCTACAAAAAACATTTTTCATTACAAAACTGGTTAAAAAATTACAAAAATTGACTAAATTAATTTTAAGTGCGTACATGTCACTATTTAAATATGTACATATTAATAGACCTTTACGTCTCTTATGAAATAAACATTGTTATGACATTAAAACAGAAATATAAATTTAAAATAAAGTTAATTTCTTTAATAAATGGAATACTTTAACCAATTCTAAAAATTGTTCTGACACCTGGCAGTAAATCATTTAATTTAAAATGAAATATTTAAAACAATATATATATATATTGAGTTTTTTAACAATAAAGGAATAGTTTTATTTACCATTTGATGTCTTTGAAAAAGAAATGCAGTGTCATTTTAATTACTGTTTGTCTGTTTGAAAAAAGAAAAAGCCACTCAGAATTAATTTTCTGTAAAAAACATATTTTTTTACGTTGTGAAGAATTTTTATCATTATTATAAAAATACGATGTTAATATATACTATTGTTTTTAAAATGAAGAGATGGAGAAAAAAAAAATTCAGAATGCTAAAATTCTTAATTTATAGTTTCGTTATTTTTATTCTTTTATTTATTTATTTTTAATAAATATATGTATTTAATTAATAAAAGAGTATTATATGTCATATTATATTATTCCAGAATAAATTGTTAATTTAGAAATAAATAAGCTTATTATAAACTGAAAATGTTAGTTAAGATATTATTTAAAAATATGCACATAGATAGAAGCAAGAAACTTTATTAAAATGTACCAATTAACCTGAACGTAATATTTCTACATTGGTGAGACATGTGAAGAGAGAAATTTTGACAAACCTAAATTTCTTTGCACGTTTTTTGCTAAAAGGATTTAATTTTAATTCCTAAAACTATCACAAAAACGCATTTTGATATCTGGAATTATCTATGATGTTCACATTCTTTCGAGAACTAACAAAATAAGTTTGCTTTTATTTTTCATAGTCCTGTTACTCATTTGCGCGACTGAAAATAAAATATATAGTTTATTACTTGCAAGAAAGGTCTCCATACGTGCATAGTAAAACAATTCAGTGTGTTCTTTTCGCTTTGATATACAGGGTGATTTTAAATTGTTTTTTACAAAAAAAGTATGATAGTACACTTCAATACAAACAATATGAAATAAGAAACAAGAGTCCCAAACGTTTTCCGACATTAAAGTTTAGGATCCAAAATGTCAAATAATCATAAAAAATGGAAAAATTGGTCTATTGATTTGCGGTTTTCACTAAAACTATTATTCATGTCAGTATTGTCTTGAAAATAATTTATAAAGATAGATTTAAATAAAATGCCAATAGAGGGTGCTTGACACTTTGGAGTAACGAACAACTGTTTTTCGCCATTATTTTTTGCATCTGATTATATGTTTTCGGAAGCTCAGACTTAAATTTAAATTTTGAGCTCAAAATCTGAATAGTAGGATGTGGTTAAGTAGCGCAAACTGAACTGTGTTCAAGGAGAGGAGGCGGATGTTCAAATTTCAAATAATTACAGAAAACGGAAAAATTGGTCGATTCGTTTGAGGTTTAAAATAAAAATATTCTTTAAGTCAATACCTTCTTTAAAATAAATTTTAAATATAAATTTCAAAAAATTCCGTTAGAGGGAGCATTAAACTTCAGAGTAACCTAAAACTAATTTTGACCGTTATTTTTGTATCTAAATAAATACTTGAAAAAGCTTATTAAATGTTTTCGGAAGCTTAGATTTAAACTTAAATTTTGAGCTCAAATTTCGAATCGTTGGGAGGGGTACAGAAGCGCAAGCTGAAGTGCGTTTAGGAGTAGAAATTTATTCCCCCCCCCCCCTCGAACACTCTTCGATTTTGTGCTACTTAAACACTCCTAACTATTCAGAATTTGAGGTTAAAATTTAAGCATTTTAATGAGATTAAAAAACTAACGTTTAAAAATAGTTGTAAGTTACTCTATAGCGAGGAGGCTATCGGCATTTTGTGAAATTTATCTTTAAATTTTATTTTCAAGAAAATATTGATTTAAAGAGTATTTTTAGCAAAAACCGCAAACGAATCGACCAACTTTTCCGTTTTTTTTTTATAATCATTTGAAATTTGAACCCTCTGAAGGCAGTTTAGTTTGTGATACGTAACCACTTATAACTATTCAGATTTTGAGATAAAAAATTAAGTTTAAGTCTAAGCTTACGAAAAAATTTAATGAGATTCAAAAAATATCGGCAAAAAATAGTTGTTCGTTACTCCAAAGTCTAAAGCCTCCTCTGTCGGCATTTTTGAAATTTATCTTTATATTTTATTTTCAAGAAAATACCGATATAAAGAATAGTTTTTATGAAAACTGCAAATCAATCGACATATTTTTCCGTTTTTTATCTTTATTTGAAATTTTCGACCCTAAACATTAATGGCGGCCATCTTCTTTGGAAAACGTTTGGGACCCTTGGTTTCTATTTAATATTGTTTGTCTTGATGTGTACTATCACCCCTCTTTTATTGTAAAAACAATTGAGAATCATCTGTACATGTTTATAAGGAGATTTTCGGCGAAATCCCTTTAAAACATTCGTAAAAAAATGAACATTTCTTCTATTTTTGGTTGGCGACAAATAAGTCAGTACTTCATTATTTACTAATATGTTAGCACGATAGCTTCATTGGTAAAAAAATATTTTTATTTAATTTTAACAAATACTTTTATAATACATATCTAATGTTCATGGGATTATTGGATAGGTATGAAAAATTTCCAAAAACTAATTTTATTCTATAGTATTAGATGTAGTAATAAGTTTTAGAGTGAAATTTGTCTGGCGTTTAACGCAAAATAACGCACCAATATGCAGACCGCATTTGTGTTATGTGATAAGAACTATTTCAACGTTTTCAAATCGACGCAAAATCTAGGAGAAAAGTTAAAGTAAAGTTGAAATTTTGAAGGTCTAAGATGTCATATGAAAAGTCATTTATTCGTCACTGCATTCGTTATCAATTTCACCAAGGAAAAAGTGCTTCAAAAGTATATCAATCAATGTGTTCTGTTTTGGGAGAGGAAATCGTATCGAAAAACACATGCGAATTTTGGTGTCGCGATTTAAAGAAGGTGATTTTGATGTTTGAGATCGAGACCGTAGCGGCGCTCCACTGAAGGCTAGTCATAAGGATTTTCAATCTCTACTTGATGAAGATGCATCTCAGACGCAAAAAAGAACTTGCTGAACCATTAGATATATCCCAAAAAACGATTTGTAATCGTTTACAGGCAACGGGAAAGATTTAGAAGGCAGGGAGATGGTTGAAACATGCACTGAGCCAGAAAAACAAGGATGAGCGTGTCTTCAAGTGCATAAATCTGCTAAACAGGCAACATAGAAAATCTTTCTTGTGAAAAATCGTGACGGGAGATTAAAAATGGATATGTTATGACAATCCGAAACGCAAAAAAACATTGGTTGAAACCTAGTGAAGCCGCAACATCAACGCCAAAACGATCCATTCACTGCAAAAAAGTTATCCTCTGCATCTGGTGGGATATGAAGGGTGTGCACTATTACGAACTGTTGGAGCCTGGTATAGGTGTAACAACTGAACGCTACATGCAACAATTGCTTCAATTGAACCAGGAAATCGGTCAAAAACGTCCATTTACTGGAAAATTTTTGCTCCCAGTGTAATTGCTCCATGACAATGCCAGGCCTCATGTTGCAAAAACAGTCAAGGACACGTTAGTAACTCTTGGCTGGGAAGTTTTGGAACACCCGGCGTATAGTCCAGACATAGCCTCTTCGGACTATCATTTGTTTCGGTCGATGCAGAATGCCTTGTCTTCTGTACACTCCCGGACAGTGGACGATGTGCGAAATTGGGTTGATGATTTCATCGCGTCAAAAGACGAATAATTCTACACTGCTGGTATCCGTCAACTGCCCGACTGATGGCAAAATGTGTTAGATAACGATGGAGATTATTTTGATAAATAAAGATATTATTCTTAGATCTTAATTGCATATTCATTTTTCTGAAAAACGCTTTAAAACTTCTTACTACACCTAATAAAATAGCATGATTTGTTTAGGATTAACTGATAGCATATATTTTATGTTTTACCTATTCAAAAATAGCAAACATTGGATTATTATTTCACATGAAAAAGAGACATAAAAAACTAGTAAATCTGCAGATCAGGAGCCTCAACGTCAGCTTTCTACATAATTTTTTTAAAACACACTTTGGACAAACATCAACTTTTTGGAAACTGTAATTTAAGATTTTCAAATTACGTAATTATTTATAAGATTAAAAAAGAAGTTTTCAGCCATCAAATCCGTTAAATTAAAATTTTAGTTATGTTAGGATATTTTGAAAATTTAATGATCTATTATTTTTGCTTTTTTATTATAATATAGGAGATTTCTTCAGGGGGGCTCCGCCCCCCCCCCTGAACCCCTCGTAGTCTCATTAAATTTAAATTTGCAACTTTCTATTAATTGTGCTAATGGTTATCATATATCTTGCATTTCTTTATACATTTTTATTTAAAAGGATAAGTAACAGTTTCGATAAGCATTTTTCATTAACCTCATACTTCTACATTCCTGCCAATCTCAAACAACTAAATCTGTTGTATCAGGAACTTTTTAAAGTGTGAACTCAGTAATCTAGAGTTTTACAATTTTTTTTTCCGAAAACAAAAGTTTGATTGTATTTTGCTGCAATTATCGAGGAACAGACAGAAGAACAGACTAACAGACGGAATAAACAATAAATTTCGCACGATTTCATGAAAAATAAAATTCGAGTCACCAAAGTAAGCCTTCACTGAGATTTCGGCAATGACGTCATTATTCATGAGTTATTGATATCCATGTTACTTGTATTTTTAACAACTACTATAAAATACCTGTTTTATTTCAATTATGACGTCATATTTTACGAAGTGAAATGTTTGTTAAAAATATAATTCTTTTTTATTTCTTTTACTTCTAATTATGTCCCCATTTTTGTCAGAAAAATTCTTATTAACGAAACAAATATCCGTGTTTAATATTTAGCAAAAGGTACTATATCTATTGTTATTTTAATTCTGACGTCATATTTATTTATTTTTTTCTTAGTTTAATTTCTCGAATGGAAATTGCTCAATTGAAACTTATTGCTGTTGAAGAATAATTATTCCAGATTTTAATTTTATTGGCAACGATAAAGGAAATTGGTTAAATTGTATCTAAAAAATCTCTATTGATTGTGCATGAAAAAGAATGAAATTTTGAATTATTAAGAAAAATATTTGAATAAAATTAATAAAACATAACCTATGTTTTTTTCTGAACTATGTTATATATTTATATGCAAAGATACAAAGACATTAATTAATTCATCAGTTTTGATGTTGACTTCATTTAAATTTTCGTACACGCTTTCAAATTATGGATAAGGATTAGGGTGAATGGTTGCTTAGCAACCATTATGAAAAAATAAAGAAAATGAAATAAATACATTTGAAATAAATAAATCTCTAAAACAATTTAGTTTATGTTATTGGAACACATTTATAAAAAATCTCCAAAATTTACAGTAACAATTTAAAAAATCTGAAAAATGCTTGGAAAAAATTTCAAAGCAATACGAATAATTTAACCGATAAATTTCAGTATCCATTTATCATTGAATTCCATTAATCAAATGTGTCATTTTTTCCCAAGGAAAAAAAATAAAATTGAAAATCATTGGATTTGCCGTAGAAAAGCATTATTGCGGAAAATAAAATATTCTATATTTTCCGAACGAATGAATCAAATGTAACAAAAAACTATACAGCTTAATCCCAGTGTCTCACAAACATACCCACTTAATTTCAAGTCAATCGAATTCTTTTTGTGTCAGTTATCGCGGAACAGACAGACAGACAGAAACAAAAAAAATTCCGTGTCTCCAAAGTAAGCCTTCACTGACGTTTCGGCAATGAAAAAGGAGACATAAAAAATAAGTATATTTTATGCAATAAATACTTTTACACTTTAAAATATCTACAATAAGCATGACAACATTATTTCATTAACTAATTATGCATTAAAATCTCTTTTAAATTAAAAAATAATTCTCTTAATAAAAGTATTTAAAATTTTTCTAAAAATGTTTAAAATATCAGTTTTAGTAATTATCAATCTTTCCCCTTTTATATGATACGTCGATGTTTGTCCCTAGTGTATATAAAATATTTGTCCTAAGATGGATGTAGTAGAATATCGAACCCTAATGCCTTAGATGCCCATATGTTCAAGTTCAGAATTATAGCTGCTATATTAAAATATTTTCAAAGGGCGAGATAAAGTTTTAAAGGCCTATTTTTTGAAGGTTTTTTTTTTTTAATAGTCAGGTTTAGGGTGAAGGCCGATATGGAACTTATAAAGCGAGATTTGTGACAGGCCACATCACTAATACCGAATCCAAATGAAATACCGAGATATCATCAAATACCGAATCCAAACGACCGTAGCTTTGACTCATCGACTGTTACAAATCCTGCTTTATAAGCTCCAAATCAGCTTCTCATCTGCAACCCACTCCTCTTTCACTTCTCTCTCCAAAAATATGGTAATATAGAAGATACAGTTCTGAAAATAAACACGTATCCATTAGAACATTAGACTTCAATATTCCACATCGCAGTACAAATATTTTATATACATACTATTTTTAACGCAATCAAACTGACTGGTAAATTTATCATTCGAATTGAATATTTCCATCTAAGCGAAAAATTGCCCAGGTCGGGAATGGAATCCAGATCCTTGGCTTACAGGGCCAATCTACACATTAAATCCTATACCGTTTACGCAAACCGTGTAAGTTAATTAAAATGATAGTATATCTACGTACCCATCGTTATATGGAGTTCCTTTACCTGTCTTCGTAACACACCAGATGTTATGGCCAATAAGATTATCTGAGCGAGAAATGCTCGTCGGTTATCTCCCAGTTAACTTAAACAGTAAAGCATAAGCCCTGTAAGCAAAGTATCTGGGTTCGATTCCTTGCCTGGGCAACTTTTCGCTCAATTGGAAATGTTCAATTTGTATTTTTTATCCATTAGAGACAATAATTGATGAACTACCCACGTAGGTTCATAATGTAAACAATGATGAAAATATTTATCAGAGATTTTTTTCATATCAGCTTTGCATAATATGATAAAATCCTTGGATGTGAATGCAAATTTCGTCTAACACAACACATCTGTTCCTGATTTCAGCTGCATTTTAAATAATAGAATGCGTGAAAAATTCTATGATTATAGGGTTCGGTGTGTTTTCTCTTTTAACCCTTTATCTACCGACGGTACATATAAATACCATCAAAATAACTAATTATAAAATTCTTTTAATACGTCAGTTAGTTGTAATACTGTTTAGAATGAGTTACAGATACAGGACTTTATCTTGCTCCAAAAGCATTATGGGTTATACGAAACAGAAATATTTATAAAAGGAAGATTTCTTTTGTCTTTGCATCTCTTCAGCTTTATTGGCGCTGAGAGTGTGGAATGGGGATTTTTCAATGCAAAAATTTTTCTATATTTCTATTGTAAGAACGGGATATTTGTACATTTTATAACTCTACAAAATATCAAAAAATAATTATAAATAAAAGATGTGAGTGGAGTAATAAATAGGGTGGATCGAAAAGTATAGGAGAAATATTTTTCTTCAGAAACCATAATCGACGCGGCGTGCAAAAATTGCCTTTTATGCATACTAGTTTACAGGGTTTTTTTTATTAAAATCCATTCATATCTTCCGGTGCCCCAAGCGCCCCAAAAATAATTAAAAATTGAATTTTGTTATGATTTTTTTTAAATGTTTTGTTTATTAATTTTTTCTAAATTACTTTTGACACGGTGTGCAAAAGCTATCTTTTATCTATCTTAGCTTACATATTTTTTTAAATAAAATTCATTCATATCTTCCGGTGCCCCAAGCGCCCCAAAAATTATTTAAAATTGAAATTTTCTTTTTAAAATATTATTTGTTTTATTTTATTTTATTTTACTTTACTTTTTGAAATTCATTTAGCACCGCGTTGTTATTAGTATACTGTAGTTCTCATATATTTTTTAATAAAAATCCATTCACATCTTTAATGCACCTAGTATAATTAAATACTGAATTTTTTTCAAAAATGTTTTAAGAATTATAATTTACTAAAGATATTTACAAATTTTGAAAAACAGTACAATTAATGACGTATAAAGTTATAAATAACTTTAATTTTACAATAATAAGTTACATATAAATTTAAAAATCAAAGCATTAAATCATAAAAATTATAAAAATTGAGCTTTCATAGAGAAAAGTTTTATGTCCTTCATCTTGGAGATTTGCATATTTTTAAAATTTGTAATTTTTTTTCTGGTATCAAAATGTTTTATATGTCTTCTTGATTTTATTCTATTCAATATGAAACAGTGTCTCTTTTCTTTTCCAGACACAGTTTATGATGCCTCAGACACCAGACGAACGCATCTTTCAACCGCTTGGATATGGCATGGATATTTTGACCATTGATTCGTTTTTACTACTTTTATCAAATCCTCAACGTCTTCGCAGGGCACATTCATCAAAAGATGTGGTTCAAAACGTCCAACTCGTTGCCAGTCAATGAGTTCAAAATAATCCTTCGCTTTGAAGTTTATTTGGCGTAATTGAAATTTTTTCACTTCTGGTGATTTTCTATTTTTATTTCTAGCATATATTAGCTTTCGTATTGCTTAAGATCTGATATGCTTTCCGCTATCTGTGAACATTGTTTATAACAAATTTTCAGAGTGGTATACCAAATAATAAACTATAAAAAGTTAATTTTATACATTTAATGACATACGATAAACGATTTCTGATCCTCTCGATCTACGTTTTACGTTAGATAAATCATTCTTTAACTGTTAATTTTACTTGTATTTTTTAGCTCAAATTTTGCATGAAAATCGATTTTCTGGCACTTGAAGGAATTTATGAAAGTCGAAAATAGTATTTGGATGCATGCTAATATACTAAAAAGGCATCTTTTGTATCCCGCTGATAAATTAATTTATAAGAAATTAAAAAAACAAAAATTATAAATTTTTATAAAAATTTCAATATTTTTAGTATTTTTGGGACGCTTGGGACACCGAAAGATATGAATGGATTTAAATAAAATAAACTGTATGAAATAATACATATATAAGGCAACTTTCGCGACCTGCGCCATACATAATTTTTAAACAAATTAAAAAACAAAAAAAATACAAACATTTATAAAAATTTCAATTTGTAACTATTTTTGAGGCGCTTGGGGGCACCGGAAGATATGGATGGATTTCAATTTTAAAAAAAATTATGTAAACTAGTATGCCTAAAAGGCAACTTTTGCACCCCGCGTCAATTCGATTATCCAAATTTCGATTTTTCGATCCACCCTAATGTATATATCTTATAAATATTATTGGTCATTGCTGAAAACCATTCTATCTATGCTATCTGGTATATTGCACGCACTTATTAAAGAAAAAAACCTATAGGTAGCTCCTCGCAGGTTTTTTATTTCTATTCCAATTAGCCCACAAAAAGGTGTAGGACCAATTGTTGCACCATCTAAAGAATTTAATAAATGTCGTAAAGGCAACTCATTCGTATGAAGTAAACAAATGCACCATTGTAAAAGTCTATTGAGTTCCAGATACAACAGGTGAATAACTCCTCTTTTGTGTCCAACATTTACATTTGTTCCATCGCATCCAATTATTTTAAGTTCCTTTAGTTGCATGCTATTTGATAAAAAAAAAACTCATTATTTCTTCTTTTACAACTTTTGCTTCGCCAGTTGAAACTGTAATGTGTCTAATATACAGAGAGTCATGTTCTTTTAAAAGTGTATAATATTCTTTCTTTCTGGTTTTTGTGTAGTATTTGGTTCCTTTTATCACTTGCACTTTTGTGTTATCCTTTCTTTCGTCGAAATATGTTCCCGTTAAATTAGACAGGGATACTTTTAAATTGCTTTTCTCAGCAACTAAATTTCAAATATTTGTACGCTGTTGACGAATTTTGTTACGATCTACTACATTCGAAGTGTCGCTTTTGTGTACAATTCCAATATCTTGTAAAACAGGACTTGCAATTGAAGCAGCTGCTCCATCTGAAATTCCGTATCTATCACATTGTCTTTCTACGGAACGAAAATTTACATACGATAAACGATTTCTCACCCTCTCGATTTATGTTTTACATTAGATAAATTATTCTTTAACTGATAATTTTACTTGTATTTTTTAGCTCAAAATTTGCATGAAAATCGATTTTCGGCAAATACTTAAGAGTTTTGGTGGACTGGAAGAAATTTATCAAAGTCGAATAATTATTTGGGTGCATGCTAATATACTAAAATGGCATCTTTTGTGTCCCTCTGATAAAGTAATTTATAAGAAATTAAAAAAAAACAAAAATTATAATTTTTTATAAAAATTTTAATTTTTTTACTATTTTGGGGGCGTTTGGGGCACCGAAAGATATGAATGGATTTAAAAAAAAAAAAAAAAAAAAAAAGGTGTGATCTAATATATATATAAGGCAACTTTCGCAAACCGCGGTGTCCAATTTTTTTTAAATTAAAAAACAAAAATAAATTATAAAAATTTATAAAAATTTCAATTTTTAACTATTTTTGAGGCGCTTGGGGCACCGGAAGATATGAATGGATTTCAATAAAAAAATATATGAGAACTAGTATGCATAAATGGCAAATTTGCACCCCGCGCCGATTTGATTATCCAAATTTACATATTTTCGATCCACCCTAGTAATAAAATCGCACAATCCCTGTAAATTCAAATTTAATTAATCCTTCTAAATTTTGTTTGAATATTTATTAAATGATTATGTATAAATCTTTTAATTTTGTACAGACAATTTGTGTTAAAATGCTTTAGAATGTAAAATTTTGATGAATTCGTAATACGATAGATAAAGGGTTAAAAAGGGAACTACGACGAAAATATAAATCAGATACAATATTTATTCACATTTAATAGTCTAGCATCAAATAATATAAATTTTACTGACTGACCTACCAGGCGTTGTCCAGTCTTGCGATAATAACTTAAATATATCTAAAATCGAGTTTGAATGTTTTACATATTTAACTTTAAAAAAATTCTAAAAGATCATAGTGTAAAAGAGACGACTGACCTTGTTTCTGTAAGAACTTTTGACTGTAAATGAATATCTATCCAAATGAAATAAAAGTTGGGATCTTTATGAGCTTCAGCAACGTACTGCGGTGTGCTATATTAGATCTAATTGTTATTTCATTTATATTTCCAAGAAAAAGATCGGCAGTTTTTGGGCTTTAAAGATATCTATAATCAACGATAAATGAGTTTATATATTTAAGAGAAAATCTTTCCAAAGGAACCTAGTGGTACCTAGTAGCTCTTGGCAACTGAAATGTACTATCTTCTCATCTCTTTTTCCATATTAAATCATTTAATATTTAAAAAATATCTAAAACAAGTTACACACTGAATTATTGTTCACACGCGTTGACATTTTTATTGTATAAATATAATAATTTCGGAAGCACATTATTGATTTTCATGCTAGAATATTGATAATTACTTAAAAGTTTTATCTCTCATCCACCCCCTCCCTTTTTACATAGAAATCCAACGGTATCATTCATTTAATTATTTTTTCTTTTGCATGAAAAAATTATCTATAAATATAATTAATTTAAGATATTAAAATTTTAGACCAATAGTGCAAAAATAAGTTTACGTTACAAGAATAAATAAGCATGTGCAGCATTAACCTTATGAGAAAATGTGTTGATTTGAAGCATAGTTAATTTTTCACATGAATTTCAAAATTTTGAAACTCTTTGAAATTTCAAACTATTTTTTTAGAATTAATAATTCTATTAATTATAAAACGAAGACGTCTCTCAAAAGTTAAATCATCGTGCCAATAAATTGCTAAACATTGAAATTTTCGATTAAAGGATTTCTTAAAATTAACAATTGGATACATTTAAAGTTATGCATGACAGTTATTTTAGTCAGTCACACTCTTGTCTACTTGTTAAATAAACCAAATTTATTGGATATAAAATATAAAATCTGTTGTAATGAAAATGAGGAAAGGGATTTTCTAAATAACACAATTTTTACTGCTACCACTATGTAAATGATGTCATATATGATTACATGTGTGTAAATATTTAAAGAAATTAAAAAAAAAAGTTTTTTTACCTAAACGCTATATTACATTTGCTATTGAGTATAGTAAAAAATTGTAAATATAAAAGTTATAGAGTATTTTATCCTGTTTAGGATTATGATTTACAAAAAAGACGATATACCAACAGGTCACATTTTTAAAAAGCCTCCCCCCCCCCAACAAAAAAATGTCTCCAAATTTTGTTAGTTTTTTTCTATAAATAACTCTATTTTGGGGGAACTTTCCTAGTAAATTTGATTTTTACATGATGGTTTTAATATCTACAAGTTAAATGAAAATTTATACTAGATTTTTTGCATGGTAACGCCTTTTTTTATACATTTCAACTGGACATCTTATTAACGAACTTAAATTGTTTGTCACTAACAAGGGGACCACCAAACATGGTGCACACAGATTTTATTGATTTCAAAGTATGTTTTTGGGGTCATACCACTAATTATTCTGGTGAAAGGGTTTCTTCAAATGGGCCTTGGTTTTTGAGAAATCTGGGGTTAAAGTTCAGCGTATGCTTCAAATATCTATTAGTACATCTTCCAAATGTGGATTCATGGCGCCGTGCGAACACGCGGGTTTACAGTTCGAAAGAATGTGGGATCTAGTCCCGCCTCGGCTTTTTATTATTATTTTTACTTGTGTTTATATTTTTCACGCGTTACAAATTTTATATAAAAATGGATATTCAACAGTTTTCAACCTTTTGATATTTTCTGAAGAGGGTAGTTTACTTTTTCAATATTTATTATTATTATTATTATTATTAAAAATGTGGTACACATGATGAACTGACTGCACTTCAGGGTTCAACTAAAAGTACATTTTGTAAAAAATAAATAAATGAAAAGGCGTATGTAATTAAAATTTTAAAAAGTATAAGAAAATTTAAATATTTTAAAATCTCCACCACTTTGATTAATCTAAAATATTGATATTTAATAATTTTTTTTTATGTTCAAATATGTATTACACAATACTATGCATGGATTATTAGATAATCTAATATTACATTTAATATGTTTTTTAAATTGATAAAAGTTGCGTAAAGTGGTTAAATCTAACACATCTTCATATATACTTTTATTAATAACAATAATAATAATAATAATAATAATAATAATAATTTCATGTGTATATTTAACACATATATAACAAAAAAATGTACAAAACATTTTAAATCTCTGTATCAAATACAAAAAAAGCCTTAACATTTTAAAAACATGAAAGTAAAGAAAATATGAACATAGGAGGAAAAAAATAATAAAGTTATCATTTGTGTGAGGAATTGCGCCGTGTGTATTAACAAAATTAACAACATCTTAAGATATAATTGTCGCATGGGTAAAAACGAGATATTAAAATATTCACAATTAAACCGGCTTAAAAGAGAAAAAAATATAGTATTTCTATATGTATGGTAAATTTTATCTCATTAACAAACGATTTTTACGAAAACATCTCTTAAAATAGTGATTCTGTTTTCTGAAAATATCTAGGCATTTTCTTTGAAAAAGAAATGAAAAAGTTAAACAAGTACAAAGTATTATGTAATGTCGTTCACATAAATCTATATCAATGCTATAATAACACCAAAAAAGTATTGGATTATTCTTGATTGTGCTCTCTAACTAATTAGATTTAAAAAATATTCATTGTAAAAAAACAAGAATCGAGAGATGTTCCCGAGTCTATTATGCTATTATCAAACAATGTATAAACTGACCAATTTCATGTTAGTTTTGAAACGTCGGAAACTATTTATTTTCTAAATTTTGAGGGTTTTTTTTAAATAGAGATAAAAGTAGAATATTTTCATGGCTACTGATTTTTTTAAACTTTTCTTAATAGTTCTTATGCACTGTAAAATAATAAAATAAAAAGATAAATAATAATAATAATAATAATCTAGAAAAATTTAATATAACTCGAGGAGAAATAATCAATAACCCATTCTGAATTTTAAAGATTCTCAAAAACTTTCATTGTCTTTTGGAAAACTGGAATTCGATGTACTTTTTAGATTTAAATAAATAATTATCATACGGAAGTTTCTTTTGCTACTTATGCTTTTCGAAAACGTTTTTCCAAGTTGCTTCTAACAGTGTATAATTAAGATTTTGGAACGCAGAATTCCAATTTTTTGGATGTTATTAATCCTTAAATAAATCTTTTCATGTTCAAAAAATATGTTTTTCAAACATGATAAATCAACATGTTTACTAGCACATTTATATTTAAAAATTTTTTAACTCTCATTAATAACTTCAGTTAATAAGTTACTTCAGTTATTAAACTAGAGTTTAATAAAAGTTTACTAAGTCATATTTCTTTTTTAGAGGACTGATTAAAACACTATCAAATTTGCTCGAACGAGTTTCTAAAAATCATTAGACACTAAAGAAATTTTTGTTTTACAAGTATTTTTTTTAATCCCTAAACTTGTTTCTGCGGTTTCGAAAAACACTGAAACAAAATGACTTTTGGAATTATGATATAGCCGAGAATAATATTTGTATAATTTCGTTCATGTTTATAATACATCCATATTTAGGTTCATTAAAAAACATTTTTATTCCGAGTAAGAATTTATATGTTCAACAAAAATATTTTACAGACAAATATTTTAAATTAACAGCACTGTCATTAATACTAAGATTGGTATTTAACTTAAAACTTTTATTCAGTTGGATATATAAAACCTATTAAGCAGTTTAAACTTTCTCATTGAAAACTTTTAGCCAGAACAAAATCAATATCTCTGGTTGTGAAAACTTTCGGAAAGTAAGTGCCTAGAAAAGAAACTTTGTTTTTCTTTTAAAAATCTGTAAAATCTGTTCGTCTCAGACGATTTTTAAAAAGGGTAAATAACACTTTTTGTAATAATAGTTACTCGGGAGAGGTAATAGTTCATAATTTTTAGATTAATGTGTATTTTTTGCACTTTTTTATTTAACCTAATCTGAGTTTTTTATACAAAGATGAAATGTTTTGTTATTTATTTTTAACTCATTCTCTGAAATGATAGAATTGTAGAAAATGTATACAAATACGTGTGTTTTGAAAAAAACACAACATTTTAACATTTTTGTTACGTAGGCATAAATAGATGAATATATTTTAAGTCAATCATCTTTCAGCTAGCCCGCAAGATGTGTAAATAGAGTTATTGCCAAATGGTCCCTTTAACTCGTACAACTATATGTGAATTCAAAAATCATTGGATTACGTTTCACCCAATAAAAACCTTCCAAAATATACCAAATTGTAAAAAACTGCAACAATGAAGCATTTGAAGAGGGAAAAAAATAAATAAAACTATAAATAAAACATTAACGACTCCACCGGCTACATGTGTAGGGATACACTGTTTTTATCTGGGCCTTATCTTGGGACAAGCGGTGAATCGGGTGTAGTAAAAAAAAAACCTAAGCTTTTAATAATTAAAATTTAAACATTATTTACGATTATACGTTGATAAATCAATAAATAAATAAATAAATAAACAGTTGAAGTAATAAATAAGCTAAAAAACTTTGTATAATCACCATAAAAAGGAAAGTAAACAGGACGCGTTTCGAGCTTCAAAAATACAGCTCGTCTTCAGCTGATCCAAACACGTGTCACAAGGGACAGAGTAGAAATAAAAGTGAAAGAAACAGGGAGGAGATTACAAAGAGTGTGAAAGGTGGCGCTACCTGACAGAGCCAAGGAGGAAGAGAAAGGTAAAGATAACGTTAAAGAAAGAAGGAGGAGTTACAAAGAGTGCCACAGGTGGAGCTGGCTAAAAGAGCCCAGGTGGAAGAGAAAAATGATGATAAACTAATAAAAGAGAAATAAAACAGTGGGAAATAATAATAATAATGAAATAAAACAAAATAAAATAAAAATAAAATAAATAAATAAAATAAATAAAGTAATTAAAATTATAATAATAAAAAATAAACAAATAAATAAATAAATAAATAAATAAAATAATTGTAAAAATAGTAAATAAAATAAATAAAATAAATAAAATAATAATAATAAAAAAAACTACAAAAGTAATTTCCATGCAGAAGAAAGGGAGGGGGATGATGAGAGATCATTGACAAGAGTATTAGAATTTTTACAAATAAAATAAGCTTCGTGAGTATCTAAATGAGAAGGAGAGGCAGGATTAGAAATAATTCTGGCCATGGAAAAATTGAAATAATGACCAGAAGACCAATAGTGAGAAGCAATCGAAGGCCTAGATAATTCCTGATTTTTAATATATCTCTGATGTTCATCCAATCTTTTCTTCAACGCTCTTCTGGTCTGACCAATATAACACAAATTGCAAGAGCAAGGAATAAAATAAACACCCCACCGGTTCTCAACAGGAATAGGATCTTTCAAAGACGAGAATTTAATTTTATTCATAGGTTTGAAGATAACTTTAAAATTGAAACGAGAAAGGATATTAGCAATTTTGAAACATAGAGGAGAATAAAAAGGTAGAACTATAGAGTTAATATTAGACGAATTACTAGAATCAGTAAGAAGACGTTTAGGCTTATTAAATTTATACAGAGCTTTGTCAATCAAAGAGGGATTATAACCATGAGCGAGGGCAAGAGATTTGAGGTAACTAATTTCATTTTTTAGAGCAGAAGAGTCAGAACAAATCCGAAGTGCTCTATAAACAAAATTATAAAAGGAAGCCACTTTATGCTGTGGAGGATGGTTAGAAAAAGCATGCGGAGGAAAAGATACAGCGAAAGGTTTTCTATAAACAGAGGTAGAGAACCGATCAGGGTGTTTAGTAACTAAGACATCGAGGAAAGGAAGAGAATCGTTCTCTTCGACTTCAAGAGTAAATGGAATGCAAGGATCAACAGAGTCATTAAGAGATTCTCTCTTTCGTGCATTGAATATGAATTATATTCTTTACATTTGCAGTTAGGTAAATCTGTTATTTATTTCCCTTTCATTGAGAAATGGATTTTTGCCTACGTTGATTACAAATCTAAATGTCACAGTGCTATTTTGGGTAAGAAAGTTTCGTCGCTTTTGACTTCTAATTCTCCTGCTCCTGGTATATATCCTCTTCCGCAAAATTATGTTGTCAATTTATCGTCTCATTCCCTTACTGATTCAAAACGTGATGTTCTCTCTCTTGATTTGAATTTTTCGCGTGTTTCCAAACCTTCTATTCCGAATTTAATTGCTCCGATTGAACATTCTTTCAAAAATAGTAAAATTTCTCCGGGTCAATTTGATTCTCTTCGCTACCTTTTGGCCAATGTCATTTCTTCTAATAAATCTACAGTTAAATCTAATCTTTCTTCTTCTCAAAAATCTGCTATCAGTGAACTTAATTCTATCCCTAACCTTCTTATTACTAAGGCTGATAAAGGCGGTCAAACCGTTCTTCTCAATAAGTTTGATTATATTTCTCATGTGGATTCTATGGTAAACTCCGGTCCTTATTCTAAATTAAAGAAAGATCCTTCTACTAAACATCTTTCTGATATCAAGGAGGTCGTTAATAAGTCTATCATTCTTAATAATAACACTAAACGTATAGTCATTCCGTTTATAGCTAACTGTGCTCGTTTCTATGCACTTCCTAAGGTCCATAAACCTACTTTTTCATTTCGCCCTATCGTTTCTAATATTGGTACTGCTTCTTATAAACTTGCCAAGTTCCTTTCTAAGTTACTCGCTCCTTTATCTTCCACTAATTTTCACACTGTTAAAAACTCTATTGACTTTGTTGATAAAATTAAACGCCTTTCTCCTTGTAATTACAAAATGGTTTCCTTAGATGTTAAATCCCTCTTCACCAACGTCCCTGTTAAAGGAGCAATTGACTATTTGGAAAGAAGGCTACGCGAATTCCATTACTCTTCCATCGAAATTGACGAGATCCTGCAATTAGATAGTATTTATGTTAAGCAAACCGCTTTCCAATTTAATAATTCGTTTTATGTTCAAACGAATGTTTTGGCCATGGGCAATCCTTTGTCTCCTCTTTTGTGTGATATTTATATGCAATTTGTGGAAGAAAGACTCTTCAATTTATATGATTTTCCCTTCTGGTGTAGGTATGTTGATGATACTTTTATCTTAGTTCCTTTTGAGCTGGATCTCCAAAATCTCCTTTCTCTTGTCTACTCTGTTGATCCTTGCATCCAATTTACTCTTGAAGTCGAAGAGAACGATTCTCTTCCTTTCCTCGATGCCTTGGTGACTAAACACCCTGATCGGTTCTCTACCTCTGTTTATAGAAAACCTTTCGCTGTATCTTTTCCTCCGCATGCTTTTTCTAACCATCCTCCACAGCATAAAGTGGCTTCCTTTTATAATTTTGTTTAAAGAGCACTTCGGATTTGTTCTGACTCTTCTGCTCTAAATAATGAAATTAGTTACCTCAAATCTCTTGCCCTCGCTCGTGGTTATAATCCCTCTTTGATTGACAAAGCTCTGTATAAATTTAATAAGCCTAAACGTCTTCTTACTGATTCTAGTAATTCGTCTAATATTAACTCTATAGTTCTACCTTTTTATTTTCCTCTATGTTTCAAAATTGCTAAAATCCTTTCTCGTTTTAATTTTAAAGTTATCTTCAAACCTATGAATAAAATTAAATTCTCGTCTTTGAAAGATCCTATTCCTGTTGAGAACCGGTGGGGTGTTTATTTTATTCCTTGCTCTTGCAATTTGGGTTATATTGGTCAGACCAGAAGAGCGTTGAAGAAAAGATTGGATGAACATCAGAGATATATTAAAAATAAGGAATTATCTAGGTCTTCGATTGCTTCTCACTATTACTCTTCCGGTCATTATTTCAATTTTTCCATGGCCAGAATTATTTCTAATCCTGCCTCTCCTTCTCATTTAGATACTCACGAAGCTTATTTTATTTGTAAAAATTCTAATACTCTTGTCAATGATCTCTCATCATCCCCCTTCCTTTCTCCTGCATGGAAATTACTTTTGTAGTTTTTTTATTATTAATTAATTTATTTTACTTACTATTTTTACAATTATTTTATTTATTTATTTATTTAATTATTTGTTTACTTTTTATTATTATAATTTTAATTACTTTATTTATTTTATTTTTATTTTATTTTGTTTTTTTTTTCATTATTTTTATTATTTCCCACTGTTTTCTTTCTCTTTTATTAGTTTATCATAATTTTTCTCTTCCACCTGGGCTCTTTTAGCCAGCGCTACCTGTGGCGATCTTTGTAACTCCTCCTTCTTTCTTTAACGTTATCTTTACCTTTCTCTTCCTCCTTGGCTCTGTCAGGTAGCGCCACCTTTCGCACTCTTTGTAATCTCCATCCTGTTTCTTTCACTTTTATTTCCACACTGTTTCTTGTGACACGTGTTTGGATCAGCTGAAGACGAGCTGTATTTTTCTAGCTCGAAACGCGTCCTGTTTACTTTAGTTTTTATGGTGATTATACAAAGTTTTTTAGCTTATTTATTAATTTATCTCCAGTGATTTCGGTGTTTCTCAACAGTTGAAGTAATGTTGCATTTTCTCTTCGTTTGAAACATAGCAAAATATATGTACATAATTATATATTTTATTGCTTGCATTTTCCACGAAAACCAAATCAGCAATGAATTTTTCATAACCGAGTTTAGTGGCATCGAGAAATTAATATATTTTAACCAAAATTTTATGGGTAAGAACATGAATAAAATTTAATTATTAGGCATTATTTTAAAGATTAACGTAGGGTAATTATAAAGAAATATTTTTTCAAAACTATTTTTATTTTTTATTTTTTTGACACAAATATTTTTTGTAAATCTGATAAATCCTCTGTTTAAAAATTGTTTACATCTGATTTATATCACTATTTCTTCGTTTTAAGTAGTACTTCATGTTCAAAATAACGGCGATTTATAATATTTATGAGGAATTCATCTTATGATTTATAGTGAAAAAATGAAAAATCTAAATGATTGCGTAAGATTTTCTTGCTTACATAGCCCAAACATCTAGTAGAATGTGCATGTGAATATCATCAATGTCGCAAAAACACAATATTTCACATTCTGATTATCATCTGTTATCATGTCACTAATGTGTGAAAATTTAATGAATCACTTGTTTCCAGTAAACTATTCAGGTTTATAATTACAATTTTACCAAACTTCTAGTTTAAAATAATTGAAAAAAATTTGGATGCAGTGCAGTATTTTGGAGCAACGTCCAAATTCGAATTTTTGAAAAGGCGACTATGGGATACTGAGAATTTTTTCAATACATTGCATCCTATTCTTCTTCCCAGTACGATGATATAAAAAAACCTTGAAGCGTTGGGAATCGTTCCATCCATATTCCGAAGTCATTATGGTCTTCAAGAATTAACTTATTCTTTTATTCTGCTATTGAGAGAATTCAAATGTGTGCAATATATCTAAATAATTTAAGAAATATGCAATTATTTGAATATGAATTTTATATCATTTATTGAATTTATTGGAAATATAATGTTAAAATACATATGTAATAGTTAATGTTTGTATATATAACTAACATTTCAAGAATTTAAATTGAAGTTTATTTATAATTTTTGTAAGTTAGGCTTATATTCTTAAATCTGCTTTCACGTTTTACGGCATCACTGTTAATTTTTGTGTTCAGACACATTTTCATTTAAATTCTGCAAATAATGTTTTTATTAAATTTTTTATTAGTTAATAAATTAAAATTTAAGGAATATGCTTATATTTTCATGAATTTGGTGTCAGAGCGCATAAATGTGAAAATAAAAAAGTTGAAAAAAGAAATGGTTAAAAAAAATCCTTAGTGAACGCAAAGAGGAGAAAACTAAGCACACCGCCATCTTATCGACTGTGTATAGGTGTACTTCCTGCAGATTGTATAACATGTGATGCCCATCGGTCTTCGTAAATTTAAATGTGCATTGTGGTTGGTTATTACCGCCAGAAATTTTTTGACATAATCAATACTTCTACTTTGAACGACAAATTTGCTATACCTACTATATTAAGATCAAGAGCTTATGTGAATCAAACATTGAAAAATTCATGATAAATTTGAGAAACTTCAAAGAAGTATAGACCGTGAGGTGATACTACAGTCAATCGCTTCATCGTGTTCATAGATGAAAATCTACGCTAACAAGAAAGGTCTCCATACGGGATAACTCCGAAATATCTGAAAAAAATTACTTCTTCTTAATTGTTCTTCTCCTGAGGATATATACGTTTATAAAAAAAATTCGGTGGAACCTCCATAGAGTGTCCGTAAAAAATGATAAAAATTTTGTTGTTTGGCGATTTATCATCGGTTGACGATGGAATGCAATTTAAAAAAATATACCTCTTTGAGTAAAATACATTTTAAGGTGGAAAAAGTTTTATGTTGAACCTGCTTATATAAATTTAATTTCAATTACTTTAGTTTTGTCAGTTTTGATTTGTTTTAAGTATCATTTTTATATCGATATTTATCTGTATTTATATTCAAATTTGACCATCAAAATTTGCGATTTAAAACGAAATTCATAATTTAAATTAATTAAAATTGTTTCAAGCTCAAAGTTTAATTGAGCTTTGTCGATACGCTTTCGTTGCTATGGAAACATCAGACTTTTATTTTTGAATACGCTTACATGTGTGAAAATATGTTTCCTCAATATGATTTTTTTTACACATGAAAATATTTTTTCCAGTCATAGATTAAATACGTATTTCATGAAACAATATATATATATATATATACATATATTATACAATAGTGATGCACAACCTTTTTGCTAGAAAATCGTTTGCCACCAGAATATTTGAAAAGCGACGTTTATTTTACTTAATAGCAAAGTTTCTGACATTATTATAAGGAAAAAATTTCTGAATAAAAATAGTGGTATCATTGTGGCCCGCGGGCCACAGGTTGTGCATCCCTATTATACAATATACGTACATATATAATATATTATACTCTCTCATTATTTATATTGAAACTAAATACCATTTACACGTATTCTAAATATCCAAGTTTTCAGTTGCTCTAAAATCGTTTGCTTTTGGAGAAGAAAAGTGTTTCTCGTCAAATCGTTTGACGCTTTAGTCTTTTCACGCCAAATATTAGAAAGCATTTTATTTTTTTACAGATTATGTACTGTGATTCCGCCGCTAATTTTGACTGATTTTTTATTACATACATAAGTAGTTTAATTAGTATTTAAAAAAAAAAAAAAAACTGTGTATGCCCAGATGGAGACTTTCCTTGTTAGTTAAATCTCGATTGCATTTTAAAATGCAATCGATCTGTCAAGTAATATCTTGGTGGAAACACATCAAAAAACCCAATTTTAGCGTTTGGCTCGTAAGTTTACCATTATTCTTATCTAACATAAAAATTTGAAAACATGGAGTATTGGAAGCAGGAGAACATAATGGGATACTTAGTAGTCAACCGTCGAAATTGGGTTTTTAGGTGTTTTTCACCAAGATACGACTTCGCTGATCGACAGTGTGTGCGAATCGAAATTTATTCAATCCTATATTTTCATTCGTGAACTCGATAAAGTGTTATCTGTAAATTGTCTGCGGTCCCCTTCCGGTGTATAAATAATATTATTATCCTTCCTTTCATGACATTGGAATATATTTTCAAAAGACAGGCTTGATATAAAATTATTCACTTAAGATATTAAGATAAAAAAATATCCACAAAAATATTTTTTTAATATTTTCTCATCTTTATAATATATAGTATACTAGATAATTGCCCGTCTTCTCCAATAATAATAAAACGAAGACAGCTAAAGTTTTAACAATGATATCAAAGTATAACAAACTGGCTATGTGCTACGTGTTAAGATTAAATTCAATGTGGCCTTGCAAAAAACTTCGTTGTAATAGCACCTATCTTCGAACTGTAAAGGATTCATGGAAAATGCCGGAATATTTGGTGTCGATGATCCTTGAGTTAATGTGAAATTATATTTTATTTCCAAAAATAACTTCATTAACCCTCTGGCGTTCTTGCAAAAGCGTAAAATTGTTATGTCCTACTCTCTTACATTTCTTTTAAATGTAACTTTTTTAAAGATTAATTACGATTATAAATACAATCCTTGCGATTACGATTCATTGTTCAGTATATTAAAAATCTATTTGCCTTTAACCTGCCTAATTGCTTTTGTTCTATTCGTAGTTTTTAATTCAAAGTTTTATTTAACTAAAGACTGATGTTATTTTTTTATTGCATAAGATTAACAAATATCGAAGGTTATAAAATACAAATCCCTATGTTAAAACTTACTGTAGTTATTATTTTTTAATCGTTAAATTTGCATAAAAAACTCCATAGGACGCTTACAGGGTTAAATCAATAAAAATTATAATAATTTAAATAACGGAATTTTGTTTGAGAAGGTTAAAGTTCATACATGTAAATGTTTTATATCCATTATACAGTCCAATTACACCATTATTTACAAGCCGACTTATAGCATTAAAAAGAAAATCAATTTTTACTTATGAAAATGAAATGTATAAGCAAGTTTAATTTTGAAAGATAATTATGTTAGGTTACTTTACATCTAAAATTATTACTTTTCTTCAGTATTATAAATTTTAAAATTTTATTATTAGAATTGATTTAACAAAACAAAATACCAATGTTTCTTTGTAATCATCCCAATTGATTGTATTATTTTTTGTCCGCAGTACATTTGAAGTTCACGTGCATTTGCAAAATTAATGTCAATAATCACTGCTAAAATTTCATAAAGTAACGTTCATATACTAAAGTTAGTATTTTCACTAATTGAAACATTATTTAGTTAAATAGTTAATCCTGACGCATCGTTACCTGAGGATAATTAAGTTATATCTGTATTTTTGAAAAAAACTGACTTATCAATATAGATCGATTCTATTTGTATCTATGAAGGCAATTTTGTATTAAAATGCTTTTATATGTAATTTAAATATGACCTAAAAATCATAATATAGGATTATTTTAATCCAGAAACGCCTTCATAGATACAGTTAGAAGATTTCTTTATCGGTAAGTGATATTTAAAAAAAACAAAGATAGAACCTTATTATTCTCAGGTGACGACATGATTGGCAAAAATAATTGAACTCTAATCATAAATTTTCTGAATATTGTTCTCAGAAAGAAGGTTTTTGAAATTCAAACTTTGATGCAAAATTTTCCTTAGTAATTTTATGTGTGTAAACGAAAAAGGATCTACAACTTTTTTCATGCAAATAATACCCAATATTCTGTTGACACTTACGTAAACAAATATTACCAAAGATGCATGGAACCCATTTCTTTTATATTTTAAATAATTTGAAAAGATTTTATTTTGCATCGAGGCATTTTAAACTTAATAGAATATTTCATATATCATAGTAAAAGTCAACACATGTACAATAATGAGTACAGTTATGTTTGAACATAAAATTATTAATAGATTTCTAATCATATAAGCCACGAAAAATCAATAAATATAGCTCATATATCTAAATATATATCCACGTCGATTTATTAATTCAGTTATTCTTAACTGAGATGGACAATGTATGTTTTAATTATATTTAGAAGTCCTGAAAGACATGACCCGAATTGACAAATTAGCTTCTGAGGAAAGTATATAATAAATATCTCTAAACCAGCTTTTTCGCTCTTTACAGCAGATTTAATATATATATATATATATATATATATTAAATATCGAATATTTTACTTTATATTAAAACTATAAACAATATTTTTATATTATTTTGTTTTTAGAAGAAAATAATCTCTGTAAACGCTAAACAGATTTAGGAAAATATAGGTTACAAGTTTCAGCATAGGTTATATTTTTTTCACGCCACTATACTAAAGATAAATTCTCGAGTAAAAGCGTTTAAAAATTTCAAATTTAGGGACACTGGTGGATGATATATAAAATTTATAATGTGATTACTTTTAAAAGATTGTATGCTCCTGTTGTCCTTCTAAAACAGCAGAACTTAAAATAAATTTAAGTGAGAAGAAAATTTTCTGAAGTCATTCTAAATTACCGTTTATTTGGAACTGGTGGAATAATAAGCTTAAAATGAACTTAAATTATTTTTAATCCGTAAAGCCCAGTCACGATAGTATCAACTAGGATAGTGATTTTTCTTATAATATTTGTGTTAGAAATTCAATATATTTCACGGTACTCACTTTTAAGATTTTCATTCTCATTTGAAACACTTCTAATATTTCGAATTTCATAATGGTGATAATAATGGAAACTTTTTACGAAACGACAACTTTGAAATTACTTCAATTAATTCAAATCTTTTATCTTGATAATAATGGTATTTGTGATTGTTGTAAATAAGCTGCACTAGTAACCTTCGTCAGCTATGCTGGTTTGTTTCCCTAAGAGAATCTGGAATAAAATGAAATATACCTAACAAAAATGAAAATAAAAGAAAACTTTTTTCTTAATACCTAATTCAATATAGGAACTGTTGCCTTATTTGTACAATCTTACATTATTCAGTTCGAAGTCGATATTAGTGACACAATAGGCAGAATAGATCTAAAAGCACTGAAGTAATTTATTTAACTATTTCTTAGAAGGTTTATTAATTTAAATTTATTGCTCCGATTTAAAAGTGCCACTGATATGCAGCAAAATGTGCGATAATCTTCGACTCCCTCTTTATTCCCCTTAAGAAAGGATTTCTAAACCGTTGAAATGTGAGTTTAATTTTAATACATTTGCTATCCTGAATTCCTCGCTCCTAACTAAAATTACTGCTCATATATAGCGAAATGTAAAAAAAAAATCTCATGCCTTTCCTTTATCTTCTTATAATATATTTTCAAAATTTCTGAAATGTATATTTAATGATTTATTTAGTAGAATTATTGAAACTTACTTAGTAAATTAATTAACTTGTGACCACCTCTTTAGATTCTTGTAAGACAGACTTTCTAAAAATGTTAAAATGCATGGTGAAGCTTATTTTAAAAAAATCTGTTTTCCTGAAAATCTTGCCTTACAAATCTTGCATATACTTAAATATTTTTTTAGTAGTTCTATGTTCTAGAATTTCACGCGCCTATCTAAATTGTCTGCTAAGATATGCCAAATATTCTAAAATTTTCGAGCGTACTTTAATCTTGTTATTAGGGGTAAATGAAAAGAGTCGCTGAAGTGCGTGTGTATATAACATTTTAATGGGTATATTTTTTAGAATTTCACACGCCTACCTAAAACTTCTGCTTACTATGACAGATATTGTAAACTTTTCTATCCCCACCCTTTGGACCCCCTTAAAGGGTAATTTTAAACAACGCTGAAGCAGGAGTTTAGATATTTGTCCTTCTTTTAATCTCTTAAGTGGGTAATGTGTAAACTTTAATTATATTTTTAGTAGACTTATTTTCTGGTGTTTTTGCCCTTACCTAAAACGACTCTGGAATCTGGTCAGATTTTCTATATTTTTACAACCCGCTCCATTTATCGTAAACCCATATATATAAAAAAAAATTCAGAAATATTTTGGTTTGTTCTCTTCACGTTTGTTTCTTAATATATATCCCCCCCCCTCCTTGAATTTTCATTTTTCTAGGTTCACTAGTTAGAGACTTGCGTTAATTATGAGAAGGTTCAGCCTGATGCCAGCTACTCTCGCCAATTCCGTTCAGTCTTCGCAAACTCTAAAAACATAATAAAACTGCTATTACACGAAGAGTTGATGCCGCTTCAAATAGTAGGGGTCTCAATGTTATCTTATAGCTTCAGGGGAGTCGTTCGTAAAGCGAGAGATCCATCTCCAATAGAAGCGTCATCGACGCCTGAAATGAACTGAATCGCAATTAACAGACAATGAAATGCTTGGAAACCCTATGATATTAAAGCCTTTTCTCGAACAACTAAAGAAATGCTTAGAAAATGAATAATCCCAAGAGGTTTTATTCGCTTTAAATTTTTACATGTAATGGCATTTTGATGTACCCTGTTTAAAACTTAATATGATGTTATAGAAGATTCAATGATATTAACAGTATAACACCTGTACAAAGGGATTACACTATAACTGTAATCTTGTTGAAGTGCTTTTTAGTTTGAATGGACATTTTTCGGTCACCTTAGCATTGTCAATCGCATCGTAAATGACATCAGTTTTCGGGATTGATAAATAAGATTAAACACACATTTGAAAAGCAGCTTACAGCTTTACAACTGCGCTAAGAATAATATTCTTCCTTTAGATCGCTGTTAAAAAATTGGAATAGTTTTCAGATCCACATACATATGAAGTCCGCTAACACGGCTCATGTTAATCCGGATCGGTCTGGTGACTATGTTTTTTAAAGTTTGATAAGCGATCAACAAATTTCCATAAAATAAATTTATTTCATCCTCGTATTCTGAGAAAAAAAAATTCTGAAATCTATTCGGATGAATACCTTAAGCTTTTTTATTTAAATTTTTTGATGTTATGTATCAAAGGAAAAACTGTGTCATTTAAATTTGGCAATTCGAATTTTCAGAGTTTTCTATTTAACCTATTTAGAAATGTTATCAAAGCTCATTTTACAACAAAATTTTTACTTGGAACCTTTTCATTGCAAAAGGCAAAGTAAAATAGTCCCTGTATGATTGATTGATACACACTGATTGAAAAGAATGGCTTCCCGATCTTTGTCAGCCAGTTCGTAGGTCTATTGGAACTGTTTACATGTATTCATAATAAAAAGTTTCTAAAGAAACACTTGCTGAAAATTGAAATAAAAAGAAGAATAAACGATAATAAAAGAGAAATTTCAGCTAAAGATTTTGTAAAAATGTTTAAAAAATTGGTGGTTGCTCAGATATACTGATATCAGTGACATTAGCGATTTATTGGAAGCAGAATATAATGGTTACGCATAACTTATAGATCGAAATAATCGTTTCGTGCATAACTGAATAAAATGAAAATATAGGTAATACAGACAAAAACATCATTATCAATGATGGTCCACCAAAAGTAATAAGCCCCAAGTAAGCCATAATGAAGCAGTGACCCAATTAGAAAAATTAATGGTTTATTTTGAAAGTTATGTGCAGAGTACACCAATGAACAACTTATGCTCAAGAAGATGAGCGACCATACGGCCTGCAAATCTGGCACATCGGAAGATTACTAACTTTATGATTACAAAATAAATATTTTTACTATCTATAAATATTAAATCTGTTTAATGTAAAGAGGATATTCTCTAAATATATTCCAGTTTATTGCATTTGTTTTCATTCTCCGCATAATTGGTGTTTCTGATAATCTTAATTGGATCTGGTCCCTATTAATCCAAATAATCGGGATTTTACTGTATTTTAAGGGCTACCTTTGAAATTATATAAACTTATTTTATGTCTTGATCGAGTTTTAGGTATTTAAAAAAAGGTATAGCTTATTCATGAACTTTGCTCTGTATTTCAAAACGCCATCATGCATATTTTTAGGTTTTTAAACTGAGTACATTGTTTGTATGAATTATTAAAAATGGTCAATTTTCTATAGGTATTCATTTAATACAAATTCATAAAAAAAAGAATCGAAAATATTTTGCGCATACATTTACCTGTATTTATGTACCAAGTGTAACCTGTACTAAGTGATATAACATATGAACAAATTTGCATGCTTTCTTTATTACCGAACACATCAGATTAAATCTTCATAATAGAAATCGTTTATATATCTTTTTAACATATGATATTTTTCCACCTATTAAATTAATTTCTCATGTAATAATTAATTTATTTTAATTATTTTTCTCTTTTAAGATTCACAGATATTATTTATTTTTAAATTATTTGGAAAAATTATGTGTTCTTTTAAAATATTACTTAATATTCACGATTACAATTTTTTTCATGTGTAATAATACCACTTTCAATATTGCGATATTTAGTGTTTGCGCATTTTGTACAGGACATATTTACCACATTTACAGGTGTTCCGCGTGTGATAACTTTATTTTTAATACTTCTTACTTTTTTTAATATTAATTTGTAAAGCTTTTGCTGCAACTTTACATAATTTCCGCTTTTAATATGTCATCATTTGTCTCTTATTTTAAAATTTATGATTTTACTTACCCATCATACGTAGTATAGGGTAAGTCTTGCAAACGTTTTGAAAATTGAAAATTTTTTTGACGGATTTACACGTTTTAGATACTGGAGATTCCGAAAAACATAATTTTAGAAAAAAAAAATTGCCGTCCGTCCGTCTGTGTGTCTGTCTGTCTATCTGTCTGTCTGTCTGTAACCGCTCTATCTCCCGCACAAATTGAGATAGAGACTTAAAATTTTGTATGTACTTAGTCTGTAAGAATGGAGCGAAGCCTATTTAATATCAGTAACCTCGATTATCCGGAACTATTTTTTTCGGACTCTCGAAAAATTCGTTCTGATGAAAGGTACATAAAAATTTTCGAATTTTTTTATTTTAAGAAATGGATGTAAAAGGCAATAAAATAACACAAATTTTGCATAAAAATCGAATTCGATCGGATTATTAGTTGCCGAGATATGTGTAATCCTGTTTTTCACATTCTTCGATTTTTCATGACCCTGTATTTCATTCAAATTTCAGTTCACAGATATATTTTAATTGGAAATGAGACGCTTAATCCAACGCAGTAAAATTTTAAAATATATGATTATTATTTTTTGAGTTATAAAGATGTTTCTTTTACGCAATCTGGTACTACTCGAGTATTTTGGCGTTTTATATAATTTGTCAAAATTGGCTCATCAACAATTCATTAATGGAGCATTATTATGTATGTTAAAATTTTTTTTATTTATTTATGCGTTTAAATTTCATTTTGGAATTTCCATACATAGATTACATGGGTTTTATTTTCATATTTTATATTATGATGGGTAAGTATTGTCGTGGCCTTCAACGACTAGTTTTATTAAAAATTTAATAAATTGTTTTTCATGATTGTTATTGTCATTTTTTTCTTTAAAAAATCATAATGTCTTTTTTTTTACATGTTTGCACTGTTTTTTTTTTTTTTTTTTTTTTTTTTTTTACATACGATATTTTCTTATCGAAAAATCACGTACACTGTTAAAAAAATTTCCCTGGTTTGAACCAAATTTCGGTGCTCAGTAGTTACCTCTATAAGATGGTGAAATCTCGTACTAACATATGGATCTTCCTATGTCAACCTCGTTCCAACTATTGGAACTATGCTTCGACAAGAGCTCCATATATCGGTTCAAAATTTCACCATTATACAGTGGCAGCTATTGAGTACCAAAATTCCGTTCAAATTATTAAAAGAATTTTAACAGAGTAGATTTTCTTCTTAAGGGAATCATTTAACCGAATCATTTGATTTCAGACAGTGTCAGAGCTGCCAAATTTTCCTGCAGGCAGTTTTCACAAATAATTCTTCAGTCAAATTTTATCACATAGTTCGATATAATAGCGCATATGAGAATATTTATTGTTATCTGACACTAAAAAAAATAAACAAAATAAAATAAAACATTAAACACTTTCAATTTTCAAATACTTTTTAAAAATCTCTGTGCTACTTTCAATTTTGAGAGTAGCGGCATCACATCTATGCTACAATAAAAATCGTTTTAGAATTTAATCTTTTGTGACGATCTAACTTAACTGAAAAGCATGCTTTCGATATATTTTTTTTCTATGTGTTTTATAAAACGTCTACTGGAATATTATCAATATTTGTAGCTGGAAATTCTCTTCTGAATGAATAAAACACAAACAGTACGATTTATATTTAAATTGATACTGCTTTGAGTTGCAAAATATTTATAATAAAAACGATAAAATAGAGTTTTAAGAACATTTCAAATTAGAAAAATTAATTTACTTAATTTTCGATAAACACAAAAGATAAAAATAAAACGCGTCCATACTTTCATTTCTTCTTCAATATGGCTTATTTAGTAAATGGTTAATTATGAATTACCACATTAAATTATCATAAAAACTCTTTACTTTTTTTTACAGTTTTTAAAATTTCAAAGTCATTTTCATATAAGATTTCAATAAATAATTTGGTAAAGATGCGACATTTCTTTTGCATATACATTTTAGTTTTATAATAAATTATAAATGAAAGTTGAATGAATTTTTTTAATATTTTTATTGTACAATATACAGATATTGCTTATTTTGTACAGGGGAGAAGAAGGATGAGAAATAAAATTCATGCACTATAGAGTTAAGGAGTTGTGTAGCTTTCTATATCATAACAACTCACTCTAGACTCTTCACCCTATATATCAAATAAAATCTTTCTAAAAAAATGTTACTTACATTATGCTATTGGTAAGTCCTTTTAAAAATGTATTAAGAATTTTATTCAAATATAGTATGACAGAAACAGCTGAAGGAAATGGCCTACTTATGAAAATATTTTAAACTTGAAGAAGATAACATAATTTCCAAAATTACTGTTATCAGTAACAGTTTCTTTCTCAAAAAATGACACCTTAAGTAGTTTGAATTAAAATTGAATCCCAACAGGAAGTGTATAACATATGCAGAATATTATTTATTAAGTAGCTTAATTTATTCTATTTCTGTGGCTTTTTTTTAACATTACTTAGTAACAATTGTATAAGTTTATGTTATCTTCATATATAATTCATTCATATATTTCAGAAAAATGAAAAATTTAGTGTCGAAAAACATAAAAAAACCTAACGTATTCTTTGGAAACAATTAGAAGAAGTTTGATTAAGTAAGAATAATGTTTCGAAAAAGTTTTTTTTTTCTTGATCTTATGCAAAGTGATTCCTGATACCAAGATTTTCTCTTAACATTTTTAACTGATTTTTTTTTTTTTTTCAGTTACTATTTATTACTTTTACACTTTAGGGGGGAGGGGAATTGGGACTAAAAGATTTGAAATGAAGAAAATCGACTGATGTTATCTGTGGATTAAGAAATCTGTAATGAATTTAAACCAAGGATTAGGTTTTTGAAATAGAAACCGAATTTCGATAATTTTCATATTTTGAGCCGAAAACGAAAAGGTTCACTTTTTACAGTAACAAATTATATGCATTAAAGTAATTAATACATACATAATAAATATCATGATTAATTAATTGAATTATTCATTAAATATGTATAATTATAAAGTAATTACGCGTATTTATTAAATATACTCAATTATTAATTAATTATACGTATAGCCCAAGCTGGCTCTATGGGCCTTAGATCCCAAACTTTTTGTTTTCATATAAATTATATATAAATATTTTATTAATGACACAGAAAGATTTTCTAAATATACAAATTTAATTTAAACTTAAAAATATTTTAGTTTTATTAATTTAGCCGATTTATTTTTTGTAATGATTTTTGTAAATGACCATCTGTTATACTAGAACTTTTCCAAAGAGTACTTGATACATTTCTGCTGTTTAAAACAGAAAATTTTCTATTATTGCTATTTTTGCAGCTTTTAACGAGTATGTGAAACGTTTAGTTTGTGTATGTACGTTGATTGCTCTAGAATTTGCATTCACTTCTTGAATTTTCATGACTGATAATTATAAACAACGAAATTCGTAGGAATATATAGTCTCATTTGCGATGCTGAAAATTTTCGAAGGCAGAAACGAAATTTTTTAAATACTGATAGCTTCGGTTGAGTTTCGATCCGACCGAATTGTTAGCCTCATTTTCACAGTTTTTTTTTTTTTTTTTTTTTTTTTTTTTTTTTTTTTTTTTTTTTTAGCGAAACTCAGATTTTGGGTCGAAAAACGAAAACGAAACCGAATTTTCGATTTATACCTTTTGTAAACTTTATTTTATTTAATTTTTTTTAATATTTTTACATTCGTTTCACAGATACAAATATTTGTTAAGTTGTAAAAAGAAGTATCCATATATAAAAAAAGTTACATCTAAATTAATTTTGTGTCACTGGTATTGTCATGGTACTGAAACCTGCATTCTATACTTTTCAGTTGATTTCTTTTTTATACTTCTCGCTAAATATTCTTTCTACTATACATAAAAAACAAACGCGTTTTTTTACGAGTTATAATTAAATACTAGATGGTACCCGTCAAGATTTGACGATAAACAAATCAAAAGATTAATTAGAATAATGTTTGATTTTCTCCATTAGTTACCTGTAAATAAAGTTTTGAAAACTTGATTTATTTCTATGTTATCTATGTGATTCCAACAGATTCAAAACGTTTCATGGTTCTGTCAGTCTAACCTACTCAAGTAATCATTTGAAAGTATTTTAAGCAGACTTTTAAGAATTTTAACGCGCTTGCTTTTTAGCAGAAGGATAACTAAAATTAATTGAACAATATTTATTTTGGTGAATTTTCTCAATGTTTTGAAAAAATAACAATGTTTGGTATTTTCTAATTTTTTAAATTATATTGAAAAGTTTTTATTAATTTTATTTTTATCAGTTTCATTTTAAATCCCTAAACTTAAAAATTTCATGCTACCAAGTAACTATTTATAATATATTTGAATTATTTGAATTTTTCATAACGTTTTCATACATATTTAATTATCAAACCATGAATACCACAAAGTAGTTCAATTATAATTCTTACATGTCTATTTTTCTTTCCCCCTGTTTTCTCTTCTTTATTTAATTTTTTTTCATGGAAAATAATTGATACTTTTCCTTATATGCAAAAAAAACATAAAACTTAATTGTAATACACACACAAAAACAAAAATTGTAATTTAGTTTAATATATGTAAAAGATAATTAACTGAAAAATAACTTAGAATAAATATTTTAAGTTAAAATTGTTAAACTATTTCTTAAATATTTTAGCGGACTTAACAATTTTAAAGATTCAGTCATTACTTCAAAACAGTACTCGGGGATTTAGTTAAAAATAATTTAATATATAGTCTAAATGATGTATTCATAGCTGCCAACTTTTACGCATTTTTGCTACCTTTAAAATTGTACAGAGATTTTCCATGTGTTTAATCATAAGATTTCCACGATTTAATAAAACAATATTTACTATAAAAGTTTTGTGGTACTAAAAATACGTAAAAGTTTGCAGCTATGATGCATAACATTTATTTATTTATATAATTCATGTATATTACAGTTTACAAGTGGATTACTTTTTCTAAGCTTACACGCACATGACAGGAAAATGAAAAATTGCTGCTACTACTTACCCACAAAATAATGTTTAAACATTTACATTGTTTAGAAAATTAGAATGCATTTTTTTTAATATTGCTAGGTGTTCAATTAACTTTTACGGCATTTTTACAATTTTTATTTGTGTGTGTTGTAATTTTTTTGAATAAAGAATGCGATTTATAAAGATTTTCAATAATTTTACTCTGACAAATGTATCTCTAAAGCCCCGAACTGGAAATTGGCTGCTTATATCTAATAATTACTATGTTTTAATTTCTTAAAATATTTTTAAAATAAAATTGTTATTTAAAAAAAACATTGTTGAGTGTTAAATTTTATTTAATTACAAAGCATCAAAATAATAATGATAACAAAAGAGTAAAAATCATATAACATTCCCCCGAAGTATCATTATTGAAATAAATTATTTTGGCGAACGTTGGGATCGAACCCTAATCCTCAACAAAAGTTCATAGCTTTCAATTCGCGCCTTAAACCACTGAGCTAACCAGCCTTGATTCGACGTCCCTCTAACTGGGAGGATTAATAAATTCAACTTCACGCATGCGCAAATGTTTGAATTTTTGTATACTTAAATTATTAGCCTACTGTTTTAATATATATGATTAGATCATTTTCTATGTACTTTGAACATTTTGTTGAATAACAGATGATAGTTAAAAAATTTGGAACCTTGACATCAATCTTTGAGCAAAAAGTTTTCGTGTTAATAAATTTGTTGAACAGCATTAAAACTTTCGTTAGTATTTCATACAGTTATTATTTTTTTTTAACATAAATGATAAATGAATATATATATGTGTGTGTGTAAATAAAACCAGTTTAATCTAATTACACATCCCTTAAACCTTTATCTACCGATGGTACTTATAAATACCACTAAAATTACTTATTAATAAATACTTTTAATACGAACATTAGTTGTAATACTGTTTAGAATGAGTTACAGATACATTACTTTATTTTGTTCCAAAAGCATTACTGGTTACACAAAACAAAAATATTTTTAAAATGATGATTTTATTTGTTTATTTATTTATTTATTTATTTGCCTTTGTACTTTATCAGCTTTCTTGGCACAGAGGGAGGGAGATGGGGATTTTATAATTCTGAAATACTCCTATATTTATATGGTAAGAACATCATATTTGTACATATTAAAATTCTGCAAAATACTAAGGAAACAATTTAAAATAAAACATTTGAGTGGGATTATAAATGTTGCACAGAATCCCTATAAATTCAAATTTAATTAATCCTACAAAAATTTATTAAATAATTATGTAAATCTTTTAATTTAGTTGAAACAATTTACGTAAAATGCTTTAGAATGTAAAATTTTAATGAATTCATAATTCGGTAGATAAAGGGTTAAGGTCATATACTACGTCCAATGTAATACGTACGTGTTAAATTATTGTACCATTTTCAGATACTATCAAACATTTTCACTTGATATTTTTATACAAATATTTTTCTGCGATTTTCTCCATCAAAAATTTATATTTAGATGTAATGTTATAAGCCGATGTTTTCGGGAAAAATGTACTGAATCTGGCTTTGGAATAATGATCCTTCTTTCATTATCATACGAAATTGTTTCTACGTTTTGCATAGTTATGAATAATAAAACTTCAATGATACATTTTTAATGAGGAATGTAAGATCATAAATAAAAAAAAATAGCGAATTTTGGGCGATTTTCTTAATTTTCATTTAGTTTAAAATATTATAGTTAATTACGAATAATTCTTTGCTGACCAAAATGTTTTGAAGCATTTATTTGAAAACATTGAAGATTAGTAGATAAAAAATAATAACAGATATGTTTGCTACTAGTTTTTGATTGTAAAATATGTAATTTACAAAATTACATATTTTGACTTATTAAAAAATATGAAACAGAAAACGTTTTTGAATTCTCATGTTCAACTAGTCCTGTTTTGTATATGAATTGTAAATCAGTTATGAATGCAGAGTTTGGAAATTTATTTATTTTTCTAGTTAAATTTCACGTTTTTACAACTAAAACAATTATTTTCAGGCTGTAAACGAGATAAACATCGCAATGTTACTCGATTTTATTTAACTTCAGTTATTGTAAATCTATATGAATTAAATCAAGTAGTCTAATTTAAATCCACTCACGTTGAATAGATTTTGCCCAAACATTAGCACGAGTTTATGCATTATTCACATATTATCAGTATCATAGTATACCTAATATAGTCAAAAATCAAAGAAAAAAAATGCGTTTGACTTAAATAAGCTTTTTACTAACAGTTTATCGTACTACAGAATTATTACTTAAAACTTGCATATAAAATTTCAAATGCGTTATCCGAATACTACTTATGTTAGCCTTTTGTTGATATCGAATGAAACTTTAAGCCACATATTTACGTTCTATAGATAAAAGTACTCTTTTCCGAAATTTAGGAGGTCATTATGCATTTTAATTAAAATAGCACGTATAATGTAACACATTTGAATTATTTTTTCAATACAAAAATTTTCTTTTATTTTTTTTTGTATTTAATGAAGTATGCTGAACATTAATATACTTAACTTTTTACTAGTAGTTTTTGGTTTCTAAAATGCATAATTTAAAATAAGACTTAAATAATTCTCTTACTAACATTTTATCGTACTATAGTATTATTACTTTAAATCTATGTTTAAATTTTCAAATGCGTTACTCGAAATACTAAAGTACTTGTGTTAGCCTTTCGCAGATATTGAATGAAACTTTAAGCCACATATTTACATTCTATAAATAAAAATACTCTATTCCGAAATTTAAGAGGTCATTGCGCATTTTCATTAAAATATCACGAATAATGCAACACATTCAAATTGCTTTGCCAAAACGTAAATTCCTTTTTCTATTTTTAATTAAGTATACGGAACATAGAAAATACTAATAGCATATTTACTTTTAAAATTTAAATAAAATAATTTACATTTCGTCACGATAATTTTAATATTCTATGAACCGAAATAATAGGAAGTGTTTTTAATGAAATGTTTGATGAAATGAAATCTTTATCTATTTGCCCTATGTAATCACACTATGTACTAATTTAATTTTGGCTATTACTACTGAAGTTATTAGAAAAAAAAACAAATTTTTAATTAAATTTTTCAGAATTGTCATGTTTATGAGTTTTACATTTTCTTCTTCGTAATTAGTATCTGGATTAAAATAATTTACAACGTAGATTAATTGTAATGCTTTGAAAAATAATTATTTGCTTCAGGTACTTAGCGTAATTTATTCTTTGTAGACATTATAAGAAAATCCCATAAAATTAAATGAAGTGTTTATGTATTCAATTCAAGGAATAGATTTTTAGAGAAAATAAATAAATTGTCTAGACAGGTAGTAGAATATTATGTATTCAAATTTAGAAAGACAAATAAAGCACACGCACACATAAAAGAAGGTACTACTAGGTTATCCCGTCGACCAAAAAATTTCGCCAAACTATAAGATTATATGCCAATATTGGATGATCATGAATGTCACATTCAATAATTGACGTTAATAATAATGATTTTTATTTCGACTTTTTATTAGTATTTTTATTAATATTCTACTAATTATTTGTTTTTTCGCTATTCAAAATAAAAATTATGTCAATATGTATAATTTGGATATTAGTTTGTCGATTTGTAAAATTTGGCGAAATTGGTCGTCGGGATAACGGAGTAGTACCGAAAAGAATTATCCCATCGACCATTATAAATTTTTGAACGTGAATAGTATGCACAGAATTTTAAATTATACATGGAATTAATTTACAACCGATGTGTTCCTTAACTTTCGATAATGTTAATTCAAATACTACCTCTGACAATAACGTTCGGTGAATAGTCTTGTAACATTAATGTAGATGATATATTAACAAAAGTTATCGTACCATCCTTCGACATTGTTATCTCTCATAACTATGCACCGCTGAGATCTGCTATACATGTCTTGGAAAATTCGCAAGAAGTCTTCGTATGGGATTAAGTTCAAAAGCTTCGTCACGTGTCGCTGGATGTCAGCAATATGGTCAAATCTCTTTCAAAGAGAGTGTGAGTCGTGAAAATAGAAGGAAGTCTGGGAAATTGAGATCTGGCCAGTATGATGGATGTTCAATTTGCACACAACCCCTCATGAATTTCTTTCGGTGTCTTGCAAAGCTTAAAACCAAACTTTAAACTGATATTTTGTTCGTTCATTTTCCTGTTCTCAGTTAAGAACAAACACACTGAACAAGCACTCAGTAAATCACGTTTTACACAGAACATAAACGACTCTCAACTGAACAACGGTGGGGGAAGATGGACAACACTTGTCTCTATGCAGGTGAAGCGTATTGTTTCCCCAGTGTTGTCATATCAGTTTTCCTGAATTCATTCACCGAACTTTATTGTCAGAGGTAGTATTAAGTAAGAAAAAATATTTAATATGTTGGTGGAGATATCAAACGTGACTTTACTGTAAATGATGTTATTTTTTTAGTATATTTTATGTAAAATTCAATCCTGCTGACATGCGTTTTATATCACATTAAAGCCCTTTCTTTGAAAATTATTATTTTTTTAGGCTATGATATGACTTCTAAAACTGTGTTGTTAAAAAAAGACTTTAAGATTTATGTCAATTTTATTTTTATCATTTTCAACTACTTCCCAATGCAGCACTAACCGTGCAACTATAAACAAATTTGGCGTGAGAGAAACAGCAAACATCGATTCAGAAACGGTTTCAAAATTTTCATTGAGTAGATTTCGACTTTTAACACAATGGTGGTAACGGCGCATTTCTGTTGACGACGATGATGATTTATATGTAGCAGTCCAAGACGATCCGAACCACTCAAATCGAGAAATTTTCAATAAACTCAATGTTGATCATAGTTCTCCATTTATAAAATATTTGAAGAGGAAAGAAAATCAGTAAGTGGACGATGCATTAGTTGATGAGCAACGTGACAAAATTCAAAAGTTACAATATTTTATTTGAAAAACACTGTCGCACACACCATACTCACTGGAAATTTCGTTTACCGAATATTATACTTTTTTAATCTTCAAGATAACTTCTTAAAGGATAAATTTTAATTAATCAAGATGAAGTCGGAAACCTCTTCTGGGGGGTTTCCACTTAAAAATCCCAGACATAACTTATGTCACAAGAATCAATACCCCCATTTCTTGTTTGCAAAAATGTATTCCCTATTATAGTATTTAATTTTATTAAATATATTTAATTTGAAATAAAATTACAGTGTCTGAAATTTGAATTGACTATTCAGGCTTTAATTTAGCATCCTTTCCGCTTCACTCCAAATTTTGGAAAAATAAATTCGATATTGAAAAGAAAAATTTTGAGCTCTTTATATTTGCAGCCTTGTAAAATAATTGACGGATGTAAGCTGTAGTCATGTGTTTAGGCATCGTAATAAAATAAGGTGATGAAAACTGTTTGAGAGATTACACGAGAATTCATTGAAGCCACTACTTTATTCGTATTCAGAGAAAAATACGTCATACAAATCTCATATCATTCTAGCCTCTTCGATAAAGTGCAATTGATGTTTTCGACATTGCTTATAGTTCGGATTATTATGTCTGAAACGTGTAGCTAACTTCTTAAGATTTATTAATCCTTTTAGATGTTCTTTGCAGAAGTTATAAAAGTTAAAAAAATCATGAGCTTATTTATTTTTTCTTTTAAACAACATTTCGACAGATGACATATTTGAGATATCTTATGTAATGGCGAATTTGAATGACGTCTATACTCATTGAATATATACACACATACATAGTAAAAATACTTTAATAAATTTTATTGCACGAAACTCTACATTTGCATTTGGTAATGTGACTAAATAAAAATATGATCATTGTACCTACCATACAATATGTCAATTGTGAATTGAAAGTTATCGTAACAGGCAGTTATCTAGCGAAAGCTACAGTTCATATAAAATTTGTAATAATGTGATAATCTTACTTGAATGAAATATGAAAACCCTCTAGAACAGCTTAATAAATACACTGCTCAAAACAATTAAAGGATATTAAAGTTTTAGGTGGATTTTGTATCTGGGAAACTTTTTAGCTGCTTGATACATGGTCGACAGACATAGTTGGTTATATGATAATAAATTACACATGTTTGGCAGAAAAAAATGCATTTTATTGCGCATTTGTGTACAAAAGGAAAAAACACAATTTGTGCATATGAGAAAAAAAGAATAAGAAAAGGTGTATTCTTCAAAGAAAATCATTTTCAGTAGGGGGTATGGTTTCCACGGGCGTTGAACACCTTTGAGACATGGACTCAATGAGGCTATTAATGACGAGTTGGGGTATTCTGCCCCACTCTTCCAGAAGAGCTCTTTCCAGTTCTTGGAGAGTTTGTGGGGGTTGTTGGGGGCCAGAAACTCGTCTTTCTAGAGCGTCCCAAACGTGCTCGATTGGATTCATCTCTGGAGAACACGCTGGCCATTCTATTCGAACGATTCCTTCCTCGAAAAGGAAATCCTCCACCAGGTTTGTACAATGTGGCCTGCAGTTATCGTCCATTAAAATGAAGATATCTCCTATTGCTGCAGCGTAAGGGACTACAATAGGTCTGAGGATCTCACCCCTATATCGGCGACCAGTCAGAGCTCCATCTCGAATGATGTAGAGGTCAGTGCGACCGTCAATGGAGATGCCACCATACACCAACACTCCTCCACCGCCAAATCTGACACTTTCGTGCACGAACGCAGGATTATTCCTACTGCCACGGTTCCTCCAGATGAAAATACGCCTATTATCCGGATGCACAGAAAAACGGGACTCGTCAGAAAACAGAATATAGCTCCATTCATTTCTTCTCCAGTTGACATGCTCGGTTGCCCACTCCCTGCGGTCGCGACGATGCCTTGATGTTAATCTAACACATACCATAGGTCGGCGAGCATACAGACCTACAGCATGGAGCCGGTTTCGGACAGTCTGAGTTGAAATCGTGGTGCCTGTAGCCGAGCGAAGGTGTTGTTGGAGAAGAGTAGCGTTCATGCTTCGGTGTCTCCGAGCTGTTAACGCTAAATACCGATCTTCATTGGGCGTTGTTGCCCGTCTACGATTTTGCCCTGGTCTTCGGCCTGCACATCCACTCTCCAAAAAAAGGTTTCAGATCCTGGAAATGACACTTTGTGCCACTCCAATGGCTTGCGCTACTTCGGCTTGAGTTTGGCCCCCTTCTAAATTACCAACAATTCTCCAAGCTTCTGAATCTATCAAATGACTTCGCTGAGACATCGTACTCATTGAAACAAAGCAATCACTGAATGCCGATCATCCTTGTCTTCATTCTCTTTTATCCAGTTGAAAGTCAAATTTCATTCGCTGCCGCTGAAGCGACGTTTTTGACGTCCAACTCAAAATTTGCATACTCCACAGTTTGAAAACCAGAAAAATTTACATTTGTGATTCTCTCCTTCTATTTTCGGCAAAAAAATTTCGTTTATATCTTTATTTTATATAAAACTTCAAATATCCTTTAATTGTTTTGAGCAGTGTATTTTAAATAACTTTAATGGAAACAAAGTTTATTTTAAAAAATATCATTTTTTGATAGCCGCAGAAAAGAGATCTGATATGGAGGCCTTTTGCTTAGAATCGCTGCGCATTATTTGATGAAAAAAAAGCACATTTGTTGTTGACATGTCAATTAGTTTGATTAGTATAATCTTCTTGATCCTTTGCTAATTTCTTCTGCTTTAGAGTGACACGAATTTTTATTTTAAAAAAAGACAAGTTTTGAAATAAAAGAATTTTTTTTTTTTTTACTATTGATTATTTTATAATTAAACTGCTATTTAATAAATATGTAACTTAGCTGTTTAATATTTCAGCAGTATTTTATTAAAATACTCTTCAAATATATCAGTGAAATTATCACTGTTATCTTAATGTTTATGCCACTCTAAATTATATGGATTACACAAGAAATAATAAATTCATTTGTCTCGAAAAACGAATAAATTCTGATTAAAGAAATTAGAGACAATAGACTCTAGACAGATATTAGATGACAGATGTTAGAGACTCTCAAATATTGAAAACATAAGAAAAGGTTATCAAAGAATAATTTAAAATGTAATATATTCCTAAACAGAAGTCTATGATTGCATGTTACTTAACTGCACCATTTCAAATGAAAAGATGTAAAAAAAATTGCCATTAAATAAAATCTTATCCATTATTTTTAGGAACAGTAAAGAGATTGATTAATATCACGTGTATGAAAAGCTGGTGAAACGCATATATAATTTAAATTCTGCTATAAGATTTAAGGAATGTAAATTTTATAAATGATCTTTTCAGATATCAATAACGAAAATGAATTTCTTTAAGAGAGTCCTCTCACCTCATAAACAAATTCACCAGGAAAAACATAAATAATTATAAGTATTGGCTATATTTTATATTTTTGTGTTTCTTAGTAAATCTTAGGAGAAAAAGTCGGGGTAATCGAAAAAAGTCACAAAAAAAATTTCTGACAAATGATTTGACTCCAGTAACGACGAATTTTCTTTCCACAGGTACTGGATCAAACTAAAGGTGGTAGTTTTATGAATAGCATATTTCTTACCGTTAGAAAAAATTTAATTTAACTAATTAGGTAGTTTAAATAAAAAATATTTTTTCCGCCTTCCTGTTTTAGAAAATGCGATATGGAAAAACGCACACAGACACAGATCTGTAATATGGCATTGGGTTATCTAGATAAATAAATCTTATCCCTTTTGTAGAGCTCAATTCTTGCATTAGCCGTGGGTATTTGCAAAAAATAATGAATCTGTAAAATTTGGTGCTTTTAGCATTTATCATTGAGAAATGCGAAAAAAAAAAACCCTTACTACTCATACATTTTATTTTAATAATTCTCTCTCACTTTTTTACTTAATTTCTATTCAAAATAAAAATTAAATAATCAATAAATTTAGAAAGAGTAACATTTAAAATTCTTTCTATTTTGGTTATATATATATATATATATGAGGAGCCCAGAAGCCAAGGGGTACAAGTGACAAAATGTGGAATTGGAGTAAATTGAGTTTAAAGAAAATTGATGTTAAATTGGAACATCAATAACAATTGGCTAAATTGAAATAGGAAACATCTGCTTGTTGCATTCTAATCTTTGAAATCTCATTTCAATAACTGTTAAAAAAATAGAGTACAATTTTCTTTAAATGTATAACTAACCAATAGTGTTTGTTTTTCGAAAAAAGTGGCTTATCTCTATAACTCCCAAAAATAATCAGAAAATGCCTATATTTCTTTACCTGAAATGAAAAAAGCATATTTCCAGATACCCTGTGCACTAACTAAATTTTTTCAATTTTGTCACTTATACCCCTTGGCTTCTGGGGTCCTCATATGTATATATATGTAATTTTCAACAAAAAAATTACTTTAAATTTACTTTTTATTGCCTAGCACATTTTTCTACAGCTCGCCATTTATTTATTGCCATAACATTCGTAGAATTCTTTGTAGTGATCTCAAAAATCAAAAACTGCGTTTCTCACAACACTTGACACTTTAATTCTTTCATTGTTTGAATAATTTGAGATTTTGTCAACTCCCCATTCCACAACTCAGCTATTTCACAATAAAAGGGATAATAATTGTACGCTATAAATCACCTTTAATCTCATAAAATAATTCATTCTTACTAATATACCTTATTCTCTGATTTTATCTTTGGTTTATGTCCAATATCTCCTACGCATGTTGCTAGAATTTCAAAGAAGCAACTTTGAAAATTGCTGAACTTAAATTTAAACTATTTATTATCATTCAAGTTTGAAACCTTATGAAGTATTACAAAGAACACCAATTTTATTTTAGAAAAGTTCTTTTTTATGCAAAGCTATGCGTGATATCAGATTAAATTTTGGTGTTCTATCAAGAAAATGTATTCTATACCTTTATGACAAAATGTCTAATGTTCCATTAACATATCAAGATTCTGCTAACATTTACTTTGCTTTAGTAAAAATCACCCATTTTACAATTATGATATTTTTTTAGTTATTGAAAAATATATACCAAAAGTAATTATATAATTACTTTTGCATAATGATTCGCCGATGCTGGGTTTGTTTGTGTCTCTTGTTAGGCCTCGTGATTGTGTGCTTATGAAGACTATTCCATCTTGTGCTGTAGTGCAGTCTACCAACATATGGAAGTAAATTATGGCCAGATGGGCATCGTTGACGTAGCTTAAATAGTCAAGCATTTCGAGCACTATTCCAGGGGTTTTCCGAGTTCAAACCCCGGCTTGGATATTTTTCACCTTATGGGTTCTACGCCTAGTTAGCAACTGATAATTCACGTACTAAATATCAAAAAGTAATTATTTTATTTTTCGCAAAGTACATTTAAGTATTTTCAAAACTATAATGTTTAGAAAAGAATAAATTTATTTATGTTTGTTATGCAGATAAAGTCACTAATTTTCAAAACAACTATAAAGGATAGATAAAATCTTCTGTATTATAAAGTTTCTGATTACATTTTCTAGAATGACATTTATAATGAGTTAAACCATAAACTTAAATTATTAAATGGACCTGTCTGATGTAGCATCCAACATTCACGTAATTTTGTATGTTAATGATACAATTCGCTACAGATAGCGACAAATACCGAGTTAGTTTAATGTGGAAAAATGCAAAAAAGAATAATATTTTGTTTTAACAATAGTTGGATTTTTTGTGTGTATTCCCATTTATTGGAGAAAATGTATAGTGCACAAAATTGTTGGGCAATCTTCACATTTCTCAGTGGCAATCCGAAAATGATTTGTAAATTATGTCTCTTTTTTTATTTCATTTCTACAAAAAACATTTTTCATTACAAAACTGGTTAAAAAATTACAAAAATTGACTAAATTAATTTTAAGTGCGTACATGTCACTATTTAAATATGTACATATTAATAGACCTTTACGTCTCTTATGAAATAAACATTGTTATGACATTAAAACAGAAATATAAATTTAAAATAAAGTGAATTTCTTTAATAAATGGAATACTTTAACCAATTCTAAAAATTGTTCTGACACCTGGCAGTAAATCATTTAATTTAAAATGAAATATTTAAAACAATATATATATATATTGAGTTTTTAAACAATAAAGGAATAGTTTTATTTACCATTTGATGTCTTTGAAAAAGAAATGCAGTGTCATTTTAATTACTGTTTGTCTGTTTGAAAAAAGAAAAAGCCACTCAGAATTAATTTTCTGTAAAAAACATATTTTTTTACGTTGTGAAGAATTTTTATCATTATTATAAAAATACGATGTTAATATATGCTATTGTTTTTAAAATGAAGAGATGGAGAAAAAAAAAAATTCAGAATGCTAAAATTCTTAATTTATAGTTTCGTTATTTTTATTCTTTTATTTATTTATTTTTAATAAATATATGTATTTAATTAATAAAAGAGTATTATATGTCATATTATATTATTCCAGAATAAATTGTTAATTTAGAAATAAATAAGCTTATTATAAACTGAAAATGTTAGTTAAGATATTATTTAAAAATATGCACATAGATAGAAGCAAGAAACTTTATTAAAATGTACCAATTAACCTGAACGTAATATTTCTACATTGGTGAGACATGTGAAGAGAGAAATTTTGACAAACCTAAATTTCTTTGCACGTTTTTTGCTAAAAGGATTTAATTTTAATTCCTAAAACTATCACAAAAACGCATTTTGATATCTGGAATTATCTATGATGTTCACATTCTTTCGAGAACTAACAAAATAAGTTTGCTTTTATTTTTCATAGTCCTGTTACTCATTTGCGCGACTGAAAATAAAATATATAGTTTATTACTTGCAAGAAAGGTCTCCATACGTGCATAGTAAAACAATTCAGTGTGTTCTTTTCGCTTTGATATACAGGGTGATTTTAAATTGTTTTTTACAAAAAAAGTATGATAGTACACTTCAATACAAACAATATGAAATAGGAAACAAGAGTCCCAAACGTTTTCCGCCATTAAAGTTTAGGATCCAAAATGTCAAATAATCATAAAAAATGGAAAAATTGGTCTATTGATTTGCGGTTTTCACTAAAACTATTATTCATGTCAGTATTGTCTTGAAAATAATTTATAAAGATAGATTTTAAAAAAATGCCAATAGAGGGTGCTTGACACTTTGGAGTAACGAACAACTGTTTTTCGCCATTATTTTTTGCATCTGATTATATGTTTTCGGAAGCTCAGACTTAAATTTAAATTTTGAGCTCAAAATCTGAATAGTAGGATGTGGTTAAGTAGCGCAAACTGAACTGTGTTCAAGGAGAGGAGGCGGATGTTCAAATTTCAAATAATTACAGAAAACGGAAAAATTGGTCGATTCGTTTGAGGTTTAAAATAAAAATATTCTTTAAGTCAATACCTTCTTTAAAATAAATTTTAAATATAAATTTCAAAAAATTCCGTTAGAGGGAGCATTAAACTTCAGAGTAACCTAAAACTAATTTTGACCGTTATTTTTGTATCTAAATAAATACTTGAAAAAGCTTATTAAATGTTTTCGGAAGCTTAGATTTAAACTTAAATTTTGAGCTCAAATTTCGAATCGTTGGGAGGGGTACAGAAGCGCAAGCTGAAGTGCGTTTAGGAGTAGAAATTTATTCCTCCCCCCCCCCCCCTCGAACACTCTTCGATTTTGTGCTACTTAAACACTCCTAACTATTAAGAATTTGAGGTTAAAATTTAAGCATTTTAATGAGATTAAAAAACTAACGTTTAAAAATAGTTGTAAGTTACTCTATAGCGAGGAGGCTATCGGCATTTTGTGAAATTTATCTTTAAATTTTATTTTCAAGAAAATATTGATTTAAAGAGTATTTTTAGCGAAAACCGCAAACGAATCGACCAACTTTTCCGTTTTTTTTTATAATCATTTGAAATTTGAACCCTCTGAAGGCAGTTTAGTTTGTGATACGTAACCACTTATAACTATTCAGATTTTGAGATAAAAAATTAAGTTTAAGTCTAAGCTTACGAAAAAATTTAATGAGATTCAAAAAATATCGGCAAAAAATAGTTGTTCGTTACTCCAAAGTCTAAAGCCTCCTCTGTCGGCATTTTTGAAATTTATCTTTATATTTTATTTTCAAGAAAATACCGATATAAAGAATAGTTTTTATGAAAACTGCAAATCAATCGACATATTTTTCCGTTTTTTATCTTTATTTGAAATTTTCGACCCTAAACATTAATGGCGGCCATCTTCTTTGGAAAACGTTTGGGACCCTTGGTTTCTATTTAATATTGTTTGTCTTGATGTGTACTATCACCCCTCTTTTATTGTAAAAACAATTGAGAATCATCTGTACATGTTTATAAGGAGATTTTCGGCGAAATCCCTTTAAAACATTCGTAAAAAAATGAACATTTCTTCTATTTTTGGTTGGCGACAAATAAGTCAGTACTTCATTATTTACTAATATGTTAGCACGATAGCTTCATTGGTAAAAAAATATTTTTATTTAATTTTAACAAATACTTTTATAATACATATCTAATGTTCATGGGATTATTGGATAGGTATGAAAAATTTCCAAAAACTAATTTTATTCTATAGTATTAGATGTAGTAATAAGTTTTAGAGCGAAATTTGTCTGGCGTTTAACGCAAAATAACGCACCAATCAGCAGACCGCATTTGTGTTATGTGATAAGAACTATTTCAACGTTTTCAAATCGACGCAAAATCTAGGAGAAAAGTTAAAGTAAAGTTGAAATTTTGAAGGTCTAAGATGTCATATGAAAAGTCATTTATTCGTCACTGCATTCGTTATCAATTTCACCAAGGAAAAAGTGCTTCAAAAGTATATCAATCAATGTGTTCTGTTTTGGGAGAGAAAATCGTATCGAAAAACACATGCGAATTTTGGTGTCGCGTTTTAAAGACGGTGATTTTGATGTTTGAGATCGAGACCGTAGCGGCGCTCCACTGAAGGCTAGTCATAAGGATTTTCAATCTCTACTTGATGAAGATGCATCTCAGACGCAAAAAAGAACTTGCTGAACCATTAGATATATCCCAAAAAACGATTTGTAATCGTTTACAGGCAACGGGAAAGATTTAGAAGGCAGGGAGATGGTTGAAACATGCACTGAGCCAGAAAAACAAGGATGAGCGTGTCTTCAAGTGCATAAATCTGCTAAACAGGCAACATAGAAAATCTTTCTTGTGAAAAATCGTGACGGGAGATTAAAAATGGATATGTTATGACAATCCGAAACGCAAAAAAACATTGGTTGAAACCTAGTGAAGCCGCAACATCAACGCCAAAACGATCCATTCACTGCAAAAAAGTTATCCTCTGCATCTGGTGGGATATGAAGGGTGTGCACTATTACGAACTGTTGGAGCCTGGTATAGGTGTAACAACTGAACGCTACATGCAACAATTGCTTCAATTGAACCAGGAAATCGGTCAAAAACGTCCATTTACTGGAAAATTTTTGCTCCCAGTGTAATTGCTCCATGACAATGCCAGGCCTCATGTTGCAAAAACAGTCAAGGACACGTTAGTAACTCTTGGCTGGGAAGTTTTGGAACACCCGGCGTATAGTCCAGACATAGCCTCTTCGGACTATCATTTGTTTCGGTCGATGCAGAATGCCTTGTCTTCTGTACACTCCCGGACAGTGGACGATGTGCGAAATTGGGTTGATGATTTCATCGCGTCAAAAGACGAATAATTCTACACTGCTGGCATCCGTCAACTGCCCGACTGATGGCAAAATGTGTTAGATAACGATGGAGATTATTTTGATAAATAAAGATATTATTCTTAGATCTTAATTGCATATTCATTTTTCTGAAAAACGCTTTAAAACTTCTTACTACACCTAATAAAATAGCATGATTTGTTTAGGATTAACTGATAGCATATATTTTATGTTTTACCTTTTCAAAAATAGCAAACATTGGATTATTATTTCACATGAAAAAGAGACATAAAAAACTAGTAAATCTGCAGATCAGGAGCCTCAACGTCAGCTTTCTACATAATTTTTTTAAAACACACTTTGGACAAACATCAACTTTTTGGAAACTGTAATTTAAGATTTTCAAATTACGTAATTATTTATAAGATTAAAAAAGAAGTTTTCAGCCATCAAATCCGTTAAATTAAAATTTTAGTTATGTTAGGATATTTTGAAAATTTAATGATCTATTATTTTTGCTTTTTTATTATAATATAGGAGATTTCTTCAGGGGGGCTCCGCCCCCCCCTGAACCCCTCGTAGTCTCATTAAATTTAAATTTGCAACTTTCTATTAATTGTGCTAATGGTTATCATATATCTTGCATTTCTTTATACATTTTTATTTAAAAGGATAAGTAACAGTTTCGATAAGCATTTTTCATTAACCTCATACTTCTACATTCCTGCCAATCTCAAACAACTAAATCTGTTGTATCAGGAACTTTTTAAAGTGTGAACTCAGTAATCTAGAGTTTTACAATTTTTTTTTTCCGAAAACAAAAGTTTGATTGTATTTTGCTGCAATTATCGAGGAACAGACAGAAGAACAGACTAACAGACGGAATAAACAATAAATTTCGCACGATTTCATGAAAAATAAAATTCGAGTCACCAAAGTAAGCCTTCACTGAGATTTCGGCAATGACGTCATTATTCATGAGTTATTGATATCCATGTTACTTGTATTTTTAACAACTACTATAAAATACCTGTTTTATTTCAATTATGACGTCATATTTTACGAAGTGAAATGTTTGTTAAAAATATAATTCTTTTTTATTTCTTTTACTTCTAATTATGTCCCCATTTTTGTCAGAAAAATTCTTATTAACGAAACAAATATCCGTGTTTAATATTTAGCAAAAGGTACTATATCTATTGTTATTTTAATTCTGACGTCATATTTATTTATTTTTTTCTTAGTTTAATTTCTCGAATGGAAATTGCTCAATTGAAACTTATTGCTGTTGAAGAATAATTATTCCAGATTTTAATTTTATTGGCAACGATAAAGGAAATTGGTTAAATTGTATCTAAAAAATCTCTATTGATTGTGCATGAAAAAGAATGAAATTTTGAATTATTAAGAAAAATATTTGAATAAAATTAATAAAACATAACCTATGTTTTTTTCTGGGCTATGTTATATTTATATGCAAAGATACAAAGACATTAATTAATTCATCAGTTTTGATGTTGACTTCATTTAAATTTTCGTACACGCTTTCAAATTATGGATAAGGATTAGGGTGAATGGTTGCTTAGCAACCATTATGAAAAAATAAAGAAAATGAAATAAATACATTTGAAATAAATAAATCTCTAAAACAATTTAGTTTATGTTATTGGAACACATTTATAAAAAATCTCCAAAATTTACAGTAACAATTTAAAAAATCTGACAAATGCTTGGAAAAAATTTCAAAGCAATACGAATAATTTAACCGATAAATTTCAGTATCCATTTATCATTGAATTCCATTAATCAAATGTGTCATTTTTTCCCAAGGAAAAAAAATAAAATTGAAAATCATTGGATTTGCCGTAGAAAAGCATTATTGCGGAAAATAAAATATTCTATATTTTCCGAACGAATGAATCAAATGTAACAAAAAACTATACAGCTTAATCCCAGTGTCTCACAAACATACCCACTTAATTTCAAGTCAATCGAATTCTTTTTGTGTCAGTTATCGCGGAACAGACAGACAGACAGAAACAAAAAAAATTCCGTGTCTCCAAAGTAAGCCTTCACTGACGTTTCGGCAATGAAAAAGGAGACATAAAAAATAAGTATATTTTATGCAATAAATACTTTTACACTTTAAAATATCTACAATAAGCATGACAACATTATTTCATTAACTAATTATGCATTAAAATCTCTTTTAAATTAAAAAATAATTCTCTTAATAAAAGTATTTAAAATTTTCCTAAAAATGTTTAAAATATCAGTTTTAGTAATTATCAATCTTTCCCCTTTTATATGATACGTCGATGTTTGTCCCTAGTGTATATAAAATATTTGTCCTAAGATGGATGTAGTAGAATATCGAACCCTAATGCCTTAGATGCCCATATGTTCAAGTTCAGAATTATAGCTGCTATATTAAAATATTTTCAAAGGGCGAGATAAAGTTTTAAAGGCCTATTTTTTGAAGGTTTTTTTTTTAATAGTCAGGTTTAGGGTGAAGGCCGATATGGAACTTATAAAGCGAGATTTGTGACAGGCCACATCACTAATACCGAATCCAAATGAAATACCGAGATATCATCAAATACCGAATCCAAACGACCGTAGCTTTGACTCATCGACTGTTACAAATCCTGCTTTATAAGCTCCAAATCAGCTTCTCATCTGCAACCCACCCCTCTTTCACTTCTCTCTCCAAAAATATGGTAATATAGAAGATACAGTTCTGAAAATAAACACGTATCCATTAGAACATTAGACTTCAATATTCCACATCGCAGTACAAATATTTTATATACATACTATTTTTAACGCAATCAAACTGACTGGTAAATTTATCATTCGAATTGAATATTTCCATCTAAGCGAAAAATTGCCCAGGTCGGGAATGGAACCCAGATCCTTGGCTTACAGGGCCAATCTACACATTAAATCCTATACCGTTTACGCAAACCGTGTAAGTTAATTAAAATGATAGTATATCTACGTACCCATCGTTATATGGAGTTCCTTTACCTGTCTTCGTAACACACCAGATGTTATGGCCAATAAGATTATCTGAGCGAGAAATGCTCGTCGGTTATCTCCCAGTTAACTTAAACAGTAAAGCATAAGCCCTGTAAGCAAAGTATCTGGGTTCGATTCCTTGCCTGGGCAACTTTTCGCTCAATTGGAAATGTTCAATTTGTATTTTTTATCCATTAGAGACAATAATTGATGAACTACCCACGTAGGTTCATAATGTAAACAATGATGAAAATATTTATCAGAGATTTTTTTCATATCAGCTTTGCATAATATGATAAAATCCTTGGATGTGAATGCAAATTTCGTCTAACACAACACATCTGTTCCTGATTTCAGCTGCATTTTAAATAATAGAATGCGTGAAAAATTCTATGATTATAGGGTTCGGTGTGTTTTCTCTTTTAACCCTTTATCTACCGACGGTACATATAAATACCATCAAAATAACTAATTATAAAATTCTTTTAATACGTCAGTTAGTTGTAATACTGTTTAGAATGAGTTACAGATACAGGACTTTATCTTGCTCCAAAAGCATTATGGGTTATACGAAACAGAAATATTTATAAAAGGAAGATTTCTTTTGTCTTTGCATCTCTTCAGCTTTATTGGCGCTGAGAGTGTGGAATGGGGATTTTTCAATGCAAAAATTTTTCTATATTTCTATTGTAAGAACGGGATATTTGTACATTTTATAACTCTACAAAATATCAAAAAATAATTATAAATAAAAGATGTGAGTGGAGTAATAAATAGGGTGGATCGAAAAGTATAGGAGAAATATTTTTCTTCAGAAACCATAATCGACGCGGCGTGCAAAAATTGCCTTTTATGCATACTAGTTTACAGGGTTTTTTTTATTAAAATCCATTCATATCTTCCGGTGCCCCAAGCGCCCCAAAAATAATTAAAAATTGAATTTTGTTATGATTTTTTTTTAAATGTTTTGTTTATTAATTTTTTCTAAATTACTTTTGACACGGTGTGCAAAAGCTATCTTTTATCTATCTTAGCTTACATATTTTTTTAAATAAAATTCATTCATATCTTCCGGTGCCCCAAGCGCCCCAAAAATTATTTAAAATTGAAATTTTCTTTTTAAAATATTATTTGTTTTATTTTATTTTATTTTACTTTACTTTTTGAAATTCATTTAGCACCGCGTTGTTATTAGTATACTGTAGTTCTCATATATTTTTTAATAAAAATCCATTCACATCTTTAATGCACCTAGTATAATTAAATACTGAATTTTTTTCAAAAATGTTTTAAGAATTATAATTTACTAAAGATATTTACAAATTTTGAAAAACAGTACAATTAATGACGTATAAAGTTATAAATAACTTTAATTTTACAATAATAAGTTACATATAAATTTAAAAATCAAAGCATTAAATCATAAAAATTATAAAAATTGAGCTTTCATAGAGAAAAGTTTTATGTCCTTCATCTTGGAGATTTGCATATTTTTAAAATTTGTAATTTTTTTTCTGGTATCAAAATGTTTTATATGTCTTCTTGATTTTATTCTATTCAATATGAAACAGTGTCTCTTTTCTTTTCCAGACACAGTTTATGATGCCTCAGACACCAGACGAACGCATCTTTCAACCGCTTGGATATGGCATGGATATTTTGACCATTGATTCGTTTTTACTACTTTTATCAAATCCTCAACGTCTTCGCAGGGCACATTCATCAAAAGATGTGGTTCAAAACGTCCAACTCGTTGCCAGTCAATGAGTTCAAAATAATCCTTCGCTTTGAAGTTTATTTGGCGTAATTGAAATTTTTTCACTTCTGGTGATTTTCTATTTTTATTTCTAGCATATATTAGCTTTCGTATTGCTTAAGATCTGATATGCTTTCCGCTATCTGTGAACATTGTTTATAACAAATTTTCAGAGTGGTATACCAAATAATAAACTATAAAAAGTTAATTTTATACATTTAATGACATACGATAAACGATTTCTGATCCTCTCGATCTACGTTTTACGTTAGATAAATCATTCTTTAACTGTTAATTTTACTTGTATTTTTTAGCTCAAATTTTGCATGAAAATCGATTTTCTGGCACTTGAAGGAATTTATGAAAGTCGAAAATAGTATTTGGATGCATGCTAATATACTAAAAAGGCATCTTTTGTATCCCGCTGATAAATTAATTTATAAGAAATTAAAAAAACAAAAATTATAAATTTTTATAAAAATTTCAATATTTTTAGTATTTTTGGGACGCTTGGGACACCGAAAGATATGAATGGATTTAAATAAAATAAACTGTATGAAATAATACATATATAAGGCAACTTTCGCGACCTGCGCCATACATAATTTTTAAACAAATTAAAAAACAAAAAAAATACAAACATTTATAAAAATTTCAATTTGTAACTATTTTTGAGGCGCTTGGGGGCACCGGAAGATATGGATGGATTTCAATTTTAAAAAAAATTATGTAAACTAGTATGCCTAAAAGGCAACTTTTGCACCCCGCGTCAATTCGATTATCCAAATTTCGATTTTTCGATCCACCCTAATGTATATATCTTATAAATATTATTGGTCATTGCTGAAAACCATTCTATCTATGCTATCTGGTATATTGCACGCACTTATTAAAGAAAAAAACCTATAGGTAGCTCCTCGCAGGTTTTGATTTCTATTCCAATTAGCCCACAAAAAGGTGTAGGACCAATTGTTGCACCATCTAAAGAATTTAATAAATGTCGTAAAGGCAACTCATTCGTATGAAGTAAACAAATGCACCATTGTAAAAGTCTATTGAGTTCCAGATACAACAGGTGAATAACTCCTCTTTTGTGTCCAACATTTACATTTGTTCCATCGCATCCAATTATTTTAAGTTCCTTTAGTTGCATGCTATTTGATAAAAAAAAACTCATTATTTCTTCTTTTACAACTTTTGCTTCGCCAGTTGAAACTGTAATGTGTCTAATATACAGAGAGTCATGTTCTTTTAAAAGTGTATAATATTCTTTCTTTCTGGTTTTTGTGTAGTATTTGGTTCCTTTTATCACTTGCACTTTTGTGTTATCCTTTCTTTCGTCGAAATATGATCCCGTTAAATTAGACAGGGATACTTTTAAATTGCTTTTCTCAGCAACTAAATTTCAAATATTTGTACGCTGTTGACGAATTTTGTTACGATCTACTACATTCGAAGTGTCGCTTTTGTGTACAATTCCAATATCTTGTAAAACAGGACTTGCAATTGAAGCAGCTGCTCCATCTGAAATTCCGTATCTATCACATTGTCTTTCTACGGAACGAAAATTTACATACGATAAACGATTTCTCACCCTCTCGATTTATGTTTTACATTAGATAAATTATTCTTTAACTGATAATTTTACTTGTATTTTTTAGCTCAAAATTTGCATGAAAATCGATTTTCGGCAAATACTTAAGAGTTTTGGTGCACTGGAAGAAATTTATCAAAGTCGAATAATTATTTGGGTGCATGCTAATATACTAAAATGGCATCTTTTGTGTCCCTCTGATAAAGTAATTTATAAGAAATTCAAAAAAAAAACAAAAATTATAATTTTTTATAAAAATTTTAATTTTTTTACTATTTTGGGGGCGTTTGGGGCACCGAAAGATATGAATGGATTTAAAAAAAAAAAAAAAAAAAAAAAAAGGTGTGATCTAATATATATATAAGGCAACTTTCGCAAACCGCGCCAATTTTTTTTAAATTAAAAAACAAAAACAAATTATAAAAATTTATAAAAATTTCAATTTTTAACTATTTTTGAGGCGCTTGGGGCACCGGAAGATATGAATGGATTTCAATAAAAAAATATATGAGAACTAGTATGCATAAATGGCAAATTTGCACCCCGCGCCGATTTGATTATCCAAATTTACATATTTTCGATCCACCCTAGTAATAAAATCGCACAATCCCTGTAAATTCAAATTTAATTAATCCTTCTAAATTTTGTTTGAATATTTATTAAATGATTATGTATAAATCTTTTAATTTTGTACAGACAATTTGTGTTAAAATGCTTTAGAATGTAAAATTTTGATGAATTCGTAATACGATAGATAAAGGGTTAAAAAGGGAACTACGACGAAAATATAAATCAGATACAATATTTATTCACATTTAATAGTCTAGCATCAAATAATATAAATTTTACTGACTGACCTACCAGGCGTTGTCCAGTCTTGCGATAATAACTTAAATATATCTAAAATCGAGTTTGAATGTTTTACATATTTAACTTTAAAAAAATTCTAAAAGATCATAGTGTAAAAGAGACGACTGACCTTGTTTCTGTAAGAACTTTTGACTGTAAATGAATATCTATCCAAATGAAATAAAAGTTGGGATCTTTATGAGCTTCAGCAACGTACTGCGGTGTGCTATATTAGATCTAATTGTTATTTCATTTATATTTCCAAGAAAAAGATCGGCAGTTTTTGGGCTTTAAAGATATCTATAATCAACGATAAATGAGTTTATATATTTAAGAGAAAATCTTTCCAAAGGAACCTAGTGGTACCTAGTAGCTCTTGGCAACTGAAATGTACTATCTTCTCATTTCTTTTTCCATATTAAATCATTTAATATTTAAAAAATATCTAAAACAAGTTACACACTGAATTATTGTTCACACGCGTTGACATTTTTATTGTATAAATATAATAATTTCGGAAGCACATTATTGATTTTCATGCTAGAATATTGATATTTACTTAAAAGTTTTATCTCTCATCCACCCCCTCCCTTTTTACATAGAAATCCAACGGTATCATTCATTTAATTATTTTTTCTTTTGCATGAAAAAATTATCTATAAATATAATTAATTTAAGATATTAAAATTTTAGACCAATAGTGCAAAAATAAGTTTACGTTACAAGAATAAATAAGCATGTGCAGCATTAACCTTATGAGAAAATGTGTTGATTTGAAGCATAGTTAATTTTTCACATGAATTTCAAAATTTTGAAACTCTTTGAAATTTCAAACTATTTTTTTAGAATTAATAATTCTATTAATTATAAAACGAAGACGTCTCTCAAAAGTTAAATCATCGTGCCAATAAATTGCTAAACATTGAAATTTTCGATTAAAGGATTTCTTAAAATTAACAATTGGATACATTTAAAGTTATGCATGACAGTTATTTTAGTCAGTCACACTCTTGTCTACTTGTTAAATAAACCAAATTTATTGGATATAAAATATAAAATCTGTTGTAATGAAAATGAGGAAAGGGATTTTCTAAATAACACAATTTTTACTGCTACCACTATGTAAATGATGTCATATATGATTACATGTACATGTATGATTACATGCGTGTAAATATTTAAAGAAATTAAAAAAAAAGTTTTTTTACCTAAACGCTATATTACATTTGCTATTGAGTATAGTAAAAAATTGTAAATATAAAAGTTATAGAGTATTTTATCCTGTTTAGGATTATGATTTACAAAAAAGACGATATAGCAACAGGTCACATTTTTAAAAAGCCTCCCCCCCCCCCCCAACAAAAAAATGTCTCCAAATTTTGTTAGTTTTTCTCTATAAATAACTCTATTTTGGGGAAACTTTCCTAGTAAATTTGATTTTTACATGATGGTTTTAATATCTACAAGTTAAATGAAAATTTATACTATATTTTTTGCATGGTAACGCCTTTTTTTATACATTTCAACTGGACATCTTATTAACGAACTTAAATTCTTTGTCACTAACAAGGGGACCACCAAACATGGTGCACACAGATTTTATTGATTTCAAAGTATGTTTTTGGGGTCATACCACTAATTATTCTGGTGAAAGGGTTTCTTCAAATGGGCCTTGGTTTTTGAGAAATCGGGGGTTAAAGTTCAGCGTATGCTTCAAATATCTATTAGTACATCTTCCAAATGTGGATTCATGGCGCCGTGCGAACACGCGGGTTTACAGTTCGAAAGAATGTGGGATCTAGTCCCGCCTCGGCTTTTTATTATTATTTTTACTTGTGTTTATATTTTTCACGCGTTACAAATTTTATATAAAAATGGATATTCAACAGTTTTCAACCTTTTGATATTTTCTGAAGAGGGTAGTTTACTTTTTCAATATTTATTATTATTATTATTATTATTAAAAATGTGGTACACATGATGAACTGACTGCACTTCAGGGTTCAACTAAAAGTACATTTTGTAAAAAATAAATAAATGAAAAGGCGTATGTAATTAAAATTTTAAAAAGTATAAGAAAATTTAAATATTTTAAAATCTCCACCACTTTGATTAATCTAAAATATTGATATTTAATAATTTTTTTTATGTTCAAATATGTATTACACAATACTATGCATGGATTATTAGATAATCTAATATTACATTTAATATGTTTTTTAAATTGATAAAAGTTGCGTAAAGTGGTTAAATCTAACACATCTTCATATATACTTTTATTAATAACAATAATAATAATAATAATAATAATAATAATAATTTCATGTGTATATTTAACACATATATAACAAAAAAATGTACAAAACATTTTAAATCTCTGTATCAAATACAAAAAAAGCCTTAACATTTTAAAAACATGAAAGTAAAGAAAATATGAACATAGGAGGAAAAAAATAATAAAGTTATCATTTGTGTGAGGAATTGCGCCGTGTGTATTAACAAAATTAACAACATCTTAAGATATAATTGTCGCATGGGTAAAAACGAGATATTAAAATATTCACAATTAAACCGGCTTAAAAGAGAAAAAAATATAGTATTTCTATATGTATGGTAAATTTTATCTCATTAACAAACGATTTTTTCACTCCAGTTGAATTACGGAAACAGTTTTTTGATTTGTAATAAAAAATAGTTTAAAATGTAATCTGTCATATCTTATTTGTGCAAACGATAAATTTGTTGAGGTTGAACTTGGGAGATAAGTATACTTACAGAAAATTGGAAAATTGAAAATTTGGATATCTGGTAACAACTTGTATTTTAGCATTACTGCATTAATATTTTATTACTCTTTCGAAGTTATGCATTACTTGAATTATCTAATTCTAAAAACATTTTAAAAGTTTCACCCGAAAATTATTTTGCATTATTGATACTATAAAAAGATAAATTTTCATTTAAAACGGTATAAAATAAAAATAAAAAAGCGATAAAAAGGAAACATCATTATTTCAGAATTGTGATTAAAGTAAAAAATGTGCATAATAATTAAGAAAAAAAGTTCCCGGCAAAAATTAGTTTTGCTGTTTTGTCAATAGAAATATAAGTTTAAAAATTGCAGCAAAAAATAAATTTCCCTGAAAAAATTCAAAAATGTAAATATAATTTATTAAGAAAATATCAAAAGCTGTAGCAATTTTTCTAGTAGTAAACGTACTTAAAATTTGTAAAGCGTAAAAGTTACAAAAAAGAAAATAAAAAGCCAAAGCGGGACTCGATCCCACAAGCTTTCGAACAGTAAGCCCGCGTGTTGGCACGGCGCCATGAATACACAATAAATACACATTCGGAAGCTGTACTAATAGAAATTTGAAGTATACGCTGAACTTTAACCTCCACTTTCTCAAAAACTAAGGCCCATTTGAAGAAAATCTCTCACCAGAATAATTATTGGTATGACCCTTACAACATGCTTTGAAATCACCAAAATCTGTGCGCACCATGTTTGGTGGGCCTGTTGTAAGTTCAGTTGTTTCTTTAGAGCAACAAAATATTTTCTGATAAAGGATCATGAGACTTTCCAACATTTTCGGAACAATTCCAATATTTTTTTCGTTATTTCAGTTCGTTTCTTCAAATTTCTATTTAAGGGTTGCCAATTAAATTAAAATGTTCGCCCGTGTCTCCAGCAAGCAACGTCTTCTTTTGATTTTTAAACATATAAATTTTTTATATATTATTATTAAAGGAATTTTTAATAATATAGATAGTTTATATAACACTATTATTTTATGCATTATTTAATCAATATAAAAATATATATACCATTCAATTGAGCTATAAATATTGCAATCCGGAAAGACAATGGATAAAGGAAATGCTATCTGAAGGGTTTTTGAATCGATGGATTAGAAAATAGTTATTTGTAAAAACATAGGAAGCAATTTGTATTGTTTCAACTATGCAATATATATATATATATATATGACATTTTGAAGTTGGGAGCCAGAAACATCATCGCCGGGGTCCCCGTTCTACCGCACAGAAGTCAATGCAAGCGAGGAAAAAAAATTAGTAAATAAATTTAGAGGATCCAATAAATTAGTCATTGGCTGCTGCAAGTTACTTTATTAAACTGTACTCATGAGAGAGGGAAAGGCTCCTTTTGCAAACTATCTTTAACCGAAATATCCAAAAGAATATTTCATCATTTACTTCAACAAGCCGTAAGTCGTACTCATCGAAGAAAAAACCCAAGAATCTTCCTTCTCAAGTCTAAGCTTTCTTTCTTAAATCTAAAAAGAAAATTCTCTAGTCTCGAACCGTCAGTTTTCCATGTAAACATAACTCATGCCCAGAGTCGAGATTGTATTCCACAGACGATAATTTAATTTTTTTTAAATATTATTTTACTAATTTATAATCGACACAGAATTTCAAATATCCTGTGCAAACGATCATTTTGCAGCCGATTAATTTTAAGAGAAAAAGAAAAGAAGTGAATTTATTGTTATGCACACATATCGAATGTTTAAGGAGAGAAAATAAATAAATAGATAATTGAAAATAATTACATTTTTGAAAGGCATGGTTTCGGAATAAATTTAATAAGACTTTTTTTAAAAATGGTTGATAAAAACATAGAAAAAAAGAGTTTTTTTGGAATATTAAGGAATAAAGTTTAATTAAGAATATTTTTAATTTAGAGCCATCTTTTAAATTTACGCGCATTGGAATAAATGTTTTTTAAAGAGAATTAAAAATTTATATCGTTTCCATAAAGATTAATAGATTAGATCTAGAAACAAGATTTTAATTTAATAAGTTGAACTAAGTACGGAATATTGTTATAAGGAAATTAATATAGTATAAAGGTTAATTTTGGTGGAAAAAATTTTAAATTTGTAATATATATATATATATATATATATATATATATATATAGAATAAAAGCTTATTTTTTCACTATATTATTTTTCACAGTAAAAAAAAAAATATTATACTGTTAATTTAAAATTATATATTTATGTGCCAATTAATTTCAGTCCGTGAGTTTAAATTAATTCTTGGAAGCAATTAAAGGGGATTAGAGAATTAAATAACATCAGAATATATTATCGTTGAATTATTTATTATTAATACATTTTCTATTTTTTTTTAATCTTTTAATACAGATAAGACTATTAAGCGTTTGTAGAGTTTTTAAAAAATTATGCACTTTGTTATGACACTTCTGAGATAATTAATTTCTTCATTTGCCTTTTTTACTGACTTTTATTTTATAATAATTATTCCCCTGTTAATAACTTTGAACGTTGTACTTAAAAAAATATAAGACCAAATATTTTTACCATTAATTCGTCTGATTTATTCCAAAAACAGTGATTGTGTCAACACAATAAAAATGACAATGAGTATAGAAAAGTCGGATCTATTTAAATATTATTTTTCTGATATAATTAACAGCTTAAGTTAATTAACATAATAAAAGCATTTGTAGAAAAAAAAATAAAGATTTTTTTATCACACAAATTTATTCTTGAATGAATGAATAAGCATTTGTTAAATAATAGAAATATTTTTGTAAAATTTCTATATCAACTTAATGATTTGCCCTAAAAAATAAATTTTTAAGCACACATTATTGAACTGCATCTGCTATATTATTAACAGAATTCTAAAGATACTTTACTACATTACAGTATTTTGGTTAGTCGCACAAAATCTGTCTGATGACAAACAGACTGATTCCTTCAGTTATGCCTCTTCTGTTATTCTCCTTAACCGCTTCCAACTCACTCATCAAAGCATTCACTATGTAGAATGTGTTCGAATTCAAAATATATTCCTTTCATCTCGTAGGACTGGGTGTAATAATATAATAAAGTACATTTGAAGCAATGAAAATGAAGATTTTATATCGCATGAATTTATTTTTGATGGAGTGTTTTAAAAAATGTCGTGGATTCCTTTTTTATCCTTAATATTACCTTTAAGTTCAAGAATGAATAAGGAATCCATTTTTCCATTTTTTGGTTCAGTATAAATAAAGAACCTCAGTCTTCTGACGATCACTACTGTGATTTTATATCACATGAATTTAGTTTTGATGAACTGTTAAAAAAAAAAAAAGCGTGCGTTCCTTTTTTATCCTTATTATTACCTTTAAGTACAAAAATGGATAAGCAATTTATTTTACCTTTTTTGATTCAGCATAAATGTAGAACCTCTGTTTTCTGACGATCGCTGCTGGGATGCTATAATTTATTTATTTATTTATTTATTTATTTATTTTTTGTTTTGTTTTGTTTCTGTATAAGTGCGTAGATGTGAAGAAAAACGGTTGGTATTAAATGCAGACTTCTACTTTTGAATAAATTTAATCTGCAGATATAAACGCTGTTCTCCGTATGTATGTTATTTCTTATGGAAATCTTCATCTTATTGCGATTTGTATGAAACTTTCTGTACATTCGTTTTAGAAAACAGAAACGTTCGCTCAACTTTAAAAAATCATCTACCACTGTTTACCCGTTTCATCCACTACCTTCTATACTTTAACATTATAGAAACGAGGTCGAACTCGTCGAAATTCGACGAAAGAAAATGTTTAAGAAGGAACTGCATCATTGATTTATAATAAATCTACAAAATTACTTACAGTAAAAATTGCATCTTATATTGATCAGTCTACCTCCCAAACAAATATTATAAAAAATGCATCTTATATTGATCAGTCGAACTCTAAAACAAATATTATTTTAAGCTAAGATTAACAAAACACTATAAAACTCAGTTGTTCAAATTTTTTAAATTAAACTTCAATCGCACACTTTAATCAGTAAAATATAATAAAGCTCTATGATCAGCTATTATGATGAATTTATCGATTGAGACTCTTATGTTTGGTATGAATGCGAATGAAAAAACAAAATTTATTCCAAATTGACACGATCATAGAATTTCACGCGAAATTAAAACCCGCCATAATTTTCATTTTCACAAAATTTAAACACTTATTTCTTATATCCGTATTCACTAAGTTTAAAAAAATGGTACTTTAATTTGATTGTTTTAAAATCACTTTAACTCAAAACTTGAAGTTATTTAACTGATGACTAAAAGTCCTATATTGTTTTAAATGTTTATTTTGATCATGTCCAAACTGTTTACATTTGATGCATTGAGAAGATACTCAGTTGCAAAGCATCTCCCTTCCCTATGGATGAGTATCTGTGTAACACATCATAGAGGAACCAGAAAAAAAGAGACAAATTGTAACACTAAGTTTGCACTACAATGAAAATATACAGGGTGTCCCAAAAGGTCGTTTACAAACTTAACATGCTGGTCTGTCATATCATGATGAACAATATTAAATAGGAAACTAAGGGTCCCAAACGTCTTCCAAAGGAGATATACGCCATTAAAGTTTAGGGTCCAAAAATTCAAATGATTATAAAAAACAGAAAAATTGGTCGATTCATTTGCGGTTTTCACTAAAACTATTCTTTATGTCAGTATTTTCTTGAAAATAAATTATAAAGATAAATTTCAAAAAATGTCGATAGAGGGCGCTTTAGACTTTGGAGTAACAATAAATTTGTTTTTACCATTATTTTTTGGATCTCATTAAATTTTTTTAGAAGATTAGACATAAACTTAAATTTTGAGCTCAAAATCTAAATCGTTGGAAGTGGTTAAGTAGCGCAAACTGAATTGCGGGGGTAGGTTCAAATTTCAAATGATTATAAAAAACGGAAAAATTGATCAATTGATTTGCGATTTTCACTAAAATTATTCTTTATGTCAGTATTATCTTGAAAATAATTTATAAAGATATAATTCAAAAAATGCCGATAGAGGGCACTTTAGACTTTGGAGTAACGTACAACTATTTTTTCAGTTATTTCTTGCATCTCATAAATTTTTTTTAGAAGCTTAGACATAAACTTAAATTTTGAGATAAAAATCTGAATCGTTGGGAGTGGTTAAGTAGCGCAAACTAAACTGTGTTCAATGGGGGTGGGGAGGTTCAAATTTAAAATGATTATAAAAAACGGAAAAATTGGTCGGTTTTTGCTAAAACTATTCTTTATACCAATATTTTCTTGAAAATAAATTTTACAGATATCTTTTAAAAAATTCCGTCAAAGGGCGACTTAAACTTTATAGAAACCAACAACTATTTTTAACCGTTATTTTTTGTATCTAATAAAATGCTTGTAAAAGTTCAAACTTAAATTTTGTGCTCAAAATCTGCATCGTTGTGAGTAATTAAGCAGCCAAAAATTGAACTGCGTTCGAGCGGTGGGGAAAGCACTAGTAACATTTCAACACCTGAACACAGTTCAGTTTGCGCTTCTTAACCCCTCCTATTGATTTAGATTTTGAGCACAAAATTTAAGTCTAAACTTTGGCAAGCATTTAATTAGATTGAAAAAAAAAAGATTAAAAATAATTGTTGGTTATTCCAAAGTTTAAGGCGCCCTCTAACGGATTTTTTAAAATTTATCTTTAAAATTTATTTTCAAGGAAATATTGACATAAAGAATAATTTTAGCAAAAACCGACCAATTTTTCCGTTTTTTATAATCATTTGAAATTTGAACCTCCCCACCCCCATTGAACACAGTTCAGTTTGCGCTACTTTACCACTCCCAACGATTCAGATTTTTATCTCAAAATTTAAGTTTATGTCTAAGCTTCTAAAAAAAATTATGAGATGCAAAAAACAGCGGAAAAAAATAGTTGTACGTTACTCCAAAGTCTAAAGCTCCCTCTATCGGCATTTTTTGAATTTTATCTTTATAAAATATTTTCAAGATAATACTGACATACAGAATAATTTTAGTGAAAATCGCAAATCAATTGACCAATTTTTCCGTTTTAAATAATCATTTGAAATTTGAACCTCCCCGCGCAATTCAGTTTGATTCAATCACCACTTCCAACGATTTAGATTTTGAGCTAAAAATTTATGTTTTTGTCTAAGCTTCTAAAAAATTTTAATGATATGCAAAAAATAATGGTAAAAACAAGTTTATCGTTACTCCAAAGTCTAAAGCGCCCTCTATCGACATTTTTTGAAATTTATCTTTATAATTTATTTTCAAGAAAATACTGACATAAAGAACAGTTTTAGTGAAAACCGCAAACGAATCGACCAATTTTTCTGTTTTTTATAATCATTTGAATTTTTGAACCCTAAACTTTAATGGCGCATATCTCCATTGAAAGGCGTTTGGGACCCTTAGTTTCCTATTTAATATTGTTCACCATGATATGATAGACCAGCATGTTAAGTTTGTAAACGACCTTTTGGGACACCTTGTATAAACGCATAATTCAAAAGATAAGGAAAGTTTGTTTAAATATAGAATACAAAAACGATTAGGATAATAGGAAAATTCAATAATTTTGGATTGGCTAATGCAAGATAAAGAGGGTGAGCTTTCTAAGAAGGCCTACAAGTGCGAAAAGCATAACGGAGAAATTAAGATTATGATATTTATTTATTTACATAGAAAAATGAATAGAAAGAAAATGTAAAAAAATTTTATTCAAATAAAAGATTCAGACTGTTTAAAACTTTCAAGCAACTCGTCACAAGACCTTTTTCCCACTTACGGATGCTTAGTTGAATAATAATTCTTTCACATTTTTAGCTGTAAATAGTGTACCCAATAGTGTACCTTCCTTACTCTGGGTACGTAGCGATAAATGTTGTGCAAGCTATCCTAACATCTGAACGGTATAGCATGGAAGCTGAAATGAATAGTTTCTATTACAAAATTCTCAACTACATTTCCTAATTCACATACATTAAAATAATGCATGTTTTTGGTAATAATTAAATAAATAGGAAATTAAACCGCAAGACTTCATAATGTAGTTTTAATGAAGAAGATAAATAAAAATACATTAAGCTTAATTGTAAAACACTAGTATAGATTATAAAACACTTTCAAACACTTCTTGAAATCTTTAACGAAGCTTCATTATCTAGAAAAATAAGGTATTACTATCCATAGACAAACATGTATTCCAATACTGTTGAACAGTCCTGTACTTGATCTGTCGGTTGATATATCGACTATATAATGGGGAAATTTAAATTAGCAAGTAAACGTCTAACTGGTTGAAATTTCCCTTTTAATAATTTACTAATATATGGATACATTCTTGAATACTTTTGTTCACCCCCTGCAATTACCTAGTTTACCTAATACACGAAAGTATTTTGCTAAAATTTAGTTCAAAAGAAAATACCCTTTAAAATACTCAAATCACATTTTCAGAAATTATCATCCAAAGGCAACCAGCTCTTTGCGTGACCCTGTATATGCTTTTATGTATATTCTACCAACATTTCTTAATAAACTGAATGCAATTCAACGTAAAAATGCATAACTTATTTTAAACCACTTTTAAGTAAATTACGCTCATATTCATTTACCTTTCCGAGATCTTTTGTTTAATACCGTATATGTAATGAATGTAACTATTAACAGTTATATTCACCATATAATATGTGTGCATTTTGTGAAAGTTAAAAGCGCATATCATAATTGCATTTCATCCGTTCAACAACCACCATCCATAATATACAATACTTCGGATGGAATATATTATTTGAAATATTTTGCGTGTCCATGTAAATGCTATGCACTTCTTATTATGCATGAAATAAATCAATATCAATTTGATTATACATAAAACCATTTACCATAATTAAAATATACCGCAAACAATTCCTCTCCTTATTATTATGTAATGGAGTTCTTTTGTGTGGTCCTGTAAATGAAAAATAACTATTTTTTCAGTGTATTCTTTACAAAATGCATATTTTTCTGCTCTTCGTAGAAGCATATTTATTTCAGTGTGTTTGACAAAGTGTAACATCTTTAAAATTCCTTTGAAACGATTTTTCCCCGTAGGCCATAATACAACGGTAACTTTTATATGTCCCTGTAAATAAACTAATAATGACAGAAACTTCATTTTGAATAGGATTTGTGCTGGAGTAAAAGTCAATAACATCCAAAAAATTCAGAAAATCTGAGTACATGATGAGAGTCAGAACGCTGTCAGATATCCAGACAGACCGAAAATATAGACACTTTTTCAATTTGTTGGAATTTGCTGTAAAACAAACAAGAAATGTTCACAAGCTTCATATTTTTGTATTAATTTTTTACTGACAAATTCACATCAAGATCAGTAACTGTTACAGCAATTACAATTATATGTAAAATTAATCTAAAATTTTAATATAGATTGAATAAATCTATATAATATGCAGATTAAATACATACATTTTATAAACAAACCAGCTTATTCAGTGCATCTATAAGAAATTAAAAATGTATATATTTACACACAGTAGGAAATAAAGTATCAGGACATAAGAAATACTTTAATAAATTAAAATAAAATTTCCTCACTGAATTATTTTAAAAATTGGAAGATGCTGCTTTTTTCGATACTTAAAAAGTAGAATGTATAATATCATGTGAAATATAGGATGTACTCCTAATATTTAAAAAATGTTTATGTAAAATTCACAGATATTTCATTAGCACTATTTTTGCTGATTTATCTGTATGAAATTTTTATACACAATCTATACAAATATCTACACAATATCTATCATATATTTTTCCATAATTAATTTTTCCCATTACGAAAATTCATTTCTGTTCTTTTTGTTTTAATTTCCAAATATTTATCCTTACAAGAAGTTGAAATTAACAAATATTTCAACAGTAATCAGTAAGTATTTTATAATAAAATGTCTCATCGAATATATTTTTCACTTATAAAAATGTCAGAAATTTCATAAAATTTCAATAACAGCAGAAACAAAAATAGTAGTTAAATTTATTGCTGTTTAAAGGAAACACGAGTGAAAATGTAATTGCTGAAATCCGAAACATAAGGTGATGAATTGATGTTTCGTCTTTTGTTTCAGTTTCAATTTAATTGAATTTTTTGGAAAGAATTCATTCTAAAAATATCACTTTAAATTATTTTACAAAGTTCTATGAAAAATAAAATATAAATGAATTTCTACGTCGTAACGTTTTATATTTCAATTGAATTTATTAAAATTTTCTTCATTTACAAATTAAAAGTGAAAGTATTTGATTTCGCTCTACTTTTCCCGATTTTAATATCACGTGACTTTGTTCACTATGAATGTAGTAATATTTCTGTTTCATTTTGTTGTTTTAAATTTGTATGTGTTTTAAATTTGTATTTTTGAGCATGAACTCAAGATCTTTAAACGGTTGAAAAATTTACCTTTTAATGTTAAGAATATGTGAATGCATGTTAGCAATTTTATCAATAACTGATAAACGGATCCCAATAAAGCATTTTGCTGTGGAATTGCATTAATCTAGAAGAGGTTTTAAAATGAAAATAGTTACAGTTTTTTTTTTATAATGTATAATTTTTTTTCTTATTATTTACAAGGAACGTCAGAAATGTGAATAATTATATGTGTACTACACTATATGACCAATAAGGTGACCGGCCACTTGCGATTTTTTACATTTTGTTAAATATCTAAAAAAAAAACATGAGGGATTATTCTGAAACTCCAGACGTGTGGACTAAATAGTACATGTAATACATTCCAAGGAAATTTTTTTTCCGAAACATTATAGGGGACCATCAACAAATTGAAATTTAACGAATATATTTTAAATAACACAGTCAATACTAATGTAGCAAAAGCCTTCAATCTTTAGAATTGATTAAGTGGCTTATTGTTATAAACTGTGTTTTTATTATACTTGTAGAGAAAGAAAAATTTTCATAAAAACAGTCCCAAATGTTATCAAGTTTTTTCTTATAATTTGCGAAGTTCTGAACACAAAAAAATTATTTTTAGAAAATATAACAAATAACATTGCACACAATACCCTGTATTCACAATTAAAAATGAATAAAAACATATTGAATAATCAGCGGATTTATTGAATATTTTCTGACTGCGCATACGTGAAAGAAATCAAAATATAATTTACGCAGTTGATTAGTTAAATGTATAGAGCAACGTTTCTAAAACTCTCAAAAACATATCTTGATAATTTTGAAAATTATCATCGATAGAATAAGCACAAAATTCGTTAAACTCAAAAAGACAGGAAACAATGAAGGTCTGTATCCTAATATATTTAGATGTTCGTGCAATATCGTGTATTCTATATTGGTACTAATTAATAAAATATTGATACAGCTCCTCAGATTTATTAAATAAGGCTTGGATAAAAAGAAATAAAAATTGTAGGAAAAATGAGCAGTTTTACTAAATAATGTTCCATTGCGCATGCGCCACTGCAATCAAAATATAATTTTCATAATATGTTTATAATTTTAAGAATAAATTTTGCAAAAATCTCAAGAACATAGTTTGAAAATTCTGAAAAAATCGTTGATAGAATAAGCTCATAATCCATTATTTCCTAAACATTGCAAAAAAGATGAGGTGTTCTATCCAAATATAGTAATACGTGCAATACTATTTATGATGTATTTACATTAATTGACGGATATATGGATACAACCCAACATATTTTTGCTACCTTTTAGGAAAAAAGGATTTTGAGCTTATTCTATGGACAATAATTTTTAGATTTTTCAAGCTAGGTTTTCGAGACTTTTAAAAAAGTCGTTTTGTACATTTAGCTACACATTATACAAATTTTAATTTGAATGCGTTTACGCATGCGTAGGGAAAAATTATTTAGTAAACGTGCTTATCATTCATACAATTTCTTTTATTTTTTTTTAATTCTGTTTATAGGATATTATGTACAATGTTCTTTGTCTTGTATTCTGAAAAAAAAAAATATTATAAGAATTCTGCAAATTATAAGCAAAAAATTTTAGACTGACTTTATGTAAACCTTACGTTTTCTACGGGTATACATACTATTGTTATAAAAATGAACATAGTTTATGACAATAAACCACATAATCTCAATCTACAGATTAAAAGTCTTTGCTACATTATTTTTGACCGGGTTATCCAAAAGATAAATGTTTCAATTTTGTTTCGGTTCCCTATGGGATTTCTGGAAAAATTCTTCGTGGAAATATATGACCTGTACTAATCTGTTTACACAACTGCAGTTTCAGGATAACTCTACATATCTTTTTATTTTTTTAAGCATAACAGGCTTTATCAAAAAAGTTTTTAAAAAGGCACAAATTAAGTTTAATTTTTGAAGAGAATTATCGAAATAAACTTGAGGAGCATGCCCTTCTCTAAAAGCAAATGTTTGTGGCCATTTTCCGTTCATCAAAGCAATCTAGCCCAGTAAAAAGTAGCCAAGTTCTGAAATTTGGATTGACATAGAGTAGATAAAATTTTCAAGTTTTGTCATGCGAACTATGAATTCATCGCCGATATTTTATTTTTAAAGGTACTGTAATGAAACTGCAGAAATCAATTTTATGTAAATATAAATAAATATATAATGTATATTTTCTAATGTAATAATATTACCAAAATATATGTTTTATTAAATTTTTCTTTCAGATAAAAAATATAAATTCATATTAATATAAGAACATAAGTTACTACCTATAAATGTTTTAACAAAAATCGAAAATAAAAAGCTTCGAATTTAAAAATCCAAAATTATGTCTCGTTGCGCCAGGAAATTTTTAAGTTATGCTTTTAAAAATACTCCAGTTTTAATCTTATTTCAACGATTAACCATAACATTCATCAATATGGTTCTAAAATTTTAGCCATCGGAAGTCCTAAAATGCTTCACGAAATTATTTCATGCTTGGTTAATTATTACGCACTCTAAAATATTTGAGTAACGTTACTCAATAAAATTGGTGGCAGCAAAGCTTCCACCAGTTTTATGGTGGCATAACCGATGTAACCGGTTTAACTGATATAACCGGTATAACATTACGCTAATATGCAATATTACACCGATGACACACAGATATAAATTACATTATTATATAAGTGAAAAGAAAATCACACCACAAAATAGGAGGCAGCTTTGCTGCCTCCAAATTTATGGAGTAACGTTATACAAATGTTAGTGCGGTAACTAAAACTTATCGAACAAATGTATGATGTCAAAATTGGGAATTTTAATATATGAAATATAAAATGACATTTCAATTTCTATATATGCAGATATCTTCAACTAAAATGCACTGCATTAAATCGCAAAAGTAGGAGAATTAAATAACAAAAAATTACGTTGGTAAATAATCTTTTGTTAAAAAAACATTTTTATTTGCTGCAGGGTTAGTCGGTCGATCACTTTTACTAAGCACAATATCTAATTACTAAAATAATTTTTTCCATGCATCTTTTTTTTCTACCCATGTATCTTTTTCTTTCTGTGACCAAATAATCCCAAGCTATAGAACCTCATTAATGATTGACATGAAAGCATATGCACAGGATATAAACTTTTCTTGGCTGGCAGCTTTCCATCTGTAACCCTTCATAGAATCCTTAACAATTGTCTGTGATTAAATAGAGACCATAGTTATATCGAAATATTGGAGGCCAAAGAAAAACCGTATACACCCTGCACTGTAAAACAATTATCTAACCTTACACCATAAAATTTGTGGCAGCTTTGCTGCCTACTATTTTATGGAAGGATTTTTTTCACCGATATGATGTTGTAATTTAAACATATATTACTGGTGAAACATTACAATGTTACACCGGTTATATCGGTTAAAATACTCCTTAAAATTGGAGGAAGCAAGGCTACTGTATAAAATTGGAGGTAATCGAACATGAATTTATAATACTTCAAGAGCCGACAGTACAGAAACCTAAGGTATCGAGCACAAGAAAAAACCTTTATTTTATGGTAATAATAGCAGTAGTAATAGTAGAAAGAGTAGTAATGATCCATGTCTGCTGGAAATGAAATAGCACATAAGCTAAAAATAATATCATTAGAATTTTACTCTTAAGATTATTATTGTGTTAGACCTACAATCAATGTATGAAATGATTAAAGAACAAACACAATGATATAAACATACGAATCAACCACTAGTGGTATTAATTTTTGGGTTATGCACCACTTCACTTCCAGCAGACATGAATCATTTGATTCCCCTATTAGTACTCTTCCATAAATAAATGGTTTTTACTTAATGTGTTCGATACCTTCGGTTTTTGTGCAGTCGGTTCTAGGATAATTATCTTTTTTTTATATAGTTTTAAATTTTAAAAAGCAACTTCAATTACAGTAAGTTACTAATATATTGAGTAATCCACTAATAATAATTCTGTACATTCTTTGATAACTCATTTTTAAATATCACATTTTAACACTACAGCAGACAAAAATTCCCTTTTAACATCTCAGTACACGGAATAATAAATTTTGTTCAACTAAAACAAAATATGATTCATGTATGATATTACATTTATATTTTACAATATTTGTTTATCCATCAAATAATAAGACAATTAATTTAATGATATAATATTAAGTTCTGCTCATTTCGAGAACTAAAAATTAATGTTTTATCTACCAACTGTATATTTTAAACAACAAAGTTACTTTGTAAAATTATAAATAATTATTCTTTTTAAACTGGAAACGAAAAGATAATAATAGTGATAAATGATTGACTTAGAGAAACAGTGAATGTTGCATGGTGTTTGAGACTTGAAAAATTACGTTCTTTTAACTGTGTAGAGCAGTTCATACAATGTTCAGCAAAATTTTAGACACTGGATTTTTTTAATCTTTAAATAAAGAATACGGACACTTGAGCTTTACAAATAATTATATTTATTTTTAAATATATTTTAAACAATGTAGGATAAAAATAATGGTCATAATATAAGATAATATTTAATTTAACTGAAAAAAATAAAATTTGTATATTGCAAAAGGTTAGACCCTTTTTTGATTTTTCCTCAACGGTTCAGGGAAAAATGCGAATTTCTAAGTATGATGTCACATGTCTGAAATATTTAAGTATACCTCGATATAGCATCAATTAGTGAAGATGTCGCGAGCTAAAAATATTCAGTTAGATGAGGTAATTGGAGTAGAAAAGCTGAAATGCAAAAGGAAGACTATTGCAGAAAGTTCAGCATCATTGAATCGTCCAAAGTGGTTTGTCTATGAAGTATAGTCTATAGATGACTCCTTCAAAACAAAACATAAATCTGGAAGACCTTGCGAAAACAGAAAATGAGATGACAAAACGATCCATAAACTGACATTTACACAAATAATGACTGTTAATCGCATTAAAAGCAAATCTGTACATTTTGTGTCGATGGACATGATTCGTAGATGAATTAAAGAAACAGGTAAATGGATTTACAAGAAAATTATAAAACAATCAGATTTAAAATTTCGCTACGAATTGGCGAGAATGAAATGAACTTGCAAGCATACGTCATGTTTCAGGTTGATTTAAATTTTTATTATTCGCTGCTAAATACGCACTAAATTCTATAGGATGTAGATATTAATTAGACTATTGACTCGAGATAAATTGATGTACTAGAGTCAGAATCTAGGTGTACTTTTAAAAATAAAATACATTAAAAGAGCAGTTAAATGTGAATCAATGTAACTTATACACATAAAAAATGTGGGCTTTAGTTCCCAATATTTTTATTGTAATATAAATAAATGTGCAGTCAATACTATGGAAAACACAGAGATAACTTTTTAAAAGTAGCATGACTAATAAAAATGTGAACCCGATTTAAATTTGAATAAATATTTGCGTTTGCTTTTATTTAAATAAAATATATGGAGCATTATGAGACGATAATTATTTCTTCATCGTAAATATATTTTTAAAATGAGATTTAAATTTTTGTTTAGACTCTGTTTTTGTAATTTGCTAGTACGTGCGCTGTTATTATAAAAATACGTTTTATAGAAAACTTCGTAATGTTTTGAATAAATATGTAAATTTTAATAAATGCTGATAGATATCTCTTAAGATTACTCAAAAAAGAAAAAAGAAAAAAGGAAAAGAAAATAATAGCAAATTTTTAATTAACCAAAAGATGAAATATTTCAAAATAAAGTAATTTCAGCAAAGAGCAAGTGTTGTTCTCAAATATGAAAAATATTAGCCAACCAACTTATGTAACATATTCCAAAATACGGTATAAAATACATATCTATATTAATGTAAAAAGGATACTTTATACTTAAAAATTGTTTAAATGCGTGCCTAGATTTTGTTTCCTATGCAATTTGAATTTTAAAATTCGAACTGATTTAGTCACATATTTTTACAAGTCATTTTTTAAAAAATCTCAGTTATTTTTAATAAAGAATCTGAATTGATTGCTCTTGGCATACACTTTAAATGTATATATATATGTGTGTGTGTGTGTGTGTGTGTAATTAATTATTTCGTAATAAAATTTCTTACATAGATAACAAATAATTTGTAGAGGTAATACTGATAATTATAAGAGGTGAATATTCCAATGACATTTTATACTATTTACCAAGTATACATATAAATATTCGGTAAAATGGAATGCATGTTTCATTAATTGCAATTTATTTCAACGAAATTCATCTTAAAAATAAATAATACAGAGTAAACCGACATTGAAACAACTTTAGCCATATGAGTTGCGTTATAAATATGTAACAGTGTCAGAAATTGCTTGCATAATCGCAATAGGGCACGTTAGATTTTCATTGCAATACAATTTAATGGAACTAAAGCACTAAAGAATGATTTATTAGTTTATAAAAAATATTTAAAAAAATAGACTGCAAGTAAGAAATGCACTTACGTGTTATATTACTAAAACGAAATTATATCTACAAGAAATACTGCGTACAAAATAGTACAATTTAATCTGAAACATTTCGAAAAATAGGAAGTTTACAATATAATTATCATAAATGTTTGATTAGTGTAGTAGAATGCACGTTGATAGTTTCGAATGACTCTAAAGACTAAAAATTAGAAAAACATACATGGAAATGTTATTCATACATATTTATTATTTTATAAAAACACTTAATGCATTGATTTTCACATCATATGTAAATAATATTCTAGGGACTTTTAGCTAATGTAAATTCCTCAGCAAGGTCTGTGTATGGTAAATATTTTAAAATATTAATTCCGAAATCTATGAACATGATGAATTTTTCTCTCTTATTTTCTAGTATTTATTTATTTTTTGCATTAACTAAATGACCAATGGAAATCAATGTAAGCACATAATATTTGGATAGAAATAATTTCTCTCTGCAGTAAATTCATCATCACTGGAAAATAACTTTTTTTTAAGTTTGCATAATGAGTTTGGCGGACAACTTAAAAATAATACTTATATGCAAATAAAGAATGATTTATTTTTATGAGTAAGATTTTTGTATTGGGTGCTTCGATATTAAAGCAATATCTACTAATTAATAATTTAATATAAATTAATTAATTAATGCAATAATGTAATTTATTAATGCCTATTTTTTAAATACGGAATATTGTCTGCTAAGTCCATCATTTATAGTTTATTTTATTTTATTTCTTAGAAGCATATTATGATATATTTAGTAGACAGAGAAAGATTTCTATAATCGTATCATTGATAAGAACTCGACGTACACATATTATTTTTATATCATACAATTTAATAGGCACAGCCTTGTTTAATTTCCTTATTTTGGAATTTCTTTTTCGACTTTTGAAAAATGTTTCTTGTTGATTATATTCTATATTAGGACACTTTTCTTTATTTTATTCATTTTAATATGCTAAATAGGTTACTGTGAAATGTGATTTATAGTGTTCCTATATTAAATAACATTTACCTTTGCAGTATTTACTTATTTATCAAATAATGATACTATTATATTAAAGAATTATATACCAAGTTTTGGCACTTTTGAGAGCTGGAAATAAATGATTAAAGCTATAAAATGCTTTTCTTAAACTACAATAATATTACAAATATAATAAATGGTTATTCTTTTGGAAATCCAAGAAGAAATATTAACAGTGATGAACGACATGATATAGAAAAATAGTGAAATGTAAATGGTATTTAACTCTTGAAAAATTACTTTGTGTTAAGTTTCTTTAATATTTTCTTACATTATTTTTTTAAATAACCTATCAGATAATTTATTTATTTAAACAATGTTTTCGTTATTGTTTAGACATCTTCAATAGGAGGCATTTTCATTTTGGAAAATACTTTCTTTAGTTTATTTATAATAATATATATATATTTTAAATATACAAAAGAACATGTTGTAAAATATGATATTTATGTTTCATGTGTACCATCGATTTTAAGTTTCGTAGAACTATTGTATCTGCGAAAGAACGCTATTACATTAATAAAATATTTACTACAGATCTCTTCTATTACTTTGGACATCAGTAATTGGGAAGTACAAATATATGGTTTTAAACATTAAATATTTTTTAAGACACAATGCAATATCAGAAAAGTATAAAAATGTTCTCTATTTAAACCTTTATGTACTATTTTTCGATAAAATTTTCTTATCATGACTTTCAAAAGTTTAACGTGTCTTTTTTTACTCACTGTTGTATTAAAATTCACACATTACACAATTATTCCTTAGGCGTTGGTTACATTAAAATCACTTTATTAAAAAGAATAACTCACTAGCAGCTCACTGCCGCATATCGTCTGCACACATCTCAAACACAACTTTAGAACAAAAACAGAAAAAGCATTTCACTTCGCTTCAGTTTCTGGACACATCTGCCTACATAAAACATAACGGCCCCCATTGAGATGTTTCAATAACAATTTTGTTTAAGTACACTAATTACACAAATAAATAAGGTACCTGCACCCAATATGGACACCCCAAAGAAAATGAATTTTTTCACCCCCATGTACATGTACATGTCGTAGGACTCCAAAAATATGTGTCCACTATCCTTGAACTATTGACTATCATTATTAAAATTAGCGACCTTGTAATTATTCTGGATTCATTTAAGTGATAAAATGTCTCTTACCTCACTCAAATCGCTGCGAAAATTCCGAAGTAGACACATGCTAACTCTTAATTTATCTTTTTAGGTTTAACACTTCTCTGATAAGCAGAATATTATTCAATAAATCTCATATTGTAAGTTTCAGAAATCATTTTTCATAGAACACTTAATATCACATAACCATATAGTTCGAATTCGACGCTAGTTATTATATCACTCTCATAAATTAAATCTCTCACCTCACGGCTCTACGGTCCAATGTTGTATTAAATTAACACATTACACAATTATTCCACAGGCGTTGGTTACATTAAAATTACTTTATTACAAATAATAACTCACTAGCTGCTCACTGAATCATATCGTCTGCACACATCTCAAACACAACTTTAGAATAAAAACAGAAAAAGCATTGCACTTCGCTTCAATTTTTGGACACAGAGATTTTAATTATGGGTGGCGCGGTAGGTCTGTCTACATGGAACACGCATGTTCATATATATCAACATTTCTAGTCATTATTCCATACGACTGTTAGATGAGGAATTGGCAGCACACATTGAGTGCACATTGGGCACACCTCATTGATTTCACAATTGAATTTCCTGAATTTATCAAAACTGTATTCGCATACTAAAACGAATCAGTTTGCCAAGTCATAATTTAGGAAAAATGCTTGAAAACACGAGTTTAGCGGTTGACTCGTAGGTCTATAATTTTATTTCATTGCTTCCAGTACTCGATATTCTCATACCTTTGGGTGCCGGGAAACACAATTTTAAACCTACGCCGCTAAGATCGAGTTTTCAGATGTTTTCTTCCAAGAAATAACTTCACAGTGTAATTGCGTTTTAATATGCGAATCGAGTTTTAAATATTTCTGAAATTTCAGCCGTGAATTCGATGAGGTGATTTCTGTGCTGTCGCCTCCCGATCTATAGGTACCTTTAATGAGCATTCTTTTGAAAAGAACATTTTTTTATAATTAAAAGAAATAGTGACAAATTTAATATTTTATTTCGTGTTTAGATGATATGTAATTTATTTTCAGAGTACTTAAAATCATGAAATATTATTTTGCAGTAAGTTTTTCAATTTTTCCAGACTGTCTGCCAAATAATTCATTTCTTAAGACAAGACTGGTTTAATTTTCATACTTTAAATATAAAGCATTATTTATATTGGAAATGTAAAACTGTAATTTTCTTAATTGAAATCTCTTTTTAGAGTTAAGTATGATTTTGTTATTTAATGAAATCAGTCTTTTTACAAATAAACCTGTTTCAGTCAGTCCGTTTAACAAATGCAATACATTTAGATAACGTAAAATGGGGTGAATAGGAACACTTTTCAACTTCAACGTTAAAAAAAAGCAACAACTGATATTTTAATTTTTTTATTTTTGTACTAGAAACTTTGGTCTTGTTTTGTTCTTTACATTTTAAACAAAAACGAAACACCTTTACTGTTTATATATAAATTATTTAGTTTTTTAATGGTGTTCCGATTCGCCTCGCAGATAGTTGTGAATCGGAACAAATGTTATAATCTTTATTTATTCCGATTCAAACTTTAATAGGGTTAATAAAAACAGATAATAATGATAACGGAGGAATAGGAACACGTAGTTATTGTGAAACCAAGCTTTTATTTTATATACAAGTAAAGATATGCCTTATTAAAACTTAGAAAACAACTTTGAAATCAATAAAAATAAAAATTTATCTTAAGAAATTATATTCGAATTGCAGAAGTAGAATTTAATACAAATTCAGCCCTGTTCTGTGTTATCTTTTACTAGTAGTCAATGGGTAAGTGAATATAATGAGTAGCCCCAATCGCTGCTTGTATTAATACGATCTACTATTACATCCTCATCCCCCAGCTCTTAGTACTGTTTGCATCCCTATCTTTTTTAATTGGTTTTTCATTTTGAGATGATTGTGTAATGTTGTGGATGTCGGAGAATAATTCTGTGCAATTTTTCTTAGTAATTGGTTATTTTTAAATTCTTTTATTGTGTGTTCCATGTCTGTTGGATTAGGCGTAGACTTTGTTGTTAAACCAAGTAATTTCTTGGCACCTTTAAACTCTTCAAGTAATTAGAACAAACAAAATATTGTTACAATACATATTCATACTTATATTTTCATATAATACATGAAACTATTACTGTATAGAAAAATAAACCATGGGAGAAAACGTGTTCCGATTCACCCCGTAAATCTTAAACCTCTGAGTTACAAGCCATTTTTCATTTTTTCATTATGTAGTTTAAAAATAAATAGAATTTATTACAGCATATCGTTTACAGGTCTCTCATTAATTAAAAATACTCTCTCTTAAGTTTAGAATATTTAAAATACTAAAGCTACATACAAAGTTTTGAAGACGTTGAAAAAATGAGGTTTTTGAGGATACTCTTGAAGTTTTTTTTATATACCCCAGTAGTGGTGCCAATATGTCAAAATTGAATTTCCGAACTCTTAATGTTATTACCTTCTTGTAAAAAAATTGGCAACTAAAAATATCATCTCATATATTTATAATGAATTTATTTGTATGACCGGTAAGTTTCGTTCTTATTCACCCCATTTTACGGTAGCTTTTAAAAACATTTTTGTATATATGTATTCAAAGTAGAAAATAATGTGATAATTTGAATAATTTAATTAAAATCAAACTACACCAATCGAGAAAATAATTAAATAGTTATACTTTATAACATGTCTGTGAAATTGCTGCGATTTTGCCGCAAAAAACATCATAAATTAAACCTTATTTTAAAATTCATGCTTTTTTAAATTACTTTTGCGTGAAATTATAACACTCATCTATCATAATTCACATCTGCCAAATAATATTTATGATTTATACGTTACATTTTATTTCTTTTAAATGAAATGAACAAGATTTTAGAAACTGAAATAAATAGTTAAAGCTATGATATATATATTTTTTAAACTACAACGGTCTTACACAAAGAATAAACGAAGAAATGATTTTTCATTTGAAAATGAGAAAAAATGATAGAGATGAATGATATGATTTTGAGAAATAGTGAAATACAGATAATGAAGTTAGGAAAATTTATTTCGTGACGATATTTTTGAATTTGTTACAATAATTTTAGAATTATTTATGAAAGTTCCATTTTTTTTCAAAAGAACGTTAAAAGTTTAGTTAATTTTTTATGAGGCATTTTCTATGCAGGATATCCCAGGATTGTTTAGACAAACTTTATGGGGAGGGAGAGAACATCAGAAGGTTTCAGATTCGCATAGCAACCTGTGGTCAGAAACGTCATGGAGAAGCATTAAGACAGGTACATAAATACGGGAAACGAAGAGACACAAGACTGAAATCATCTGAAATAATTTATTGGTCAAATATATTATGTGAGCTGTTGTAGATGGTACATGAAAATGTCACAAATAATGTTCAAAGTTTCCGATATTGCTATCGATACATGCATTACACCGTCGGACTTTCTCAAATATACTTGGATTTTGATATCCGCTTCAGCACACACGAATCGTGCAATACCAGACATATATCGGAACTCACAGGTGTTGCGTACATAGCATTTTTAATGCATTCCAAATAAAGAAATCTATGCTACTTAAAGCAGGAGAGTGTGGTGGTTAGGGAACAAGTCCTCTACGGCGAATCCATTGGTGACCAAATATCTGATTTAAAGACTCACGAACACGTCTGCCATAAAGGGGAGATGCCCCTTAATGCTGAAACCACATGTGGCGTTTGACATGTTATAGACGTGGTATAGTATTACATGAGATTGGCAGCAGCTATAGCAAAAAAATACGATAATCTGAGAATATTAAAGATGTTAAATACTGTAAGTGTTAATACTATCTAACAGCGAACGAAATCCTTTTTGACCACGGGTTGTTGTGCAAATCTGAATCCTTGTGATGTCTACTAACCCCCTTAAAAGTTTGTCCTTATAATTCCATTACAACCTGTATATGAACAATATAGGTAATGATAAAAGTAATTTCAATTTTGCGTAAAAATTTATGGAATTTATAATTTAAAAGAGCTCGTAAAAGATACCAGGAATTTTATTATTTTTATTATTTTAATTTATTACCACTGTGCCGTGTTACAATGCAACTTATGTTCACTGTCTGTGGTTAGTGTATTTTTCAAAAAAATAAATACTAGTGTGATTTGCATTGTTTAGAATGGAAGAAACGCATTTCACAGAATTTGCCAAAGTGCTTATATATTTCTTGCAAAATTCTGCGTGTCAAATAACCTAAAATATTGCAAAAGTCCTGCTGCGAATTGAGCATGCCAGTAACACAGACATATGAATAATATAGCGCATTAAAATTGGGTCAAGAATTGGTAGTTGTTTTGACTCGTTCTAGTGGACCTTCAATCCATACAAATGACTCAAATATAGATAAAAATTTAGCACTTGAAACTAAGTTTTAGAAAATTGATGTAAGATATCTCACATATATCTTATGTCAGTCCATAACTTTATGACTAATATTTTGGATATGAACCACATCGCCACACATCATAATTCAAAATAACTTAATTTTCTCATATTGTTTTTAAAACTCTTTTGGTCTAAAATACAAAAAATATTATCCACCAAGGGCTACAATCGCTTGGTCTCGTATGACTTTTTTCTATCCACGAAGCAAAAATGATCATTGCAAGAAAAATATTTTGTGTCAAATGAGATGAAAAAACTAAAATCGCTGAAAAAGCTAAATACAAAAATCTACCAATCTTAAAAACGTGGAAAGATTGGGTTCTGCGGTGTCAAAGTTATTAAACTTGATTGGGTTTACTTAGAAATTGGAGAAAGAAATTTTAAAATTTTTAACAGTTGCAGATATATTTAACACAAACGATGCACCGGAAAATTACGAAAATAATTTTCGTGCATGAAGTATTTTTTTAAGAAATTGATTATTCCTATTACTAGCAAATGCTGCGGCTTTGCTCGCGTAATAGTTGAAATATATCAAGTGATATTTGCGTACCTAAATTTTATTATAAGAAATTGTATTTTTAGGAATAATTCAAAATTCATTTTCAAGCCACTGTATGACTAAACTACATCATTGCGCTGTATTAGAGCGAAATAAGATGAAATACACAAGAAGAACTAAATTATTAAAATTAATCAAATTCTAAATAAATGATAATTTAGAAAATATTTTCCAATTTTTTTGTTCGACCCATATGTTTATTTCAGTGTTATTTGAAGTTTTGAATTTTTTTGAAATCACCTTCTTAGTATGCATTTATATCTTTAAATTAACCACAAAATTTACAAATAATGAACGAAAATTATTCTTTGTGTCAAGTTTTTGTCGTAAGTACATTATAACAGAGCCCATTGAAATTTATACGTGTAAGTGATTTTTATCAATGATACAGTTTCTTTTTTTATTTCCAAGTTATGGTTAGAGTTCCTGATACTTAAGTATTACCGCCACCGCAGTAGAAGTTGTGGTAATACGCCAATAAAGAGCAATTTTGTTGTTCGAATGCACGCAAAAAAATGGCGTCAAAAATAAACAAAAAGCTCTAAAGCGGTAAAAAAGCTCTAAAGCGCTAAAAAAGCTCTAAAGCACTAAAAAATGGCGTTGAAATGAGCGAAAAAAAGCACTAAAAAGCACAAACAACAAGATTGCTCTTTATTGGCGTATTAGCACAACTTCTGCTGCGGTGGCGTTAATACGTAAGTACCGAGTTCATGAATAAATTTCTCATGGTAAGCTTGAATGGAATGAGCCGCATCGGAAAATTTTTTTAAATCATGGTCTATTTTATTTATTTATTTATTTATTTATTTTTACAATAGAGCGTGAAAATTTGTTCACATCTCAATGTCATTCACATCTCATTGTCTCATTGCATTATTTCTATTGACCATAAAACGATTTTTATTATTATTTTATTTTAATTATGCTGCTTATCAGAAATGGAACCGAAACATGTTAGTTATTTGTTTTTAGTATATTTTGTAGCACATCTCTCAAGTAAAGTAAATTGCTTATTAAAATGCCCTTAAAGCATTTTTAGAACGCTTTTAACGCATTTTTACCCTTTTTAAATTTAGAATATTTTTCGAAATTATTCTTGGAGAGCATTTATTTCTTATGAGTAATTACCACGCCAAATTTTAAGTTACTTTCTGAGAATACTGAGAAATCGGCATTTAGAACGTTTTTAAAACGCTTTTTGTACTTTTTCATTCGTTTTATCATTTATATCTAATACATAACAACAATACCAAATTTTATGAATCAATTATCTTCAATAACATAAAAATCGTATTTTTGGAACGTTTTTTGCATCTTTACCCCCTTTGGGTAGGGACAACTGACATCGGATATGCCATCGGCTATTACCATTATTTTCAAACCATTATTATTTTTTAATTGCTTAGGCAATTACTGAGATAGCAAAGAAATCGCAATTTCGAACATTCTTTTTTAGAATGCTTTTTCCAGTGTTTTCGCCCCTTTTAAATTTAGAATTTTTTAAAGAAATTTTCTAGAAATAATTTAAGTTTTATTAGTAACTACCGTTCAAAATTTCATATTTCTGTATCATTCTGAATAAAAAAAAATTACAATGTTTTTATTTTTTTATTTTTTATTTTTTTACTTTTGCAACCCCAGGGTGGTAGTCACATCGACTTAAAATAGATCCTACATAAGAGCGAGAGCTATCATCATCTTTTAGACATCATTTTTTTAAATTGTTTTGGTACTTCCTGAGAATGCATAAGAATTGCCATTGAAAAGATTTCTTTGGGCGATTGATATTTTTGTGCGCAATTTTACCCCTTTTAAAATTAGTATTTTTTAGGAAATAGTCCTAAAGATCATTATAGCTCATAAGTAATTAACGTGCAAAGTTGTATTTTTCTAGGCCTTTTAGCATCAGAAAACTCCCTGCACCCCCTTTAGGATAGTGACACCGACATAAATATAGAATATGTTGGATCACGAACATTGTTATCATCATTTTAATGTCATTATTATTAAAATCGATTTGTTACTTCCAGAGATTGCTTTAAAATCTCAATTAAAAACGTTTTTAGAACGCTTTTCGTGCATTTTAATCCATTTTAAATTTTGCGTTTTTTAGAAAATGTTCTTAGATACCACTTATATCTTATAAGTAATTAAAATGTCAAATTTCATGTTTCTAAGCCCTTTGGTAATACAAAAATCACATTTCTAGAGCTTTTTTCTCCTGTATCCGCTTCGATTTAGTGGTATCGACATAAGGTACAGTCTATGTTTGATCCGTAAAGAGCCATCATTATGGTACCGTTACATTTGAAATCGGCTCGGTACTTCCGGTGATTACTCCCTATAAATAAACAAACTTTACATGTTTATAAAATAGGTATAGGTTAATAAAATAAAATCTGTTATTTTATGACAGAAAAGGAAATATAACATGTATGTTATATTTCATTTTTATTTCTAACATTAAAAAAAACCTCTCAGTATAATTGTAGGGAAAAAACTGCCTTTGTGTTTTGAAACATATTGAAAATAAAATGTATATCGAAGAATAATTATGTGTGTTGCTGTTAAAATATTTATGCCATGAAATGAAACGTTGTATTATATTTTCCTTTTGTAATGTAAATATTGTTGTGCAGTATTATTGTTCAATAATATTTTATAGCTTAAAGTGGGCTTATTGATGTTTATTTTATTTATCGTTTAAAAATTCTCTTGTATCATTAAGTATACATTATTTATTTAAAAATTATACTGCAATCTAAATCATATCTTTAAAAGAAAAGAAAACCTACCGCACTTTATAATTCAAAAGAAGAATTAAAAAACATTCAATATCTTTATAAAATTATTTCTATATATAACGAACAATGTAAACATATAAAAATACTTTGAAATACCCAGCTAAAATGACAATATTAATATAAATATAGATATTCTGTTATCTATATTATAATATTATAATATTCTATTACACAGGCCTACAAAAAAAAAAAAAAAAAAAAAAAAAAAAAAAAAAAAAAAAATTGGTGCCTGAGATTTTACAACTGATTTTGGATATTTTTGGGACACTGATTCCAAATATGCAATCAGGTTTTCTCTATCAGCTCTACTTTTTTAGATATGCAGAGCGAACTAAAGATTTTTTAGAACTAAAGTGACCTTGAACACTTAAACTGACCTTATGATACATAGCCCTGTAACGACGCTCAAGGCGATTAGAAGGACGTTGAAATACCACAAGATCTTGAAAAAAAGAAATGTGCAAGCAAAACTGAAGATCTGCTCATCCTTATGATTTCGCGCAGCTCATCCATAAAGCCAAATGTAAAAGCCTCCAAGAGATAAGGTTAGTTTCAGAGTTCGCTCCATGGAAACAAAACTGGCTTTCTTTGACTTTCTAAAGTTTTTGAACTTCCATGATATTTGTGTTTAAAGTAGAATTCGTATCAATTTAACGTAAAACTCGTAGTGTTGTAGATTGTTGTGTTTGCGTTATAGAATGGAATTTAAATGAGTTCAAGTAGAAAAAGTTGTATAAATTATCCAGATAAGTTTTGCTACATATGCGGAGAATAAAAGTTGAAAGAACACAGAAAATATGTTACTGACTTTGTAAAGAGAGCTTATCTTGGATACTTTGGGGTTAGACTTGGTGATCAGGATAAAATCTGCGCACCGCAACAGGTCTGTAAAACTTGTACAGAGCATTTATGACAGTGAGCTGATGGAAGAGAATAAATCACAAATTCGATTTACCAATGGTTTGGAGAGAACTCCAAAACCATTTCTATGACTATTGTTTCTACCTAGCACTGGAATACTATTTGAATTAACCGAAACAATTGTAATAAGAAAACTTATCCTGATTTAGTGTCTTCAAGACCTCCACTTCCTCACTCAGAGGAACTACCGATCCCAACGTTTCATCAGCTACCAGAGCTTAGTGAGGATGAATATCGTCCTTCTGATCATCTTTTAGATAGCTGTGAAGGTAACAGTGATTATGAGGAGACGTCATCAATGCCTAAATTTTTCAACCATGTTGATTTAAATGATTTCAAAAGAGATTTCAATGTTTTAAAAGAAGCTTCTGAATTACTGGTTGGTTTCAAGATTAAAAGACAAAAATTTATTAGGACAAAGAGCCAAACTTACATTTTATCACACAAGACAAAATTGTCTACTATCCTACTTCTCTTAAAAAAACAATCTTGTATTTTGTCATGAATTTAGAGGACTGTTAGAAAAATTGGTTCTTCCTAAATATTCTCCAGATGATTGTCCTTGGACAGCAAAGAAGTTACACAAAATACTATTGTTTTTCTATTTTTGGGATAGCAGGGATAAAATACATCACTAGATTAGAAAAGAGAGGCCTAAAAAAGAAAACATGGATGTTGGAGAAAGGAATGTCATTAATAACACTTTAGTTGGGCGAAAGAAAATCACACTTTCTGCACTGCATATCAAGCTCTGTCCTATGAAGCAGTTTGTGTAAATTCTCCATAAGAATGGGTCATGATTTGTATTTTTATATATGTAAATCATGATCCATTCTTTAACACCCGAATTGAGTTATGAAGATATTAAAGCAGGAATGTTTAACGGACAACAAATAAGACAACTTATTAAGGATACTATTTTCGTAAATTCAACGAATGAGGCTGAATAAAAAGACTGGACTTTTTTTGTGGCAGTTCACAAAAACATTCCGGGCAAATGCAAAGGAGAAATCTATGTAGAACTGGTAAATGAAAAGCATAATAGTTTTAAATCTCTTGGGTGTACTAGAAGCATTAAAGTGCACTATTTACATTGCCACTTGGAGCATTTTCTTAAAAATAAAGAAGGCACAAGTGATAAACATCCCGAAAGATTTCACCACAATATTAAGACTATGGAGGCCCGCTACCAAAAAATATGAGATATGCAAAGGATTTCAGATTACAGTTTGAGTTTAAAAAGACACTGTTCTAAAATATATTCCAGAATGTCACAGAAAAGAAGCTTCCGAAGCATTCAATGAGTATCAGTTTCATCAGTGACGTTTTTCTCTATTTTTGTGAGTAAAAATATTTGTACAATATAATTAAAAAATTATTATTTCAATATGTGTATATCATAATAATAAAAACTAACATTTGTGTATTATAAAAAATAAAAATCCTGTATTTATTTTATTTTTACATACCTTTTTTAATACATGGATTTACCTTAAAATAATGAAACATATATTTCACAAAAAGTTGTTTATCTTAAAAAACTGAGCTGATAGAGAAAAACTAATGCCATATTTGAATTCAGGACATCAAATTCATATAAAATCAGCTAAAAATACCCCGGCACCAAAACAGCTGTTGACCAATGTTATCTATATTATTACACTATTATTAACAACATGATGTCTCATGACAGACATAATGATTTTTTTCCTAAATCTAATAATACAAGCAATAAACCTATAGAAAATGCGAAATAAATTATTCACCACACTGGAAACTTGTAGACGGGAGGTGCTGGGTTCGTATCCAATTGTGCCCGTCGGCCTAATCATTTAGAGTTTTCTGTTGTTATCTTCGAACCTTGTATTTTTTTGCGTAAATACAAGTTAGGCGCCTTTGAAAACATCCCCTGTGGAGGGCAACCCCTCCTTTAACTCCTATATCTCTTGTGCTGATAACTGGCCGCCATAAACAGAACCATCAGTTTGCGGTGAATGAACCAGCGTTCATGTTAGACATGAGTAAACTGCTGTTACAGTGAAAATTCGCGGCTCATTCCCTTAATTACAGCTGATTGAAGAATGCAACTTCGATTATGTTAGTTCACATCGAAAAAATTAAAACTAGTCTGTGGGGCCATCGTAATACTTACCCATCATAGATATGCATAGCATAATATATGAAAATAAAACATGTGTAAAGTATTTATAAAATGCATTGCAACTACAAAACAAAATTTAAACGTATGTTTAAATATTTTAAATATACACAGTAATGCTCTATTAATGAACTGCTGATGAAAACATTTCGACAAATTATATAAAACACCAAACTACACAAGTAGTACCGAATTGCATAAAAGAAACATCCTTATAACTCCAAAAAAAATATAATATTAACTAACAGTTTACTGCATCGGATCAAACGTCTCATTTCCAATTAAAATATAAATTTGAAATGAAATTTGTATGAAATACAGGGACATGAAAAATCGAAAAATGTAGCAAACAGGAATACAAACATCTCGGCAATTAATAATCCGATCGACTTTGTTCTTTATGCGAAATTTGTCTTATTTTATTGGCGTTTACACCCACTACTTAGAATAAAAAAATTTCGAAATATTTCACATACCTTTCTTCAGAACGAACTTTTCAAGAGTCCAAAAAATAGTTCCAGATAATCGAGGTTACTGATATTAAACAGACTTCGTGTCATTCTTACGTATTATTTACATACAAAATTTCAAGTCTCAATATCAATTTTTCCGGGAGATAGTGCGTTTACAGACAGACAGACACACACATGGACTGACGGCAAATATTTTTTTTCTAAAAAATATGTTTTTCGGAATCTGCAGTATCTGAAACGTGTAAATCCATCAATTTTTTTTTTCGATTTCCAAAACGATTTTGAGATTTACCCTATACTACGTATGATGGGTAAGTAAAATAAACTAATTTCAACAGGTGTCATGTAAATCTTGAGAGAATCTGAAAAAAATCTTATAGTTTCAAAAGAGGTCGCTCAGTGGTTACTTATTCAGAATGCTACAAAGCAAAGAGTGATCCATCTTCTTTCTGGGGGAAATTGATGAAGTCATTTATACTGTACAGCAACGTGCGTGTATTACTCGTGTACAGAGAGATCCGAACTATAAATATATTAATTGAAAACTCAGAATTGCGTTGCAGAAATATATAATTAAAATTTATTATCTGGGCTTTAAAAGACAAGGTCTCGCAGCCAATCTATTTATGTCTTTAAGGCTTAATATCGCAGCTAAATAACAATAATTTCTTTCGAAAAGCATTACCAACAGTCTTTTAAAACTTTTATGATGATAAGTACCTTCAGCACTTCCTATTTTCTTTCGAAGAACACCCGCGAATCGAAATTTGTGTGTAAAACAAAAAAGTGATATTCTAAAAAAACATAGGCTAAGGGTAATTGCTATAGTTTTCCTGCAAATTCAAATTCTTTTCTACAAACTTTTTTACTTTATAATTTTAGTTTCAGTATATTTCAAAAATAGAAGGTGGGGCATTTTTGAATTGCATTTTCGAGGATGTCTCTGAAAATATAATACGTAAAATTAATAAAAATGAGTATTTGAATTTGGCATTACGAAAGCTTTTATACGATATCCCACACAATACACAATGAATTTTTTTTTCAAGTAACACACTTAGCTTCTTTGCCTTTTTCTTTAATACATTCCTTATTAATTTAGTAAGTATCTTTACTACAATAAGCATTTTCAACTTTACACGTTCCATTGTTTACGCGTGAATCAGCTGTGAAAGATTAACAGACAGACACAAGCATGATACTATAAAGGTTCCGTCTTTATTTTTCAAGTATATAACAATAAAAAATTCACAATTCTGTAAATTCTGCAGTTGCTACACAAAATTTCTAAATGTGAAAAATTTATTGTGTGCCACCCTGTATTAAATCTATAGATTTTACACACACATCAATATAAACAAAAAAATAAAATAACATTAAATTATATAATATAGAAAAAAATTCGTTTGCAAATATTTTTTATCGCTCTCACTTCTTAATCTAACGCTGGTGTTTATCAGTAAATGAATGATAAATACTGTGCAAGCCTAACGCCACTAGAAAACGATTTTTTTTTAAATTTCAAACTGACCAGAAATTACTTTGTGTGTTCTCTAAAAGAACAAAAACTGTTTCTAATTGCACACTCCTGGGAAATCATATTCTGTTTCATCTCTGCAGGGTGGATAATCACTATTATACTTGAAATTTCAAAAAAAAAAAAAAAAATTGTGTATTTTGTGTGCAAAGTAAATGCCACACGATTCCTTCTTATTAAGAATGTTCTGTCGTAAACTCCAATATTTTATATAAAAAAAAATACACAACAGCCTGAGTATACACTACATGACCATTGATGACCGTCCACTTGCGATTTTAGATGTTTTGTTAAATATCTAGAAAAATACATGAGGAATTATCCTGAAACTCGAAGTGTATAAATATAATGGTACAAGTCATATATTTCAGAGAAGATTTTTTCCCGAAACTTTATAGGGGCCCTCAACAAATTAAAAAAGAATGAATAGCTTTTGGTTAACTCTGTCAAAACTAATATAGCAAAAGCGCTCAAACTGTAGATTGTGATTAAGTAGCTTATTTCAATAAACTCTGTTCATTTTTATGAGGACAGCATGTATACTCAGAGAGAAATTAAGGTTTTTATAAAGACAGTCCGAAATATTTCCAAGATTTTTGCTTATCCTTTGCAGAGTTTTTAACATAAAATACTATTCTTTTCTGAAAATATGACAAACATCATTGCACACAATACACTGTTATCAGAATTAAAAAATAATAAAAAATGTATGAAGACTGAGTAGGTTTACTAAATAATTTTTCACTGCGCATGCGTCAACGATATCAAAATTTAATTTGCATATTACGTTAGCTAAATATATAGAGCAACTGTTGTGAATGTTGCAAAATCATAGCTTGAAAATTCTGAAAATAATCGTCAATAGAATAAGTTGAAAATCCGTTATTTCCAAAATGAAGCAAAAACAAGAGGGGCTGTATCCATATAGTCATTGATTAGTGTCGATATAGAATACACAATATGGGACATACCATTACATTTGGATAAAATCCCTCGTTTTTTTGCTTCATTTTGGGAGTAACGGATTTTGTGCTTATTCTATAGACGATTACTTTCAGAATTTTCAAGCTATGATTTTGAGAATTTCACAAAAGTTGCTCTATACATTTAGCTAATACAATGTGCAAATGAAATTTCGATATCGTTGACGAATACTCAGTAAAAAATTATTTAGTAAACTTACTTATTTATCATACAGTTTTGATTATTTTTTAATTCTGATTACAGGGTATTGTGTGAAATATTATTTGTCATATTTTCAGAAAGAATGTTAAATTATATTAAGGACTCTGCGAATTATAAGCAAAAGACTGGGCAAAATTTGGGACCATTTTTATAAAAACTTTAATTTCTCAACGAGTATACATGCTATTCGTATAAAAATAAACACAGTTTATTACAATAAGCCACGTAATCATAATCTACAGTTTGGGCGCTTTTGCTACATTAGTTTTGACAGGGTTATCCAAAAGATATTCATTCTTTATAAATTTGTTGAGGGTCCCCTATGGAGTTTTGGGTAAAAATCTTCACGGAAATGTATCACTTATACTATTATTTTTATACATTTAGAGTTTCGGGATGATTCCTCATGTATTTTTCTAGATATTTAACTAAATGTTTAAAATCGGAAGCAGACGGTCATCAATGACCATGTAGTGCATTTATGAAAGATAGCACCGAGCCGAAATTAAGCGTTTTAAAACAATGTTGGAAAATCTTAAAATGTTTTTGATATTGTGCAGCTTTTTGTGTTATAAGTACATTATTCTTATTACTATTGTACATTATACATATTTTGTCAACTTTTATTATAAAAAATACTACAATATTCATTTATGAATCAAAATCAAACTTTTAAAAATATTCCTGCGAATCAGTATGTACATGTTTTTTTTATGATAAAACTGATAAATATTGAAAATAATTTTTCACTTTTCTTAATAATAACACTGATAAACAAGGTTTCGGTTTCTGACTAAGTATGTGGTGACTTTTATATATTAGGTGGTGCTATGAAAGAATATGTCATTAAAAAGTTTCCATCACCTACAGATTTTTAAAAAATTCAAAATTTTGAAAATCTGAATTTTGTAGTATTTATTCAACACATATACCTTATGAAATATATCATTTGGTAGTTTATTAATGACAAATAAACACTTATAAAGCTTAAAATTAATATTTAAAACACCGAAAGTATGCATTGTTTATAAAGTTTCAGAAAAATTCAGAAGAATTTTTGTAAAAAGAAATTATATTAATAAGAAATTTCCTACTTTATGTAGCGGTAAATGTCTTATCTGTGGCTGCTCTCTTATATGCTATTGTTCCGAGTTATATTAACAGTTCAAAGCAGACTTTAAGCCACGTATATCATTACAACAGCATAAATCATCTTTTCTTGAAAAAAAATGTCGAATATGTCTTACGTCAATCTCGATAAATAGATATCTTTGTATTGTTTTTCAAGGGATTCCAACCTTGCAATCTTGATCCAAGTAATTTTGAGTTTTTCTTTCATAAATTTAAGTCTCTCACAAAATAATTTAATTCTTTTTGAGTACTTAGGTGTGGTTCTTCATTTATGCCAAGATAATAGTTCATTTCAGATGTAGAGGAAGTTTTAGTTTTATCAGAACTACTTGGAAAACTCAGAATTACTTGGATCAAGATTGCAAGGTTAGAATCTCCTGAAAAAAAAAGACAAAGATGTCTATTTATCGAGATTTAATAAGAAATATTCAACATTTTTTTCAAGAAAATATGATTTAAGCTATCGTAATGATATAAGTGGCTTAAGTCTGCTTTAAATTTCCATTTCTATTGCTGCATCGTCATATGTGAAATTCGCTGGAGGTTTCGATATTTGTAAATCATCATTATGTAATGCTGGTCACATTGCTGAATCTAAGTTCGGGTATTTAATTTTATATTTACTTCTTGCAAAGAATCCTTTAATTTTTGTAATACATTGGTAGCAGTCAGTTATATGTTCCTTCGGCATGCGCCATATCATTGGTATAGCAAAGGACATACACTTTTTTTGTACTTTTCATCCACGCTCAGAGGTTTGTAGCTCATCGTGTACAACAAAAATGAGGTGCACATTTCTTATCTTGTTCACCTACTTTATGTCCAAATTACATACGACAGACAGTCTTTATTAACGGCGTGAAAGCGCATCGATACTTTTTTAAAGTTAGCTCCCCGCACACATAGCGAAAAGAATCGGGTTCATTAACGCATCCTCTAGACGTGTTTTACATATTGTAGGGAAAAACAGGATAATTATAATCAAAATTTAATTAAAAAGTCTTATAGAACAAAGAAACAGTAGTACACTCGCCCCGTAAATTACTGTCATGGATTTGCGTTAATGTCAAATACTGTGGGGGTGGCTAGAGCTCTCTCTTCAAGGTTTCTAACATAAAATTTATTAGAGGGACATCTTTATCTACTCTCTTGCTGTATCTTCTATCCTTGTAATAAGAAAAAGGAATGTTTGTGTGAATCAAATGCATGAAAAATAATAATGTAATATAATTATAATACCTATACGATGCCTACATTCTCCAAAACGTATAAATGAAATTTCTCAAAATTGGAGGGTGATAGAAAATTTTTACAAACATATTCTATTTCAGCAGCTTGAAATTTATAAGAAACACCCAACGTATATAGAGAAATCGAAAATTCGTTAAAATTTGATTATCAGTGTAATTAGTTTACATTGCAAATGAATTAAAAAATAATTTTCATTAGACTAAACTTTTATCATTTACTAATTCTACAGTTATTTTTTTTATATAATCATATTTTTAAACTTTTGAATAAAATCATACCTGAACGTAATATTTTAACATAAACATATATATATATATATTAATATTTTACTAAATATATATATTTAATATAATACATGAACATAAAATATTAACTATATTCAAGCTCAAACAAACTAAAATAATTATCTTGTTTCATTGTATATTCAGAAAAAATTTATAAACATGCCAATCCAGGGATAGACATAATTAAATATATTTAAAGTAAAATAATTTTTAGCAACATAGATCTTCAGCTATTTACCGACTGTGAATATTCTATTTCTGACGTGTAGTTAAATCATTGATTTCCGTTAATCGGGAAAGCGGCATGAATTCAGAATCACAGTTTCTATAAAATTTTGTCAATAGCGACATATGGATTAAAAAGTTTTTATTTTGGTTTTACAGTTTAGATACCACATTTTAAAAATAATTTAATTAAAACTCCTTTTATAAGGAAATATTTTTATGTAAGTACTGGTACGTTAAGAATTTATCAGACTAAAACTATGTGAATAAATTAAAACAAATAATTCTAATATAACATGTACACATATATACGGCTATATGTGGCTTGAGTGTTTGTTTATTTCATATTGTATGATATTGGATTTGTAAAAAAGTATCATGTGAGATATATGATCGTATTTGTTTCTTCCAGCTTAAAGGAAGCAAAAATATGAGGGACTGTATTTAAATAAAGTAGAATGTGCAAATTCATGTATGCTGCATTGACACTAAACAATGGATATACGAATACAGCCCTTCATCTTTTTGCTTCTTTTTGGGAACAACAGATTTTGAACTTATTCAATCGCCAACAAGTTTTAGAATTTTCAAGCTATGTTTTTGAGGCTTTGTGAAAATTTCTCTATACATTTAACTAACACGTTATGCAAATTATATTTTGATTGCTTTGATGCATGGCCAGTGAAAAAAGTTTTAGTAAACCTGCTCATTATTCATCCAATTTTTATTATTTTAAAGTTTTGATTACAAGATTTTGTGTACAATATTAGTTATCATGTTTTCTGAAAATAACTTTTATTTTTTATTTTAAGAATTCTGTAAATTATAAACAAAAAACCTGGCAATTTTATAAAAACCTTAATTTCTCTACGAGTATACGTGCTATCCTCATAAAAATGAACACAGTTTATTACAGTAATCCATTTAATCATAATCTGCAGTTTTAACACTTTTACTACATTAAATTTGACAGGACTATCCAAAAGGTATTTGTATAAAATTGAAGCTGGTGTTATACACAATTGAAGTGAAAAAACTTCTTTAAACACCATAAAATAAGTTAACTGCGCAAGGCCTTTCGAAAGAACTTAGTCTTTCTTCGTCAGGCGCAAACCTTCGTCAGACGCACGTCTTTTTTGCGCCTGACGAAGAAGGACTAAGTTCTTTCGAAAGGCCTTGCGCAGTTAACTTATTTTATGGTGTTTAAAGAAGTTTTTTCACTTCAAAAGGTATTTGTTTTGTTTAGGGTCCCCTAAGGAATTTCGGGAAAACATCTTAAAAATAATTATAACTTGTGCTAATCTGTTTACAAACCTCGAGTTACAGAATAGTACCTCATGTATTTGTCTAAATATTTAAAAAAATGTCTAATATCTGAAAGTTGTCAGACTAACGTGACTTGATAAGGGTTTTAAATGAGAACGGTTTTATATACATAGGATGATGAAAAAAATTTGTTAGAATCAAAACTTTTCTGGAATTCTAAGATAGAGGAGAATATTATGTTCGCGAACTTTAATTTACCTTTTTAATTTCTTTTAAAATAAATAACTGACAACAGACAGTATTTCAGAAATATACTGGGCACAATTTTTTTTAAGTATCAATCATTTGCGTAGGTCGGTTATTATGTATTGCCGAAAAATCTTGAATCTCGCATTTACGTAGTTTTTAAAGTCACTCTGAATGAAAAATAAAGATTTTTAGTTGCTATTAGCTCAAACAATGATTTAAAAATTTTAGAAAAAATGTTTTTTTTTTCTGTAAAAGTATTTGCTGCATTCACTGCTATTCATTAAACAGTTATATTAAAAATTGCAGTTTAATTTTTCACTGTGAAAAAAAATATGTAAATTTGTGTTACTAATTTTTTTAGGAAACTGGAATTCGTCGAACTTTTTATGTAATAGTAACAGCAAAAATGTATGTAACCGATTCTGCACAGGAATTTTTGCTGTTAGAGTGACATAAAATGTTCTAGGAGTCGTAGTTTCCTAAAAAAAAATAAGTAACTTTATTTATTTATTTATTTTACAGTGTACTTATTATGTAATTTAAATTGAGTTTTCTCTCTACTGTAATTTAATTAAATTATCAATATTTCATACTCTAAGTACAATATTATTGATACTGATTACTTTTTAACTGCCAATATTTTGTAAAAGCAATTTTAATATCATTTATATTAATTACTCTTAATTTTATTCGCAGATATATTTTTATTTCAACAATTACTATTGATACTACACCTAATATCTTAATAATTTTTTCGTAGCTCTTTATACAGGTTTGCTATCTCAATAAGAACGTTGAAAAAAAAAACACATTAAAGAAAAATCGTACATATTGCATCGATTATGAAATACTTTCTAACACATTCAGAATATTATAACAAAACATTATGGTTTGTTACGGTTAAAGATAGTGTCTAAATCAAAATTTTGTAAAACGCATGGCACATTCAAAACTCTAATTTCTGATATTGCCCTGAATAGTCGAGAATATATGGAATTCTGATTTTGTGCTGCCTTTATGTAATTTTTAGTTATGTTTTTACACTACATGCATTGTATGCTAAAATTTAGTGCTTGAGAATGCGGAACACAGTTGAAAATTTTGTATTGCCAATTGCTCAGTAAAATGATTCCTTTAAATAAAAGTATATTCTTGAGAACTTTTGAGCGTTCCTGTGTAAGTTCTATGAAGATTAAGCAATATTTTTAAAATATAGCTACTTTTAGAAACTCATACCGCAGCTGAAAATGCACTGCCAACAAATATTTTTCGTAGACGTCAATATTTTCATTATTGTTCATCTTTTTTCTACAGACTTAATCTTTTATGCGCTTCTGTAAATTAACTTTAAACTCTTTGAACACCCTATTTTCCATTAAGAAAGGTTTACTGCACCTCAGTATTATGTATCAGCTTCAAAATCTCTGAAACTTCGCAATATCTTTAAAATACAGCGCAATCATTTTTCCCCAGATACCGTAATACAAATATATAGATTTTGAACACATTTTTAAAGAAAATATAGTTGCTACGCAATTGGTTTTTAATATCAAACATGTCATAGTAAATGTCTAATTCAATTTCATAACGATCGGAATATGATTAAGCATGTAAAAGCACTGACAGACTGAAGTACACAAAGACGTACATACAGAAGGATGGGCAGACAAATTGAGCTCATAAATTCTTTTCCACTAAGTTGGAAGATGTTGAAAAAGGTAATTTAAGTGTATTTTTCTTAGCGTGCTTATTTATTAGATGATCTTTAGTTTCTCAAATTCATTTACGTAACTTACCAGAGACTGAAACACTTAGTAAGAAAATATATACATTAACACAGAAGTAAAAATATATTTTTATATTTAAAAGTAATGATTACATACCAATTAAACTTCTTAAATTTAAAATGAATTTCGAATAACTCACAAAATATTCTTTACAATTAATAAGGCTAATTTTATTCTCATTTTTATAATAATTTATATATGTATCTATCGTTGTCAAATTTTCTCATATTTTCAGTATTTATGCGATTTTTAATTAATAATATTCTTATTGTTCAAACAAATTCATTATGTGATTTCTTTAATATCTATATTGCAAATATGATTTGTGGATTTAACTAAGTCAGTTCTGTCTAATTGAATATACAATAATTCAAAATTGAGAAAATGTATTAACTAAGTCAGACAAAAATATCATATCACTACACGGAAAAAAAATATATCCTTAGTTATTTAAATTTATCGAAATGTGTTATGCTTACTATAATTTTATATGTACGATGTACAAGAAAATGATGTCAATTTACCAAACTTGTAAGAAAAACTTGAGACATCTGTGACTTTACAAAAGAATTAATTAAATTTTGGTAATTTTACTAGCATTTTATTTGTAATCCTCGTTACTTTTACTTAAAAAGTTCTAGGAATACTGTTTTTCAAAAATTTTCTCAGTAACCTTAAAAAGGTTTGATTCAAAGTGCAAATCGGTATCTATTGCATGAATTTTCATTGTTGCTATTGCATAAAAAGTTCTTGGAATATAATTCTACTTGATTTTTTTTTTTTTTTTTTTTGTAATTTTCCAATTTTTTTTTCAGTGTATAATTAGTATTTTTTTACATTAACTATATTCATAAATGCACTTAAGGAGAATTAGAGAAAAATGTATCGTAAATCCTTTCCTTACATAGTTATTTTTTGCATATTTTTATCTTTATGTATAAAATTTTCTTTCGTGCAAAATGGATGTATTGTGAGTTCACAAAGTACATAAAATATGAAATTCACTGCTTGTAACATAATAATTTCTTTGTAAATTATCTTTTTATTTAATTTCATTTAAAGATTAATTTTATTTAAAGATTTATCCACCTGTTCATATAATCCGCTCATATACATATATTATATTTACACTCTTACCATTGTCTGTACCAATCTATTATCTTTTAAAAGCATCCATTATAGGAATAAAAACCCCAAAATTAATTTTGAAATATGACAGTAATATTGAAATGCGGGATTAACTTTATATCATTTTTCCGATATTACGAACATCTCCAATTACTTCCAACAATAAATTATTATTCAAGATCTTAAAAAAGTTTTAATACTGCATGTTATACTATTAATTAGTGAATACTAATTTATTCCTTACATCATTATTAGTTTAGAGTACATTATTTGAATGTTTTATACTTCCAAGCTGAATTTTTTGCTGTTTTGAAAGTACATTCTCTCTTCAGTTACAAATTAATACAATAGGTCACCTTGTATCAATAGCGTGCGCGCACACACACACACACATAAATATATACACATACATATATATACTGTATGGCCAAAGATATTTGGCCACATGCAATTTTTGACGTTTTGCAAAACAACTAAAAAATACATGGGGAATTATCCTGAAACATAACAGTACAGGTCATACATTTTCGTGAAGGTTTTTCCCAGAAACTACCTAGCGGATCTTCAACAAATTGAAAAATGTGGAATTTATTTTGGATAACCCTGTCAAAACTAATGTGTCAAAAGCATTTAAAATGTCGATTATGATTAAATGGATAATTGTAATAAAATGTGATCATTTTTATTGGGATAGCATATATAATCGTATAGAAATTAAGTTTCCCAATTACAGTCCAAATTTTGGCAATTTCTTTGCATATAATTTGCAGAATTCTTAATATGTTTTCTTTTTAGAAAATATGACAAACAACATTGTGCATAATATCCTGTAATCAAAATTAATAAAAAATTATACAATTAATGAGGACGTGTACTAAGTATTTTTTCATTCCGCAAACATGGAAGGAATCAAATTATAATTTGCATAATGTGTTAGCTAAGTGCATACAGCAACTTGTGTAAAACCCTCAAAAACATGCTTTCAAAATTCTAAAAATTATCGTCGATAGAATAAGCTCAAAATTCGATACCCCCCCCCCCCCCAAAAAAAAAAAGTTAAAAGACGAGGGGGATGTATCCATATGTGTCAATACAACGTAAATAATATTGCACGCATTCCTACATCTAGATACAACCCTTACATTTAACTTATGTCATAGCGTAAACATAAAAAATTAAAGTCATTTGCATAGACTCATACTTGTCAGTAATGACGAATTTTTCTCAACTATTTAGAGGGCCATATTGACGCTGGTCGCCTTGTGAATGTGCATATGTGAAATACGCGTCCCGATTAGGCCATCAAAAAACTGAATGGAGTTGGTCTTGCCTGAACCTTGTTTTTTTCTGAATGTTCTGCGAATCTATGGTTCTAACATTATTATTATAGTATATTATTATTATTATTATCGTGACTTGTATTAAAATCCTAAATGAGCTGATCTTTGGAAAAATCAGTAAAATTTGTCTCAGCCCAGAAAATTCTACGAAAAAATGTACATAATTTTTAATCATTATTGTTTTATAGTAAAAGTATTTTTTTTTCTTGAGATAGTAGATTTAACTAAAAAAAATAGATAATAGTAAAAGAAATGAAAAAGAACATGCTTATGATGCAATTCGTTTTTTCAACGGATTAACATGTTAACTCCAGTATTATGATATTATACTTACAAGTGTAATAAGTATTATTAACCAGAACTGGTCGATATGAGAACCATCCTGTCTTTCGCCATACGAAGCAATTGTTAATCATATCGACGTAGAAACTATGTTCTTAGACACTAAGTTAAAACGGGCCAGGCTCGGGCTCTGATTCAATCTTTTTTCCAGACCCGGCCGATATTTCTTTCTACTGTTTGATTCGAGACCGGACTTTGATATTTTGACCAATGCGTACGTTAACATATTTTACAAACTAGTTTAACGTAAAGTCTTCACGCTATTATTTTAAGCCCAAAGGCGAGGCACTAGCTTAACTTGACTTTACTAAAGCCCAATTTGTGCACGAACCATATTTTGCTTTCAAAACGAGTCAATAGTTTATCCTTCCGAAGCATGTCCAAATAGTGTAAGTCACGAATTTGAAATTTAATATCTTTTCGATTTTTCAAGATGTCGAGGTAAACTTTTTTGTGGTTTAACTCAAGAATGGATAAAAGATCTTTACTAATTGGAAATTTTACATTAGGGAGGACAGGACATTAGGAGTATAGTTGAAAAAATTTTGTTTTGTGATATTTTTTATAAACTCACATGAATTTAGGATTTTACGTCAAAGAATAATCAATTTTAAACCATGACCAGTTACTTGATTTTGCAAAATGCACAAGTTTGGTCAATATTTAGTTTTATATAGAAGAACAGTTTTAAGCACATGGTCAGTTCATGCCCCTACACTGTTTTTTCAAAAGAATAGACAAAAACAGCATGAATTTCATATTGATCCTGTTAATGTAAACATGATCAATTTTTTATTATGTACACTGTAAAGATTCTGCTCCGTTAATAATTTTTTCTTGGAAACTTGAACTCTTAGGACTTTTTAGATAAAAGCAATAACAAAATTTTATGTATCTGATGGATGTTTGTTCTGTAAATCAAAAAATCTGAAAGATTAATTAGAATTTTTTAGGAAACTGGAATGCCTAGAAACTTTTTATGTAATGACAACCCGAGTTACAAATAAAATTTTAGTAAGATTACTATAACTTTATTAGATTATTATGTAAAGCTACAGATTCTGTATCTTTAAAAAAACTAGTTTTGTAGATTTACATCGATTTTTGTACAGTATACAGATAAAATCCTAATAAGCATATAGTTTTTTTGTAACTTTCTGACTGTAAAATTATCTTTTACAGTGTATATGTTTAATATGTTAACATATGTTTAGCCGCAAAAAATTGCATATTTACTATTATTAATTCTATCCACATTACTTAAATAATTATGAATCGCTGGTATTTGATGTACTTGAAAATAAATGGTATATTCCCATGTGTAACAATTTTGATGCATGTATTTTTTTTTTAAATAACTGTTACTTATTATTTCATGGCTTTTGTTATTAATTTTTAATAGTTTTAAGAAATTTTTATGCTAAACCTAATCTGATAGATAAATCTACTTATTTAACTTATATAATTTATATTTGTCTACTAAAATATTCAGTAATGCTACATTATTTTTCAGAATTAATTTTATTTGGTATCGCAACAAATTGTACAATTAATTGATTATCCACATCCCTACAATTTAAGATTTGCATTAAAGGTATTTCGTAAAAAGTTAAACAAGTATGTGATACTGAATTTAATTCTCAATTTGATAAATGCAAAAAATTATAAAATTACAATTACATTAGAAAAAGTGCCAATTAAGCAAATTAAAGAAATTATTAAAAATAAAAGAAAAAGAAATTAAACCATGATTATAAAATTGAAAAAAAAACAAGATAACAAATAAAAAAAATATCCAGATGTGTCTCTTGTATCAGTTTAGATTCAATTATATACTTTTAAAAAAAGGAATGTTTCTAAATTAACTTTACCTCTAATTGTTTATAAATAAATTTCGACATCTTACACGAAATTATTTGCATCGAATTTGATAGAATCGTATTGTGTTAAATTGAATATATAAAGAAAATAATTGAGTTTTATATCGTGTTTCATACTTCAGTTTCACGTGTCTTCTTTCAGCATAGGATTAATATTATTTCTATCAGATTTTGTTCTTTGAAATATTTGTTTAATAAAAGTTAATATTTAGTCGTCTCAAAAAGAGATTTCAAAACTTTGATTTGAATGCACATTCAAAGAATATTCAAAGAACATTAAAAAAAATAATTTATTAAAATCTAAGTTTTTGGAATCTCTTCGAAAAATATTATAATATGAATAATTTACTGGATACAAAAAAAAAAGTTGCCATAGTATTTTTCCCTTTATAACAGTATTAATGATCACAAATAAAATGTCTCTATATAAAAACAACATTGTAAAAATGCAGTTTGTATGTGATATATGATAATTAAAATTGTCCGTTTTTTACTTATATGGTAGAAGTAATAGTTACTTAGGGCTAAGATATCACATACTCGTGTGTATTTTCATAATGTTAATATGGTACCCAATCAGCAATTTACAATCCATAATTTCGAATATTAAATCAATAATGCTGAAATATTGGTTGTTCTATTCAAATATTTATTATTTTAAGCAAAGGTGCATAAGTTTCATTTCGCTGTAAACTTTTCCAATATAAAGCCAATAATAAGATATTTTATGTAATTGTAATTATTTATATTTACTAAAAATTGTAATAAATTACAAAATATTCAATTATTAACAATAATATAAACAGCATTTGACGAAATAAAAAGAAGTTTTAAAAGTCTGTGACGTCCATCTTTTTATTTTTTGTACTATATATTCAGAAAAATGGTCGAAAATGTAGAGCAAATGTATGTACCCTCATATTTCTCCTTCCAAATCTACTGAAATTAATTTATGAAAAAATTGACGGTCGTAGATATTAATTTAAACCTTGCTTGAAAATTACAGCGATTATCCTAGGCCAGATAGTTTTTGAGAAAAGAACATTTTTCTGTTACACGCATATTTCGATTTACCGGCATTCAGCAAATGTGTTGAGGAGCACTGTAGACACCTATAATTTAAAAAATATATATAAACAATTTTGATAGTGATTTTACAAAAAAAATTATCGGAAACTAGAGACGACATTAACCTTTAAAAATACGGACGGTTTGGGTATTAACAATCACGAGGGTGGCATCGACCTTATATATCATCGACTTATAAAGCTCAGATTACAACATTTAATGATATATTTGAGTAATGCAATGCCCAATAGCAGTAGATATGTAATAATTGTCAAATTGTTAAAAACAGACTAATTAGAATTAACCCATCAACGCTCAAATTTTTTTCTTCATTAAAACTAAAATTTTAGATTTTTCACCAGTTTTAAGGGAGTATGTTTATAGTAAATTGTCTTGTGAAAGAGATTATATATTTATCTTCATATTTACGGGTGCGAAAGACACTTTCTTGCCACTAAGTCTAGTGATCTAAAAATATCCCATTGGATGTTAAAGTGTTAATCAGATAAAAAGTATGCGGTTCATCAGTCTTTTTAAAAGTATTACGAGATACATTCAATAAGGAAGGTGTAATTTTATAAACTAACAATCTTATGAAACTGTCCTACCCTCTTCACATCATCACACAAACTCGTATAATTTTGTGTAAGAATAATATATTCTTTAGCTCTTATTGTCGTCAAGGTTCGTATGCCTCCTGGAATTTTCCGACATGAAAATTCTTTGGTGGCAGTATTTTTTACAGAAACTTTCGAATTAAAAAAGACAAATTGTTGCTCGTTTAGCGTACATTTATTTAACTACAAAAAATACTCTTATTTACCAGGAAAATTTGCTTAAGGCTGCTGTTTACTTATTTTCGAATCTCTCCGTCGTAAAGTTAGTTCTATGGGCATTTGATACAGTTTTGTACTTATAATATCTTCTCAGGAATTTAAAATTTTTAACTTCTTTTTTTCAGTGTTCTTTTCATTAAGCATGTCTATAATTTTCGAAGTTTTTAAAATATATCTAAAAGCTACGTTTAATTTTATAAAAAGTATTAAAATTTTTCTCCCACTTTTTCAGTTTTTAAAACATAAAATATTAAATTTAGCAGATATTTTAAAAATAGTTTAAGAACTAAGAAAAAAGGACATCCTTTAATAAGAGAACACTAAAAAAAAAAGTTCAAACTATTAATTTCCCTAGGAGATATTTTGAATAGAAAAATGCATGAAACACCCATAGGTTACATTGTATCGACCACTGAGTGACTAGCAGTCTTAAGCGTAAAAACCCTACGATATCCTATTACTTTCCGGGGTGATTGCAACTGTCATTTCATTCATTAAAAGCAATCAATTTAGTTTTATTAGATTTAATTTGCAAAACTCCAATGTTAAAAGCATTCTGCTGTTATTTAATTATATTTTTATCCTGTACAGTGTCAGTATGATTCAGATTTTCAAACAACTTTATAAATTCAAAAAATTTATTTGTAACAAAAGAAAGAGCAAGTTCTCAGTTTAAAGTATTTGTCTGTGGTATTAAAAATTTAACTTCAATTTGCGCATAAAGTTTTTTTCCATAGTTGCAACAATGAATTAGTGTGTCATATAGGAGATAAAATTAAAAATCATTTTTCTAGAAATGGCTTATCAAGTAATTAATGCTCGAATCCAATAGTAATTTCCGAAGCTGTTCTTTTATGGAATATTTGCAGCATAGGATAAATGGAAAGATTTGCAGATTTGTCATTGAATAATTCTTAGAAAAACGGAACTCTTAGAAAAATGGAATAAGTTTGATTTGTTTATTTTATGTTTAGCGTTAATAAACATTTTTCTTTATTCTAAAGAAACAGAAAAACTATTGCTGTCTCCACCGCTAATAATGATTTTTTTCTGACAGGGGGTCTTTATATAAGTTAATGTTAAGAAAACTGTTTCATACAAATATATGAAAATCAGCGGTCTCATAGAAAACTGTTTGATAAATACTTTGATGCAGACGATTTTTAAATTGAAAAATTACACTTAGATATATTTAGAGTTTAGTTTAATCAAAATCGTGACTTTAAAAACGTTTTAATAATAACGTTAAGCAAATACGATACATTGTTTTCACACACAACAGTTTGCAGATAAATATTCAGCTGGCGTGGGACTTTGCATGGCATCAAAAATATTTCGTTTGAAACCTCGATAACAGTGGACGCTACAGAATATAATTCCATGGAATAATTCGTTAGTGCTTGGACAACACAAGCGTTGGATACAATAACATTAGAGAATACCGTAAAATGGGGTGAATAGGAACAGCGGGGTGAAAAGGAACAAAACTTCCCGGTCATACAAATAAATTCATTATAAATATATGTGATGATATTTTTAGTTGCTAATTTTTTTATAAGAAGGTAATAACATTAAGAGTTGGGAAATTCAGTTTTGACATGTTTGCACAGCTACTGGGGTATATAAAAAATCTTCAAGAGGATCCTCAAAAACCTCATTTTTTTCAAAGTCTCCAAAACTTTGTATGTAACTACAGTATTTTTCGTATTCTAAACCTAAGAGAGAGGATTTTTAATTAATGATAGACCGGTAAACGATATGCTGTATTAAATTTTATTTATTTCTAAACTACATAATAAAAGAATGAAAAATGGCTTGTAACATCAGAGGTTTAAGATTTACGGGTGAATCGGAACACGTTTTCTCTCATGGTTTATTTTTCTATACAGTAATAGTTTCATGTAATATATGAAAATATATGTATGAATATGCATTGTAACAATATTTTGTTCGTTTTAATTACTTGAAGAGTTTAAAAGTGCCAAGAAAGTACTTGGTTAAACAAAAAAAATCAACGCCTAATCCAACAGACATGGAACACACAATAAAATAATTTAAAAGTAGCCAATTTGTTAGAAAAACTGCACAGAATTATTCTCTGACATCCACAACATTACAAAAAACATCTCAAAATGAAAAGCCAATTAAAAAGAGAGGGATGCAAAGAGTACTAAGGGCTGGGGATGAGGGGGTATTAGTAGATCGTATTAATACATGCAGCGATTGGGCCTACTCAATAGATTCACTTACCCAATGACTACTATTAAAGGATAACACGGAATAGGGCTGAATTTGTATCAACTTTTATTTCTGAAATTCGAATATAATTTCTTACAATGAATTTTAATTTTTTCTGATTTCAAATTTGTTTTCTAATTTTTAAAAAGGCATATCTTTATTTGCATATAAAATAAAAGCTTGGTTTTACAGTAACTATGTGTTCCTATTCTTCCCTTATCGTTATTACCTGTTTTTATTAACCCTATTAAAGTTTAAATCGGAATAAATAAATATTATAACATTTGTTCCGATTCACCCCTATCTGCGGGGTGAATCGGAACACCATTAAAAATGTAAATAATATATATATAAACAGTAAAAATGTTTCGTTTTTGCTTAAAAATTAAAGAACAAAACAATACCGAAGTTTCTAGTAGAAAAAAAAAAAGAATTAAAAAATCAGTTGTTGCTTTTTTTTAACGTTAAAGTTGAAAAGTGTTCCGATTCACCCCATTTTACGGTACTGCATGTACACTTTTTCGTATTCAGATTTTGAATTCGGTAAGCAATATTGAGTTATTCCATGAAGTTATTTGCAGTAGCGCCAATTAATCTCGATATTTGCGCCAATTTGTTTTGTTGGTGTCATACAAAATCTTGCAGTACAATGAATCTCTATAACCGCATGTCTCTCCGACACATAGATCATTTTAGGTGCGTTCGTAATCATTTAATTACGTAGCACCTATAGTTGTCATTCAGTCCATCCGTTCGTTGGTCTGTCCATTGGTCTGCATATAACAACACAAAAACTACCCAACTGAATCTCTTGAAATTTAAAATAGATAATATTACATAATTTTGTCGCGTAACTTCAAATTTTATGAAAATCGCTTGCATAGATCAAAAACAGGGACAATCAAACTGTTATGTTGCATTATGGTTAATAGGAGAAAAAAATTCAAATGCATTTTAATCGTTTGAAATTTAAAGTATATAATTATTACATAATTTTGTCGACTCATTTAAAATTTTATGAAAATCGGATGCGTAGATCAATTACAGGGACAATCAAAAGTATTCCGTTACATTACGGTCAACAGCGAAAAAAGTTTTAAATGCATTTTAAAGATGTTACAATTATTCCAACATAATAAAATTGATAGCATCTACAATGTACATATTATATTATACATTTTGTTCAATCTGTGGTGCAAATAACATTTGTTACTGATTTACAAGGCCAGACTAAAGTATTCCATTACATTATGGTATAGGAAGAGCATTGTTTAGTGCGCATTTTAATTGTAATTAACTATTTAGCTTTTTATGATATTAATATACGTTGCCGAGCAATACTACAAGTTATTTCCTGTGTAAAAGAAAGCAGATAGTATCTACAGGGATACACAAAAGACTTTGGTTACTATACTGTATCCAAAATATTGAGTACTATTACATCAAGATCTGAATAATTTTAGGTGCGTCCGTAATTATATAATTAGCTAGCACCTATATTAGTCGTTTAGTCTGTCAGTCCGTCCGTCTGTCTGCTCGCATATAACAAAGCAAAAATTGTCCAACTAAATCGCACGGTAGTTAAAATATAGAATTTTAGCGTAATTTTGTCGAGTCATTTTAAATTTTATGAAAATCGAATATATAGTTTAATTAGAGGGACAATCAAAACTATTTCATTACATTACGATCAATCGGAAAAAATAGTTCTATAAAATAATATATATAAGTAAGCGCATTTATAGATAAGCGCATTTTAATGATATTAAACTCTTTCGAATATAATAGAATTGACATGAACGTATGAAGTATATATATATACAAAAATATACATTCTGTATAATCTGTTATGCAAAGAATATTTATTATTAAATTACATGGCCACACAAAAGTACTCCACTACATAATACTATGCGGGAAAATATTTTTTGGGGCGTATTTTAATTATATTAAATTATTTCACATTTTTTGAATATGATTTATTTGCTGCGGTGTATTAAAAATTACTTCCTGTATATTTACAAGAGCAGAAAAAACATTTTGACCACTCTAATAAATCCGAAGTACAGTCTACTATAACAGCAATATCTGAATATTTTAAGAACTTCGTTATCGTACGAACGCACCTCATATGTCACGCTTCACGTGCAGTTTCCAACTTGCTTATCATGTTCTACCTTCGAACAAAACTTTTGAAACATCGGTATATTTATAAATAAATATTCACATACCTAAATGTTTATTTATTTACTGTCTGTTTTATTTCTATAACATATGAAATAGACAATAAGTAGGAATTATTATTATTTCTGTTATTGTCAAGTTTTTTATTATTAAAATATTTTTTTATTCATGCTATTATTTTTACGAAATTTTTTTGACTTTTGAATTTAGCCTTCAACAACGGTAACAAAACTAGTTATGTGAGCGATTTTGCTTTAGCTTACATTTGTTTCCTCAAACATTTATATTATTCGAACATTAAAGAATTTTAATCAAAAATAAAAGATACAATAATTACTTCAATCATTTTTCCCTTTTATTTTTATATACAGCACGTGACATTAAAAATGTAATACCAAGAAGAAGTGGCCTGAAATGTATCGAAATTTCAGGGTAGACGCACGTCACGGATTTTTTCAAACGATGTGTAAGATGCGCAGCTCTCCAACGTACGTTAAATCAGATAAAAAGGGAAAAAATGCAGAATAAGTAATATCCGTGCCATTACTTCTGCTCGAGAAATCATCGTAGATTTTTTTCTTATCTCAGGAGACCAATCTAATAGTGAAGAATGCCAGGCCACACCAACGGATGCAGTTCTAGCAGGCAAAAAACTTTATGAAGGTCATGATTACTGGAGTGAGATGGTCAATCTAGTCCATCTAAGACAAACCTGACAACATACACAGTGCACAGGCAGGCTTAGGAGAAGGTGAATGGAACGAGGAATTTGGAAAAGTTTGAGGGATGCCGGTGCATGACATCAGAATGACGTCAGCACTAGTGGATCCTCGAATAGATGAACACGTAGTGGCGATCCCGCGTGCTGCTATTTCCTCCATTCAATAGCATGTTCAAGAAATCCTGGGTATATTCATATTGGCCAGAACCATGTCAAGTTGATTGGTTGCTCCCCTCCATTGCCTCCACTCATGAGTCCGTTAAGAAGACTGCTATTGACTTCACAACATAGACACCAACGACGGCATTGGTGGCGGGCTAGGGCGATATGGACGACAAAATGACACTGGGTCATGTTCTTAGGAGCCTCACGCCTCTGATTCTGTGATAGGCATCACATTCGAGTGTAGCCTGGAATGTGACCTGGAGATATATCCAATCCGGAAGCAATTAAGAACGATTCCAGGTCACTTCCGTTTCGTATTCAGCGCAATATGACGGTTCGATGACACATGGATGGTGTGCAAATTACGGATTACAGTGGCAAATGGTTGACAGGGAATCGAGAGCAATTCCTCAGGACGCCATAGGTATTCTCATTGATTCTCTACCTAAACGTGTTGCTTCGTGTATCACCGTAAATGGTAATTCTACATCTTACTGAGACGACGCTTTTCTAGCTGCAATTTCGAAATAAAGATCAGTTATTGTTCATTGCTATCTCTCTCTGGCTATCGAGATTCATCTCCTTCTGGTCACTTCTTCTTGGTGTTCCGTTTTTAAATGTTACGCAGTTTATTTTCACACTTTTTTGAAGACATTTTAAAATATTTTTTGTTTCACATTATTGCATTTTTCAAAAGTATTTTGTAATTCAAAAGCAATGTTTTATCTTGTATAAGCAAATAATGACAAGAGAAGAAGCTGTGTGAACTAATTTACAGCTTTATTTTCGGTTCACTCATTATTTATTAATGTATTGAGACTATTCTTGTTTTTTTATAGAACGCATGTCATAAAACACATGCTATAAAACACATTTTATGTTTTACTTTCATCTTTATAAGGTGGAAAAGCATTTTCATTCCAACGGAATTATTATGATGATTAGTTCATCAGCAATGAATTACTTTAAGGAATTTAATAAAAGGAAAATCTACACAATTCCCTCTAAAGGGCATAAAACTTTATGCATTCGTTTTACAGTCTCATATAAAAGTGATTCACTGTTTCAACTTTCACCGTCATTTACATTTTGTATATTCGGAAGAAGTATACCTTTTGTATTTTCTGTTTTTATTTTGCATAAAATTTTAACGTAAACTGTTGCATATTCTAAATTTTAATATCAAGTTTCTAGCTTTCTTGATAATAAACTTTTACGAGTTTAGTGAGACTTGGGATTTTTTTAAATGACTGACTTTGTATCGAATATTATGAATGGAATTTCTATTACATATTTTTTCCCTATTTCCATATTATATATCTTTTCCGTTTTTAAAGTTAAGAGAATGATGAATTTAAATAACACAATGAAATTACTTTTCTATTCACTCATATTAATACTTATTTAAATTGTAATTCTGGAAATAGCTGAAAGCTATGTCTGCAAACACCCATTTAAATGGCGTAGCCTCTAAAACATGATAATGTACTCTGTTTTAAAAGTATTACCAGTCTATGTAATATTGAATGATACTATCACGAAAGTTAACTTTTTTCTGCAATCGGATTGCAATGCTTTTCCGTTTGAATGACCTCATCCACTGCTTCCACGACAGTTCATGGTTTTTTCTCAAAAAAAACCCATGCAACATAACTTTCAAACATTTTCTCGAACTTTTTGAATTTGCATATATCTAATATTTTGATTTTGTCATTGGTGATATTGATTGTACATGTGGGGAATTGGAGTATAATTGTCAGTGAATACTGGTGATTCATTGCTAATTCCACCTTATTGACATATAACAAATACAAATATATCTATAATAAATGTATCTACAACGGCGAATCTTGTATTTATCTTGTACTAGGAGGATAATGTAATAGTAAAAAATAAGCAAAAAGTAATACACAACAAAAACCAGTTCCCAACTCCTCCTGTTTAGTAGTTCCTGCTGTATTACATATTTTGCCTTACCACACATATAATAAAGCTATCTTAGGCACTATATATAATTTGCATTATTGATATTAATGGATTTGTGTATGATGTTTACTTACATTCTTAATTTAGACAATCAATTTATCATTCAAGATACCTTAATTCGCGGATAACATCAGATGGCTGAAAAATTTTACACTTTCTATCGAAACAAACTGAACTGAAAAAATTTTTATACAAAGCTGTCGAAATAATATAAAGTTAACTATGGAGAGAAAACCTACAATGACAATGTAGAAAATGCTTCTCTTTATAAATAACTCAATTCTGTTCAAATTTATTAATTTCTATTTATAATTTATTAATTTTCATTTATCACGAATATCTTTCTCTATTGCTCATTAGATAAACTCCATCTTTTTTTAAGGTTTAATTTACTGTAGAAAATCCTTTCTAAAGATGAAAAATTTTGCTATTTATATTGATGCAATTCTTCACAATATCTAAAAGTTATGAGTAATATTTACTTCTCTCATGCTGGAGCTAGAATCTCAAATCAGAAAAGAAAAAACAAAATACATTTCTTCTCCTTTGTAATTTGGATCTCATATTCATAGATTTTATTTTCTGTGACAAATGCTATACGCTACATTACTTATCATTCCAGTCTTTTATAGCATATCTCATTTAAAACCTTATGCTAATACATAGCTACTCAATTTATCATTATGAGAAAAATTCGTATTTTTTTATTAAACATGTTGAATGAATGAAGAATGAAAATAATAAGAAGAAAGATTGTTCAATATCTTCTATTAGATTGACAAAAAGTGAACAGAACAAACACTTGAATACGATTAATAGTATTTGCTTAAACTGAAAAGATGTTTTTAGTTTAAAAAAAAATATGGAAATTTATATTTGACTAGTACTTATGTTTATTTGTATTTTCCCGATTTTTTTCAGAAAAATAAGTAAAAAATTATTCACTCGAAAAATATATGCCAGTATCTTTTTTTTCTGCTTACGCGTCATTCCACGTAAAATGAACAAATCTGCAAAAAAGCTATGGCTACATAAGAGCCAATTTTAATAAAATTTAATACACATGTACATTTTATATTAAAATAGAGCCTCTGCAAAATATCTTGAGGAAATAAAATATTTCAGCAGTTTTGGACATTTAAAAATTTTGTGATATACAACGGCATGCGTGTAATCGTCCAAAGTTGTAAATTTGAAAATCTACCTGTTGAAAACTATTTAACAGAAAGAATTTTTTTTTTAAATATTGTAGCCTCTGAAAACATGTCTTCATATTTATTGATTAATAATAATCTAATAATACAATGATTAATCTTAAATTTTGTTGTAAAAATTAAAAAATTGTGAATTTGCATAAAATTAGAAATATTATAAACATTAGAATCAAGGAATTAAATATTAGGAACCAAGAAATTAAACAACATGTGTGGAAATTATGTGTAATGTAGAATTAAGTCTGCCTGATCTAATGAAAATCGTATTCTCCAAGTGTAAAAGTTGTCATTTATTTCCTTTATCTTCAAAAAAATAGAAGAAAAAAAATAAAAAATCATAATTTTTCCTTCATGTGTCCGCAAAAAATAAAATAAAATAAAATAATAAATGATTAAATAAATAAAAATAAAAATAAACTAAATAAATAAAGGAAAAGTCCAATATTAATAATATTGCTCGGTCATAATGGTCAATAAGCCAATGATATATAAAATAATAGTAAGATTGCATTTTGATACCTAACATAACAGAAATGAGTTAGAAAGAGCAATATTTGTTACATTCCATAGACTATTTCTCTTTCAAATCACGCATGTTTCTTAAAATTTTCCAGGATTAAAAAAAATAGATGTGTGCTGCCATCTACTTTTTATATTTGTATAATTAGTTGTTCAGATGAATCTTTTTTTTTTCTCAAATTTCCATACTTAAAATATCCATTTTTATTTAAAATATGAAACAATTTAAAAGTTTAAAATGTTTTCTTCATATCAAAACAAGTTACTGAAGTATAGAATTTTCCATCAATATTTTTCACTGTTTATTTTATTCTCATTAAGTAGTAAGAAAGAAAGAATGAAAGTATAGAATTTTCCATCAATATTTTTCACTGTTTATTTTATTCTCATTAAGTAGTAAGAAAGAAAGAATGAAAGTATAGATATTTTAAATGTATACTACTATCTATAACATCATATAATTCGAAAACTGTAAAAGATGCCCTTCGTGTTTAGACGATTAATAGAAATATTTTCTCAAACTTTTTTATCATTTATTCATTTTTAAATTACAATATATAAACACAATTACTATATTACGCTATTCTGTTAGTCATTGTTCATTTTTAATTTTAATCGTTTTTAATACAGTCTTTTCGTTCTTTTCTTTCCTGAAGCTAATAATGAAAGTTGAAATTTCAAGCATGTACACAAAACCTTGATTTTGTATCAACTTTTAATGTAATTTTTTATACTGCAAATAAACAAGCCTGAAATCTGTTACTTCGCATTTTCTCGTAAATGAATCAATACAAAAATCCCTGAACGGGTTAAAAGCTTGTGACGCAGCACATTATCTTATATCTCTAAGAATTTTAAATTTGGGACTTAAAATTAATGATATCAAAATTTATGTAACGCTATGTTATTAATTATTATATACATATATTAAAATTTATTCATTAAGGTTTTATCAATTACATCTTTCCTAAATTCAAAATATGAATATTAAAAGATATGATATCAAAATTTAAGTGACGCCTTGACGAGGCTTTAAACGTTGTTTTAAAATTCCATTTATTTATTTATTGTCTAAATACATTTTCATATCTAAATAGTTTTTGCTTCATTGTATCTATTTGCATCTATTTAACTTACTTTGGATAAAATGACGCAAAAACTATTTATTTAAATGTTATTTTTCATTTTGGATAATGTAGCCCAAAAGATAAATCTTTTTATTCAAATAAATACATTTCAGTGCAGTATATATATTCAGTGAAAGTGATGTATTTAACAGCGTATTGGAAAATGAAAAGTTTTGTTTAGATATGAAAATGTATTAAGACAATAAATAAATAAATGGAATTTTAAAACATCGTTTAAAGCCTCGTCAAGGCGTCACTTAAATTTTGATATCATGTCTTTTAAGATTCATATTTTGAATTTATGAAAGATGTAATTGATAAAACCTTAATGAATAAATTTTAATATATGTGTATATTAATTAATAGCATAGCGTCACATAAATTTTGATATCATTAATTTTAAGTCCCAAATTTAAAATTCTTAGAGATATAAGATAAACTGCTGCGTCACAAGCTTTTAACCCGTTCAGGGTTTTTTGAATTGATATCAGTGGTTTTTTTTAGGTTAATAATAAAAAGATAAAAACTAAAAATTAAACACTAATGCAAAGAATTCATATGCATGATTTCTGATCACCTTTAATTACCCCTCCCTCACCCACTTAAAAAAGGATATTTCATATTTTATTATTAATATATGCTGTGCTACTTGATTTCGTTAAAAACAACTCTGTAGTAAAGTACGTTAGTATAAGATAAGAAAGTAATGTACATTCAGCACCGTATTTCTAAGAAAGGATTTCATAATCTATGCTGTATGTATCATTTCTCATTATATTTAACTATGTTTATTCTTTACACATGATGATACATATACTGCAGATGGATTAAAATGATCAGGGATACAATATTTAGAATGTGCTAGAAAGTATTTCATAATCTATGCTGCGTGCATGATTCTGGTTAATTATGTTTCAACCTTTGTATAGGTTGGTAATATTGCAGATTGATTAAGACTATATCCGTTACAATATTCAGAATATGCTGAAAAGTGTTTCATAATCTATGTTGCACACAGGTTTTTCTTTCTTGTTAATTATGATTTGTTCTTTATATAGATTGGTAAAATTACTGCAAATGGATTAAAATGATAGGCTTACAATAATAAAATTGTGTTGGAAAATGTTTCATAATCAATACTGTATGTGCAACTTTTCATTCTTGTTAGTTTATTTATGTTTTGCTTTATGCACAAAACATACATAAACTAATAAGGGGGGGGGGAGATTTGGATGGGAAGATTACTTACAAAGATGAAACTGATAGGTTTAAAGTATTCAGAATAAAATGGAAAGTATATAAACATGTTTAATGAAAAATTTTTTACTCTCGTTAATTATGCTTTGTTTTTTGCACAGAATGGTAAAATTATTGTACATGAATAACAATAAGTTTACAATATTCAGAATAAGTCAGAAAATGCATCATAATCGATGCAGTATGCATGACTCTTCGTTCTTGTTAGTTGTTTTGTTCTTTGCACAAGGTGGGAAAATTACTGCATATGGATGAAAATAGTAGGTTAACAGTATTCAGAATATGTTGGAAGTTGCATCATAATCTATGCTGCACGCATGACTTTTCGTTCTTGTTAGTTTTTTCCCCCTACACAAAGATAAAATTATTGCAGATGAATGAAGGTATTAACATATTCAAAAATGTGTTGTAAAATATTTCATAATCTATGATGTGCGCATGATTTTTCATTCTTGAGGGGTTTGGTAAAAATGCCCTTAAGGAGGCACATTATCCAGATGGGAAAGGCAAGTGCATTAGATGAAAGAGTGAAGAAATGGCTGTCTAATGATATAGTGCTTTAAAATGTTATAAAAAGTTCTACCAAGAAATTTGGATGTAATTTCAAAATCAATAAAAACAGTAACTTAAGCATGCTTATTTCTTCTTGATAGCATCTATAAACATATAATTAAATCCGTTTATATTAAAATTGATAATATATATTCTAAATTGATCAATGTACTTATCATTTGTCCAAAGAATGTCCTGATTGGTAATTTCCCCGGGATGATCAATAATTACAATGTTCCCAGGGTAGTTTCCGATCATCGAATTTTTTTTATTAAACAAACTTTAAATAATATTTTATTCAAAGTCTATATTTTATTGAATAGACTCATAGCAAATCATTAACTATGCTAAATTTGGTCACATCAATTGTAAACGTTAAAAAGATATTTAGATATTAGTGTTTTTTGATCAGGAATTATCCCGGTCTACCCTATAAGATTCATACTTCAATTAGGAAAATGTTTAAACGACAAAGAAAAGAAAATAACGTTTTAATAATTATTTATGGTTAATAATTATTTATTAAATGTTTTCATTTCATATGAAACTTTCCATTATTGGGCGACTTAACTTTCAAAATAAAAATAATATACTTTTATCGAAAATTTCAGTCACTAAGCATAAAACGTGCAAAGTATGGAAATTTACACATTTAACATTGTACGAAATATTTTGAAATGGACGGCTTGGAAAATTTTAATTATTTTCTCATAAATCATATAAAATAATATTAATCCATTGAGAACCAACTTTGATTTACTAAACAGCTATAAATAAAATAAACAACTCAGAAAGCATCACAAGAATTTATGAAAAGAATTTGTGTGTACAATGTACATATTTAAGCATTATTCAGATTTAGTTCTAAAACCAAATTAACAAATCTAGTAAAAATTTTAATTGTTAACACTATAGATCACTAAAAAGCATCATAAAAAAATATTATTTATCTATGTGAAACCTTTTTATACAACATTTCAGTTGCTAAGCATAATTTGGAAATTTTAACGTTGTTAAAATATGTATAGCATGAGATGAAGAATTTTGCAAATCAAATGCTGCAGACTTCTGTTCTAGATATTGTTTGCATTTTAAAAGCAGTAATTTGAATGTAATAATGGACTAGAAATCATAATGGATGCTTAAAATAATGCATAATACAGTCAACACTGTAAAATCCACAAAATATATTATATGCAATGTTTGTTAGAATGAAAATGTCCTAACATTTAAATTTATACTTGAAGTTATGTCATACTTCTTTTTCATGAAATAACAATTTTTTAATGAAATAAACAAAGATGTAAGAAAAATCATGTATTTTGTATTTGCATTTAAAAATAATTTATGAAAAGAACTTATGTGTACATATTTAAGCATTACTTGATTCTCTTAACTAAAACCAAATTAACGAATCTAGTAAAAATTTTAATTGTTAACATTATAGATCACTAAAAAGCATCCACAAAAAATATAATTTATCTATGTGAAACCTTTTTAATCCAACATTTCACATCGCTAAGTATGAAGCAAGCAATATTTAAAAAGTGTAAAGTAGCTGAAATCTATATAGCTTGGGATAAATATTGTGCAATTAGAATGATACAGACTTCTGGGTTTATTTACATTTTAAAGACAGTCATTTGAATGTAATAATGGGCTAGAAATTATAATGAATGCTTACAATAATGTATAATACAGTCAACACTGTGAAATACACAAAATGTATTATATGCAATGCATGTTAGAATGTAAATATTGAAAAGCATCTCAATATTAGCTCATGGATGAAGTTAAGTGATACTTTTTTCATGGAATAACAATTTTTTAATGAAATAAACTAGGATGCAAGAAAATTCAAGTATTTTTTATTCAGCATTTAAAAATAATAATTTGAGCGAGGAAGTGATGTATGCTCGATCGGTTATGATTAATGCAAACCTATTCTTCGTTAAAACAGTGATAAAACTTCAACAATAAGTGATTTTATCCCTACAAATTTTTTGTTTATGTCACAATATACATGAATATTTCCTCCAGTAAATTTTCTTGAACCAGAAAGTTTTATATTGGTTCAAGGAGTAATTTGTATTCATAAAATAGAGGGAAAAATTAATGACAATAAACCAAAATAAAATGCAGTACAGAGCTTTTACCGGGCAATCTCACAAAATTTGGAATATACCCCCTCCCCCTCCTTCTCTAATCCATAAGTTTTCAAAAACACAAACATAGCAAAATTTTAACAATGATATGTAGAGTATAAACAAATTCATCTTTTTGCAATTATTTAAACAAAAATTCCTGCATTATTCAATGGTTGTAAACAAAAGATAAAAATATATAATTCTACATAAGTAGTATTGTTTTATCCTTTTCACCCAAATTTTGATTGGTATAGTTAGAAAAACCTGAAATTTTAGGAATTATGAAATTAATTAGTGTGACATTATTCAATTTTACTTTCCAAATTTGTGCTTTTTACTAAACAAATCGACAAAATTCACAATTCTCAGATGCTGATAGCGAAAGTTTGCGATTTTTCTTCACATGATAGATGAAATTCTCTATTTTTTCCCGCACCAGATAAAGGAAATTTTTAATTTTCGGTGCCTAATCGATAATATTTTCGATTTTTCGGCGCCTGATCGACGAAATTTTGTGATATTTTTGAACCTGAATAACCAAATTTCCTATTTTTATGAAGTTGATCAAGGAAAGTCGCGACTTTTATGAACCTGGTCGATGAAATTTGCGATTTTTTCTAAGCCGATCAATGCATTTTGCGATGTTTACGAAGCCAATCCATGAAATTTGCTATTTTTCATTGCATGATCGACGAAATTTGCGATTTTCCTCCGCATTATCGACGAAACTCATGATTTTTCATCACAGGATCGACGAAATTCGGAATTTTTCCGTGCCTGATCGACGAATTTTGCAATTCTTTCGCGCTTGATCCACGGAATTCACGATTTTCATGAAGCCGATTGATCAAATTCTCGAATTTCATAAACCCGCTCGACGAAATTCGTGTTTTTACAAAGCTAATCGGCAAAATTCACTATTTATCTTTGCATGATCGACAAATTTTGCGATTTTTCTGATCCCAATCGACGAAATTCCTGATTTAATTAGAATCTGATCGCCGTAATTAGCGATTTTTCCGCGTGTGATGACCAAAATTTGCAATATTTCCGTCTCACTATCAATGAAAATTGCTATTTTTCGGAATCCGATGAACTCGCAATTGTTTTTTGTCCAATGACGAAATGTGTGCTTTTCCCATTCTTAATTGACAAAATACACATTTTCCGCTCCCTACCAACGAAATTCGCAATTTTTGTATCAACGCTGACGAAATCTGATTTTTTTACACGGCAAGATGAAACTAGTGATTTCTTTCCCTTTATAAACTGACGAAATTCACGATTGTTTTGGAGCCGAACAACGAAATTTTTAATTTTTCCGCGTGTCATCTCTAAATTCGCTATTTTTCTGTGCGTTATAAACGAAATTTGCAATTTTTTTTTCTTTCCTGATCGACGCTTTTTTATCTCTAAATCAACATTATCTGTGATTTTTTGCGTCCGAACGACATAATTCGCGATTTTTCCATGCCTGATCGACAAAACACTTACGCGCCTCATCGAGTAAATTTGCTATTTTTTCCGAGACTCATGTGCAAAATTCGAGATTTTTCCATATCTGATGAACGAAACTTGCGACTTTTCCGGTCCACATCGTCAAAACTCGCTTTTTTTCCACACTTCATTAATGCAATTGCCGATTTTTCCCGTACCGATCAACGAAATTTGCAAGTCTTAAGAGATGAAATTTTATATTTTCCCGCAGTAAATTGACAAATTTTCCTGCGACATATGCACAAAAATTGCTATTTTTTCCAATTGAAAATTGAAGAAACTCGAGGGCCACACGCTAACCCATCGCGGGCCACAGGCTGTGCATCCCTATTTTAGAGGTTTTTTTAAATTTTCAAATTTGAGAGTTTTTAATGTTTTTTTATGTGATAGTTATATCCTTAATTTATTCTATAGGTAATGATGTTATATGCATGAAAAATAAATAAATAAATAAATAAATAAAATAAAATAAGCCATTCCATCAAAGTTTTTTTTTTAAATCTTGGTGTTAGTCGTCAAAAATAAAGTTTTAAGAAAACGAGACTTAAAGTTGAAATTCTATGGGTGCGACTATGAATGTGTTCATACATAAATGCTTATAACTCCGTTAAAAATGCAAATATTTTTATGCGGTTTTTTGCATTGAGTTAAGAATTAATTGAATAATCAAACTAGATCATAAAATAAACGATTTTTTGAAAAGTTTTCAACCCCTGAGCCTCGTTAAACTCAAAGAGCATCTGTGTGACAAGAAATTATAATTTTTTTTAGCATAATGCGTCTCAGAAAAGTGATTTATTTCAAATAACGAATTTTTACTTAACTAATCCATGTAATATGCACTTTCACAATTTTAAGTAGAATTTTCACCAGTTAATTGAATTACTTCATTAAATGAAATCATATTAAAAAAAAGCGGCGGATTCCAAAATGCGCCAAAACATTTAAATATTAAGTTTGGTTTTGATTCATATAAGTGACAATAATAGTGATCTTTCTTAGCTCTGGGAGGGGTTTTAACCCCAAAACCACCCCTTTGGCTGCACCTCTGACAACAAAATTTTATGTTGGTGCAAGGAGTAATTTATTCATAGACATGAGAAAAAAAGTTATTAACAACAAACCAAAAAAAAAGTACAGTACAGTATTTTTACCTGGCATTTTCATAAAATTTTGAATGTACCCTGTCTCCCCCCTCTAATCCATAAGTTTTCATACATTTTATATTATATTCCATATTAAGAAGGCGCCACTTGTCTAGTTTTGTTTTGAATCAGAATGCGTTATTAGCATTTTTCATTCAGGTAGAATTTATTTATTTAGAATAGAATTGATAAAGAAAATGCACAAATTGAAAAACATCGAACAGACATGATAGAATCATTAAGTAATTTTCATGGTTTTAATATTCCACTTGGATGTTAGGCCAATTCAATCTTGCAATGTCTTAATATACAATGAATAAAGTCTGCAATAAAGATAACCAGAGAATCTTGCAATGGATTTTTGCCACCGCTTATTCAAATTTAATTAAGAGGAATCAAGTTAATGAAATGTTGTATAAATTTTATTTGTTAACTTTATAGATTACTAGGTACTACTAGGTTAACCCGTCGACCTAAAAATTATCGCCAAACTAAAAGATTAAATTCCAATAATGGATGATCGTGAATGTCACATTCAATGACATTAAATACAATTTATCTGTTTAAAATGTCATTAAATGATTTTTATTTAGATTTTTTTTATTATTTTACTAATTATTTGTTTTTTCATTATTTAAAATAAAAAATATGTCATTATGTATAATTTGGCTATTAGTTTGGTGATTTGTATAATTTGTCGAAATTGGTCGACGGGATAACAGAATAGTAGCAATTATTAAAATATTTCAAACTGAAATAATTTATGTAACTGAAAATGTTTTATCCAACATTTCACTTAAATTTAAAACAAGCAATATATAGAAATTGTAAAGTCCCTCAAGTGTGTATAACTTGCGACCAGACATTGCACAAATATAATGTGCTCATCTTTTGTTTACATTTTTAAAAAGAGTAATTTGAATGTAATAATGGACTAGAAATCATAATGAATGCTTATAATAGAGTATAATACAGTCAACTCTGTGAAATCCACAAAATGTATTATCTGCAAAACATGTTAAAATACAAACATTGAAAAGTGTTTTAACACTTAAACTCAAAGATAAAAGATATGCAACAATTTTATTTTCATGAAATGGCAAATTTTAATAAAATAAACTGGGATTTAAGAAAATTCATGTATTTTGTACCCTGTATTTAAAAACAATACTTTAAGCAATCCAGTAAGTTTCAGTTGATTAATTATGATTAATGCAAACCTATTCTTTGTTCAAGCAGCGAAAAAAAAAAAAAAATAATTTTACCTCTATATATTTTTTGTTTATCAAACAATACACATAAAAAAATCCTTCAGTAAATATTCTTGAACAACAAAATAATCCATTAATAATCCATTGCAAGATTCTCCAGTTAACTTTATTGCAGAGCTTATTCGTTGTATATTAAGACATTGCGAGATTCAATTGGCGCAACAAGAAACAACATGTGGATTATTAAAACCTGAAAATTACTTAATGATTCTATCTTGTCTGGTTTATGTTTTTTAATTCGTGCATTTTCTATATCAATTTAATGGACATTATGTAAGAGTATTACTGCCTGAATGAAAAATGCTCCGTAACTTGCCGCGTTCGGATTCAAAACAAAACCAGCCAAGTGGCGCCACCACGTGTATGAATACATACATATCTAAGAGCAAATAATTTAAAATAATTTTTGTTTGAAAATTTTAAAGAAAAATATGTAAGTCGAAATTATGTTGAATTTGTACAATTAAAAAATATTTTCCTATTTTAAAAAAGGATTCAAAATATTTTTTCCACAAAATGCAGAAATATGCGATGAAAGAAACGTAATATTTTCTTCTTTACGAAAATTAAAGCAATATAAATAGAAATTTGATTTAATATATATTTATTGAATGTTTAAAGCACATGATAAACTGTTTTTGTAGTTTAAAAAACATATATTGCTTTGATTCGGGTATTTTAACTGTGACTCTAACTGCATAAGCCTTGTCGCACAGACCTTGTCTGCTAATCCATAGAATAACATGTAATCCGCGAGCTAAAATAGTCCAATTTTCCAAGACCAATATATAACAAACAAGAGTTTTACTAGAAACTTGGAAAGTCTTATTGACTCTATCTTAAAGAGATTCATATTATATATACGTTTTAATAAAATCTACCTGGCCGTTTTGTAGATTTCATTATCAGGAAAAAACACCATCGATTTCGGTTTAAAAATGGGTATCGAGATCTAAAAATATACGGCACGTAGAAATGTAAAAATTATAGGATAGGATTAGACTGGGAATATAAGAATATATTTAAAAAATTGGACCATTCTGACCAAAATTTGCTGAGTTATTAGATGGCGGCTTTTCCGGTTTCTTTTGATGTTGAGTTAACTGTATATATGAAGTTCCGCATCTCCCTTACGTGGATACCTTATGACGATGGAGTCTTAAAGCTGCGTCACTTGAAGGCTGCAGCCTTCTATGATATGATCTCCTTATATAAACATTTTCAATAATATCTGTGACATGGCAGCCACACATGATTTGCTCAATTTGACCGTTGCAGGATTATTTATTCCCATTATATACTTTTATATCAGCTTATTATAATTTTTGCTAGGAGTAAAACAAGATATTATGAGGTAATACAAAGATTTTAATTATACTCGCAATGTATTTCGAAATTATTCCCTGTATATGTATATGAAACATACAAATGTGTTTACAATAAAAAATATAATCTAATCATAATTGTAAAAAGTCACACATATTTATTTTTTTTATTTTTAAAATATAAGTTTTGTAATATTAAAAAACAGAATAAGCTGGAAAATGCACATCAAAAATGGTCAAAATCAGGTGCGGTCGTTAAATAAACTGTTTATTAAGTATTCAGATCTCGGTGCAATGCCTGCTGTACTGTTATGAAAAATTCATAATTTATTACAATACAAAATGTACTAAAATTATGTATAATAAATTCCTTAATACAGATTCTATCTATTTATGTAGTATATGATGTTATATACTATTGACACTTTAATTGCATTTTGTAAGAAATATAAATTTTATTTACCATACAATTAAATGCATCCTGGAACAAACTACATTATTGTAAATCAACTGTTTAAATCAACATGCAAATAATTCAGAAATAAAGTGGAAAAGACAAAAGTTATATAGAATCGTAAATTTAAGCTACAGAAAACGATTACTTATAAATACCTTACATATATGTAGAATTTAAACATTTTTTAAGATTTATTTAAACATTTATTATTTTATTAGGATATATTTTTTAAAATTTTTAAATGTGTTTTCAGCATATTGGATATTTTTTCACTATTTCTCAACTTTTAAATATTTTAAGTGAAAATTATTAAGAAATAAAGGTACAAACTTGAAACATGTTAAAACAAGTTACATCAGTTTTTTTAAATTCCTTTTTTAATATTTTTTTGCAATTAAAATAAAAAGAACCCGTGAAACAAAATTAAAATTACATTTTTTTCTAAATTTAAAAGGAAAAAAGTTAAATTCGAAAAATAATGTTTAAAGTTATAACATTTTTAATTTACGACACTTAAGAAATAATAATGATTTAAAAAATCCCTTTCGGCATGGCCTATAGGCGGAGGTAGATTTCGAAAAGTTTTCATCTCAAAAAAAAAAAAAAAAAAAAAAAAAAAAAAAAATGCCTATCTTTACTCAAGTGCCCATTTTGGCAATATATTTTGAATTATATTCTTACTTTATTTAAAAAATTGATCAATATGCTCATTATATAGTTCCTAAATAACAAAAAACTGTTAATTAAATTCGTTTGACAGCAAAATTGAATTTAAAAATGAGTCATAAAATAACCAATTTATTATTTTAATACATCCACGATTCTTTAATCAAGATCGCTTTGAGAAATTTTGTGCGAAGTGCCCACTTTGACAGATTTTTTAAAATATATATTTAGCCTTTATCAAAAATCTGACCAATACGGCACATTACACAGTTCCTAAATAACAAATAACTGTCAATTGAATGCGTTTGAGAGCAAAATTGAATTTAAAAATGAGTCATAAAATAAACAATTTGTTAGTTGAATACAACCTCATTTCTTTTATCATGATCGCTTTGGGAAATTTTTTTGCGAAGTGCTTACTTTGACAGCTTTTAAAATATATATATTCACCCTTTATCAAAAAATCGACGAATACGCACATTATATAGTTCCTAAGTAACAAAAAACTGTCAATTGAATGCGTGTCAGAGCAAAATTGGATTTAAAAATGAGTCATAAAATAACCAATTTGTTATTTGAATACCCACAATTCATTAATCATCTCGCTTTGGGAAATTTTGTGCGAAGTGCCCATTTTGGCAGCCTTTTTTAAAATATATTCTGCCTTTATCAAAAAACTGGCCACTCCGTCACATTATATAGTTCCTAAATAAGAGAACCTGTAAATTGGATGCGTTTGAGAACAAAAAAAGATTTAAAAATGAACTCGGTAAAAACGCAATTTCTTAAATTTCCTCAAATTTTAATCACCATAACTTCGTGAAATTCTGTTCAAAATACCCTTTTTGGCAGCTTTTTAAAAAATATATTCTGCCTTTATTAAAAAACTGGCCAATACGTCAAGTTATATAGTTCCTAAATAATAGGACCTGTAAATTGGATGGGTTTGAGAACAAAAATGAATTTAAAAATGACTCAGAAAAAACGCAATTTGTTATACTTAATCAATATTTTAATGACGATAACTTCGGGAAATCTGTTCAAAATACCTTTTTTGGCAGCCTTTTTAGAAATATATTCTGCCTTTATCAAAAAATTGGCCAATACGTCGCATTATATAGTTGCTAAATAAGAGGATCTGTCATTTGGACGCGTTTAAAATCAAAAATGAATTTTAAAATGAGTCAGAATATAAGCAGTTTGGATTTGAGGTTTTTTCTCCAACTCCTATTTTTGTTTAATTTATTTTTGCTATAAGAATTGGTTCTATGAAAAACTTGTCAATATAAAAGTTGTAGATATTATTGTGAAGATGTAAAATAAATTTAATTAGATTTAATTGCTTAAGAATTGAGTAAGTTATGGGTTTTTTTCTTTTTCCTCCCCCCTTTTTCTTTTCGTTTTTAATTTTTTTCATCGGTAAAACTTGGTCCTATCAAAAACTTGTAAATACAAAAGTTTTAGATAATATTGAGTACATTTATATAAAATTTAGTTGGATTTGATATCTTTAGAATTGACGAAGTTATGAATTTTTTTCTCCCAAAAACCATGTTTTTTTCACCTCTTGAGCCCATTTTTAACTTTATCAAAAATCTGTCAAGCATAAACTTTTTGCCCATTTTTTAGAAGTAATATAAACTTTAAACTGATTCGATATCTATTTTAATTAAAAAGTTATCGCGTTTTTTCTGTTTTCACAAAAACCCTCCTAACTTCCACCCCCTTGGTTCGATTTTGCCCATTAACGAACTTAACCGAGATTTTATGCCCCTTGATTTTATGTAAAAGTTTGATGAAGATCTGAGCATAATTATGGAAGTTATCGTGTCTAGAAGAAAGTGATATACACCGATATATATATATATATATATATATATATATATATATATATATATATATATAAACTTTTTTACTGATGGTAGTTTTGGGGTCTAGGAGTCATGATTCGTGTAGATCCGCAAAAATTTTTCAGAAATTCCAACATGGGAGACAATGCAATAGGTAGTATTTCATACGAAATCTACCTAAAAAATTGAGCAGTTTAGAGGAATTTTATGGTGTTATTTTGTTTGTCAATAACATAGTTATCCATTACAGAAAAACAAAAAATGATAATTCTAACTCAGTAAATATGTTTTTTACATGCTTCTTGGAACTTAAAGTAACGTTGTTTCTTGAGTTACAAACATTTCAATTTATATCTAATTCCTTAAAACCTGATGAAGTATTTAAACGGACATATCTCTGTGTGTTTTGCAGATATATAGACGAAATTTGTTTTGTTTTAAGCATGAATAGATAGTTAAAAGTTTCTTTATTAGTAATTTTAGCTCTAGTGTAACAGTATAAAATGTTTTAGCATTTTTTAAATAGATCCCCTATACAATTACAACTGATCTCATTGAATTTTGCAGATATGAAAACTTTTTTTGTTGTTTTATTCAGATTTTTGAGGTTTTGTTCTATTAAAATTTTACTAATTAAAAATTTTAGCCTAATGGGAAATTACAAAATTTTGCATCTTGCATTTTTCAAATATACGCACTATAGAATTGTATCTTATCTTTTATTGAATTTGGCACCTTGTTTTATGAAACTTTGCAAGTGAAAATATTTGTCAAGAGATAATAATTAAGAAAATAGCCTATTGTTTCGATTTTTCGGAATTACCTGTATAAACTACATTCTAAACAAGTCGAAAACATTATCGTGTAATTGATTTTAAAATGAATGGTGGTTTTAAAGTTTCGATAAACAATTTAAATCTTGAATTATAAGCGATTCCTTTAGGTAATGTAAAATAGTGGGTATTTGTTAGGCTATTATGATTAAAAATTCCGTTCAAAATATCGAATTTAGCAGCATTTTAAAAAAAAATTTAATTTATGAAAAGAGAAAGAAAACTGTTTAATTTTATGGTTTCGTATTAATGTTATTTTTGAAATTTTTCGCTTATAAATAAAACTGAGTCTCGGAATGTGTTATAAATTACGTCGATTTCATTCTACAACAGATGTAACAGAAAATCGTTTATATCACTTTTTTTCATGATAGACTTGAAATCATGCTCAATTTTATATTACATGGAAATTCCTAAACAGTGCTTTACTCAGATTTTTTGTCTATTAGTCAATTTTGAATTAGTAGTCCTTTAGAACTTTGTAATTCTATGCTATTTTGTATTGCAAATTGGTTAAATAAATTTCATTTTTTTAATTTTTTCTGTCTCGGCTGAAATTCAGAAATTGAACGAATTATTTATTTCATTAAATTTCGTTGAAAAACAAAAGTTTTCACTATTTTTCATTTTTTTACAAAAATACGGAAAGTTGTCAATCTAACATATACATTTCTTAAAAAACTTTCAGTGTAAAGCTGCGTTTTTCTGAAATTACATAGGTGTTCCGGTTATTGCATTCCTTAGCACTTTTTTCATATTAGAAATGTAGCTTTTTAAGTAATATTCATTTTTTTTTAAACCATGAAAAGTTCGCAAACCTAAGCTAAAAAAGAATAATCGAAATACAGAATCACTCTCCAGTGAAAATACAGAAATTTCTAATATTAAGAGATAAAAAAATAATTATACTGATGTTCTGGCAAATTGTTTCCCTCTTTTATACGTTTTCTGTCGATTTATTTATATATTTTTTAGTATACATTATTTGCCAGATAATGTATTGGCATATGACAAGTTTTTAGTTTTAGTCTTTTTTTTTTATTGTTAGGTTTTAATATCATTCAATCAATATAACAAAATTCTATAATTGGAGGGGAACAAAATCCAATATTTTGTTTCAGTTAAACAAAATCACGCTTATCTTTTGCTCTACCCTATAAAAAAATTGCAAAGCTACTAAAATTGTTCTAGGAAACTGGAATTCATAGAGCTTTATATGCAATGGCAACAACGAAAAATCATGTAACACTTTTGCGCCATAAATAAAATAAAGAATACTGCCCAGTTAAACTGATGGCATTGAGCTCACAGGCTACAAATACTAATTGTACATTAAAGCCTTATATTTTCAAGGGTTAATTCCGTTCGAAAAAAATTAAGAAAGAAGGGAAAACAACTCTCCCCTTTCCTCTTTTTTTATACTTAATCATTGAACCTCCCAGTAGCGTAGCTATGTTTTTTGGCGCCCGGGGCCAGCAAGAAATTTTGCGCCCCCACCCCAATATAGATATATAACAATTTGTCTCAATTTGGCGCCCCTAGGCCTCGGCGCCCGGGGCGGACCCCCCCCCTTAGCTACGCCACTGGAACCTCCTATACTATCAAAGACATGCTTTATCATGTAAAAAATCTATATCCAAAATTCAGAGCAAATGAGATAATTCTTAATAAAAACCCATTTAGCATTTATATAATTTAAAAGGAATTATCTCCCTCTTTTATACTTAACCATTAAACTTCCAAAACTATTCAGAGATTTGAACGAAATCTGAAAATTCTGCTTGAAAAACCCATTTATATAAATTAAGGGGGGGGGGATTAGAACCCCTGTTCCCCCTATTTATACTTATTCAATGAACACCTAATAACAGTCAAGGAACCGCCTCATAAGAATTATCCTAATCTAAATTTTGAACGAAAATTTAATTCTGCATGAAAATTCCATTTATATCACCTAAGGGGAGGGGCATGAGCCAACCGTTCCCCCTCTTATACATATCGAATGAACTCCAAAAACTAATCAGGGAAGCGCCTTGTCAGGCTATACCTACATACAAAATTTCAAGTGGATCGGATATTTTTATCATGAGTTATCGCGTTACGCACGAACGTACGAACGTACATACAGAACGGACGGGCACATAAGCTCTCAGGCTATGATAGCCTGTGAGCTAAAAACTATAAGCTTACTGAGAATATCTTCTGAAAAACTTGGATTCCTAGAACTTTCTATTTAACTGCAATTCAGGCTACGCTATTATAAATTTCGTGCTATTTTGAATCAAGATTTGGTGCTCAAAGCTATTACCAGCTGCTACCATAGGATGGTTCAATCGAAGCTCCAAATCTTGGAACGAGTTTACACCATATTATTTTAAAAAACGGTACTATGGTTCAACCTAAGTTCCAAATCTTGGAACAAGATTTAACCATCTTATGGAGGCAGCTACTAAGCACCAAATTTCAGTTCAAAGTAGCACAAAATTTTTAACAGTGTACTTATAAGATTTTAGTAAGATTTCTGTGCTTTTAGTAGATTCTTTAAGTAGATATTTTATATACTGTGATTTTCGTAGAATTCTGTCTAAAAACTGCAGATTTCTGTAGCTTTACAAAATTAGTTTTGTAGAATTACATCTTTTTTTGCACAGTATACTGGTACTGGTGAAATTTTAGTAAGCATACAGAATTCTGTAACTTTACTTTTGTAGGATTACAGATTTCTTTTTACAACGCAATTGGATTTTAGACCTCGTACATTTTCCATTATTTTGGTTATGTTAGTAAACACTGCTTTCAATAGAGTCATCTCATTATTCAGGAATGCAGCTATAATAATAGTAACCTTCAAATATCATTTATAATTCACATGCATCTACTCCTAATAATGTTGAATCTTTTACAAACAGTAATTTTCAATGATAAATTTTCAGAAAAGGTTTTTGGAACTAAGTTTGTAAAAATACATCATTTTACACTTATTTAACATTTTCCTCTATGATAATAATTTAGGAATCTGTAATTTTTTTAAAGAAAATATAACTTTTTTTGCATAGGTGTTATTTTAGCACTAGTCATAACCGCACAAATTATATCCACTGATTTGGCTTTATTTCAAAATATTTGGGGCAATATTAGATTATACAGTGTATTTCAAAAATTGACAAATAAATTAAGAAAGGTGATGAAATTTCAGATGAGATAAAACTCTAGGTTGAACATAGGACCACAGCCTTTATTTAATCACACATTCAGAGCTTTCTACTCTAATCGAATTTCGTTTGAAGATAAAAGCTATTAGAAAACTGAAGTATTTTATAATGACATTTTTATAGATATACACACCTTTTAAAATTGTGATAGCACAAAAAATTTGGTCGAACTTTCTATTTTACTCGCAAGTAGTATGCCATTGATGCTCCATATTTTTGACAGTGATTATCAGTCCACACAGGAAACATCGATTCCATTAGCACACTATTATTAAAGAATTTTTTTGCGATGTTGTCACATTTCATACAAAACGATCATTACAATATTGTAATGTTTTTATTTTTCAAAAAAAAATTTACTGACACGTCGACTTCAATTAGGGTGTAGCTCATAGAATTTGTGAATAAATAAGTAGTTTACGACCGTATTTCGAATTGCAATTTTTTTTATCTTCTTGATGCTTTGTACCTTTTCTTAATTTTTTGCCCGATTTTCTGGCCCTCCTGTTTATTACACTGAAATATGTGACACTGATATGCTAAATTTTGTGAATATAATACTTCATGCAAAGTGTATTAGAGTTTATTGTTTTGAAACCATTGGTTGTTATTACCTTGCCTGTGAAATTCGTGATAATATCTTACGACCATGATTCATTTCACATTTTTTGTTAAAAAAATATTTTTTACAGATAAGACTTGCAACTACTTTTCTACGACATTTTTACATTTTAAAAATCATGACAATCTTTGAAATTACGCTCAGCTTTTTGCATGTGTCATTTAGAAGCTACTTCATTTATTCCGCGGGTATAACTCAATGTCTACTTCAAATAGATATTTATCAATCAAAACAATAAATAATAAAGTTTGGTCGCTACAATGCAACCTAAAATTGTAATTAAAATCACCAAAAAGGACAAATTTGCTTGGAAAATGTTTTAGATCGATTTTATACTCTTAACATGTTTTACGAACTAGGACAGCGACATTCGAAGGAACATGTTTGGTTCGTTAGTCCATAAAGCATTATATCGTTATATATTAGGGCGGGCCGAAAGAAAAATTTTCGATTTTCGATAATGGCGGGTGCGAAAAAGTGGCCACTGGTGGCACTCAGTTCACACAAAAAATTTGAGATTTTTTGGAGTTTTCGTTACCATGCCGCAAATTGTTGAAAATTTGCAAAAATGCTGATTTTTGAACTTTTTTAGCTAAAAAGTTAAAAATGTTAAATTAAATTTATATTGGTTAGTATTTACTTGAAAAGGTATCGTCAACGTACCAAATACTTAAATAAGTTCTGATAATGCATAATTTAATTGCTAAGTGTATTTTAAATAAGCCGATTTTCATAGTTTTTTTTTTTACGTATAACAGGCAAAAATTGTATTGGTTTGAATCGTTCGTTAATTTCTCTCTTATTTATGTTCCTTGTTCTTTAAATTTTTTCTATGCGTCAAAGGTCATGTATTTGGGCAGCGGACAGCAGTATAACTCAAAAACAAAGCTGGAAGGACAGAAGTGGGTGAAACAGGACTCTAAGCGTACGCAATGCCTCCTCGTAATGTTGAGGGAGTGAAGGAAGATATAAAGAGAAAATTGCGATAAGGGATTGTTATTATTTTACCATTCTCGAAATCTGCGACATTTATTCAGTGTGGATGTGAAACCTTTTCCTAGAGAGATTCAGTAATTTTTGGATCGTTTGACATAAAATTACAATGGTTTGCGTTTTTTATTACGACGAGCTTAGAAATGGCTATTATAAAAGGTCCATGGCAGTGTAAAAGACACGCGACAGCATGCAAAATATTCTTTTTGGGCACCATGCTTGTTGAAAGACTTGAAATTGCCAACTTATGCTCATATCATACGCCACTACTACTGGTTGCGAAGCGATATGGCAGAAATCGAAAACTCCAGTATGAGTCAATAGATGATGTTATTAAAATGGTAGATGAAAAAGTTACCGAAATCTGAATAAAAGCCAATGTTTTCCCAACGATCAATTTACAAAAATATTTAAAACTATTAAAAGAAGTGTAGATCATTGGAGAAATCTTGAAATCGTATGGGCTTGAAAGTAAAGACAACTCGCAAAGAATTCGCACGAAATGGTGAAACCTTTTAGTAGTTTTTAATCGTTTTTATCGTTAGGAAAACACTGGTATGGAAGCTTTTTTTAGATTTCGGTAACTTTTTCACATACCATTAAATTATTATTCTAAACTATCACTATTAAATGAAGTGTAGATCATTGGGGAAATCCTGTAATCGTATGGGCTTGAAAGTAAAGACAACCCGCGAAGAATTCGTTCGATATGGTGAATCCTTTTAGTAGTTTTTAATCTTTTTTGTAAATTGATCGTTGGGAAAACACTGGTATGGAAGCTTTTTTTTCAGATATCGGTAACTTTTTCACCTACCTTTTTAATAACATCATCTATTGACTAATATTAGATTTCTCGATTTTCTGCCATATCGCTTCGCAACCAGTAGTAGTGGCGCATAATATTAGTATAAGTTGGCAATTGCAAGTCTTTCAATAAGCATAATGCCCCAAAAAGGATACTTTTCATGCTGTTGCGTGTCTTTTACATTGCCATGGACCTTCATACTAGTCATTTCTAAACTCGTCGTAATAAAACGCACAAAACACTGTAATGGTACATCAAATGATCCAAAAAGTACCGAATCTTTCTAGGAAAAGGTTTCACGTCCACACTGAACATGTGTCGCAGGTTTTGAGCATAGTAAAATAATAACAATCTCTTATCGCAATTTTCTCTTCTCTTTTAAGGAGGAATCTCTCTAAGGAGGAATCCTTAACTCCCTCAACATTACGATGAGGCATTGCGCACTTTTAGAGTCCTGCTTCACCCCTTCTCACCTTTTAGATTTGTTTTTGAGTTATACTGCTGTCCGTTGCTCAAATATATGACCTTTGACGCATAGAAAAAATTTAAAGACTAGGGGACATAAATAAGAGAGAAATTAACGAACGATTCAAACCAATACAATTTTTGCCTGTTATATGTGAAAAAGCTATGAAAATCGGCTTATTTAAAATACACTTAGCAATTAAATAATGCATTATCAGAGCTTATTTAAGCATTTGGTACGTTAAAGTTGCTCTTTCAAGTAAATACAGTCAAAATAAATTTAATTTAACATTTTTAACTTTTTAGCTAAAAGAGTTTAAAAATCAGCATTTTTGCAAATTTTGCGGCAGGGTAAGGAAAAGTCCAAAAAATCTCAATTTTTTTGTATGAACTGAGTGCCACCCGTGGCCACTTTTCCGCACCCGCCATAATCGAAAATCGAAAAAAAGTTTTTTTCGGCCCACTCTATTATATATATTATTTTTTTAATTCCATTTTTTATAATCAGAAATAAGAAATGTTTTTATTTGATTAATAACACATGTTGTTTTGTTAATTTTGGTGCGTATTTTTTAAATTATTATTATTATTATTATTATTATTATTATTATTATTATGCATAAATATGTGTGACATCGATTTTGCGTTTCTCCGAAAATGACATACAACAGTGACAACTGCCATTGTTTACCATGTTTTAAGTTTGATTACCATGAATGACTTAGACATTTTTATGAAAGGGATATTTTTAATAAAAGTTTAAATAAGACAAAAATAATCAACAAGATTTTTTTCCTCCATTCAAAGAAGACTTTTTATTAAAAACATTCCTTTTCTGCGAGTTAGACAATGATGATTTAAAGGAAAAATTTAATTTATCTTTTATTAGATTAATTTTTAAAGATACTGCTAAATACAGCTTTACTTTTTTTAACATTTAAAATGTACAAAAAAGTAAAAGAGCAGAGAAGTTAATACTTATAAAGTTAAAAGAAATGTGTTTTATATCGAAACATAATCTTATTTAATCTCTTAATGCAGTTTTGCATTCATTGGAAGGAAATAAATCTGAACAAAGTAGCTGCAAAGAAAAGCCATTAATGTATTTTTTAAAGGGCGTTTTATAAAGGATCTTTTTAAGATTGAATGCCGCCTAAAGAAACTGTTTTCAATTTATGTCATAAAAATTGCTTTGTAGTCTTAAAGAAATATTTCCTTTAAAGTATCGTTTTATTATTTTTTTTATTTTTTTTCTTTTTCTCATAGGTTTTATTAAATAAAAAGGATGTATAATAATTTTGTATTTAAATCAATAGTTCATTTGCATTATTGGTAAATTTACTCAAAGAGCTTAATTACATTGTAAGCACTAAAAAAGTACAGAGATTAGAAATTTAATGAGCAAATTAAATATGTAGTTTCAGTTATATAAAAAACACAAAATCAATTTTTAATGCACATATTCTATTTGCCAATCAATTAAATTTCCTCTGTACCTTTAAATAATTATATTCTTTAAAGTATGATTTTAGATTTTTTTTTTATTAAATGTGTTTTTTTTTTTTTTCAGATAAAGATATCAAATAAGATTTTGTTTCGTATTATGCATATTAAAATCAAAACGATGTATCTAACACATTTACATTTCATTATTTACTGAAAAGTTATAAATACCTTTTAAATTACATAAAAACGTATCATCAGTCACTCACATTTCTTTCTATAGATAAATGTGTTTATTGTTTTATCCTCAAGAGTTAAATCGCTAAATTGTGCGGTCATGCAAACAAACAGAGCATTTTATTTGCCCTAGAGGAGCACTTTGAAATGTGTTTCCGTTGTTTGAACAAAGCTAATGGTGATTTGTGAAATGCTTTCATTCGCTACTCGTCATCTCGATCTCATTAAATGAAAGTTTCTAAGCAATTGTGTGTAATAAGATGTTGTGTAAAGAAGTATAATCATTTCCATTGTAAAATATTTCAGATATCTACATTATTCTACATTTGTTCTCATTTTATCTAGTACTTCAGTTTGAAAATTACCTAAAAAAATTAAGTATATTTTCAGGATATTCCTAACTTAATTTAACGTTTCGGAAGATTATTAATATAGTTTTTAAAGAGAAATTTTAGAGTATTGTTTTACACATTTAAAAATAAGCAATACTTATTTGATGAAAAAAATGAAAAAATTTTCTCTAATTCATGTTGTAGAATCATTTTTTGGGGGGGCAAAATGACAAAGATGGATCAAAATATTTTCATATTATGCAAAACAAACTATGCTAGTGGTATTTGAAAATTAGGATAGCAAATTATCCAGTATATTAACAATAAGGGTTTTAAAATTTTGCCCTGCCATATTTCACAGCTGAATGAGCTTAAATTAATTAATTTTATCTGCTTAGCCAAAATTTTTTTATATATTAATATTTTTAATTATTCTGAAAAAATAATGAAACTAAATCTTACCGTAATAGCTTCAACAAAATTTTTTTTCAAAGAAAAAAAAAACATAATTTTTTGTGTACTGTAACCATCTGAAATGGGCAAAATAGACATTCTTTCCTTCTTTGGATTGTTCCTAATAAGGGACAGAGGTCATATTGCCCAAATTTAGGGCACGTAAGAAAGATTATAAGGATTTAAGTATGTACAAGTTATAGATTAGAAAATTATTTAGTTATAGAAAATTATTTCGTATCTAGGCTTAATTTTTTGATGGATGTTAAATTTTATTTTATGTGAATTCTATTATCAGCACTAAAATTTAAAGTTAAAACGTTTATCACATAATAAACATAGAAACCTGTTAAATTTGATAATGTAAAAAAATTAATTTTATGGAGAATATTAAATTTTACAGAATTTCCAAAAGGTTTACTAAACTTGATAACTGAAAAATTAACACGAGAAACGTTTCAGCGGGTTAAGTTCAGAGACTCTTCATAGATGAACAACATGATGTGTGCAAGTTTGTTCAAAATTAAAGTTGATGTTACAGGGAGATGTGGTGAATTCATTAAGTACCTTCATAGAAAGTATTTTTCACATTAGTAGTGTGTTCCATGGAAGCGATTTTGATGGATCTAATAAATTGTGGTTTCCAATATTTCTTAGAAGCGTGAAGAAATGTGGAACAAATGCATTGCTACGAATATAAATTGAATGCTTTGAAATGCTCCATTATAATTTAGACGGTGAGCGAGGATATGTTCATATGATAATATCAAACATAAAATGCAAAAATCATATATATATATATATATATATATATATATATATATATATATATATATATATATATATATATATATATATTGAAAATGTAACTATAAATAGTTTGTCAACTTATAAATTACCTAAATAACTTAATGAATGTATATCCATGTAATAATTTAAAGGTGTGTATATCTCAAATAATCTATATATTTAAAAGACAAGGCTGTTTTTCTTTTCTTTTTCTTCTTTTTTAATTTTATTTATTTATTTATTTTTTTTTTTTAAATTGCACACAGTTTTCTAATAAATCTTTTTTCAGTTTAATTTGATTTTAATTTTCTTTTATAAAAATGTATTTACTGTGGTGCCAATTTGGTTACTTCGATTGCTAAAGAAAATGGGTGTAATAGGAATGACTGTATCTTTGTTGATGCCATTTCCTCGTTACAATCAATGTTTGTAAATTTCAGTGGCATTACTTAAAAAAATGCTTTTTCCTAAATAAAGCTTTTCCAATTGAATACTTTTTTATTTGAGACTCTAATCTGCAGAAGAAAGAGGAATGCTTCGTTAAATGAAAATAACGATACAGTAAAACGAAAATTAACATTTTCTTTAAAATAAATATATAAATAAATAAAAAATAATAACACTAAATATTTTACGAATAATTACCCTAAAATAAGAAATTTCTGAGTTTCGTAGCTGTTAATATTAGAACTTTAAATCAAGTTTGTGATTGAACAGGCATAAAGATTTAGCTTAAAAATATATGTATTAGTAATCTATTGCATGTTTAAATATTTAAAAATTGGTGAGTATGAATCTGAAAAAATACGAATGTAAATTTTCCAGAAGTGAAAACAACGTTATGTTTAGATTTCGAGTGTGTTAAATTGCCACATTTTTTATTAATTTTTTATCCCATAATAATAAAAGTTAAAACCTAAATAGATAATAACATAGTAAACAATCATTACTATTTTTTACTGATTATTTACATAAATAATGTTTTATTTTTCAATAATTAAAAATGTTAATGAATTTGTAATTATTTTGTAATTATTTTGTAAGAGTTTTTTAAATGAATTCAACGTGCAAAATCGTTTAAACATTTTCATCTGTCAAAATCCGTCTTGTTTCGTTTCGTTACACTATGCAGTTAGTAAATAAGTAATTTGCATTAAAAAAAACTCTATACGAAATGTTATTTATCTTATCAAATGAGAATTTTTCTATGAAAACATTCAACAAAAAGAATATATTTGTTTGAAATCTTTAATGTTTGTTAAAGCAATAATTCTTATCGTTGCATTTTTATGTTCAGAGAAGGAAAATGCAAATTTAACTTATATTCTAAATTAAAATGAATGTGCTTTTTAACCAAGATATTTGCCAGGCTAAATAGTTATTTATGGGTGCAATTAAACTATTTTTATATTGCTACATTAGCAGAAAATTTTAGAGTGAATAACGAGTTTAACTCTCTAATCTGCAATTTTGAATAAAAAAGTTTGAAGAAAAGTACTTAAACTGGCATAATATAAAACATATATAATATAATTTTTAACATTTATGTTGTGCAAGGGGTAATAGAATAACTTTTCATCTCGATTAAAAAGGAACAATGTAGTATATGCGTTTGTTTTTACTTTCTGCTCTTATTACATTAAAAAAGTATTGGATTAATTTTTTTTCGAAACTCGGCTTTCTGTAGATTTACACGTTTTAGGTGTCAGAAATCCGAAAAAACATGTTTATAAAAAAATTCTGTGTTTGTGTTTGTCACTCTGTCAGTCTGTCTATATAAGGCATAAATTTTGAGACGCTCTATCTCAAGAGCTAATGCACACAATTTCCCAAAACTTTAGATTCAGTGAGATTTTGATATAAACTGAATCTCATTAGTTTTTAATGCATATCGCCTAATAGGAGGTGCTTCCTTTTAGCATTTTCCACAATTTGCATAGCTCGAGAACAAAAGGACAGACTTTCAAAAAACTTAAGGTTCCATACTTCCTTGACATAATATGGATTTTATTACGTTTTGGTGTAAATTGTTTAACATATGGCGCTTTTATGCGGCGTCATTCATGATTATCGCAATAGCTCTATAACAGGAACTAATGGGCGAATTTTTATCAAACTTCATATTCAGTTATTCTCTGATATAAATTGGTATTCTTTAGCTTTTGGAGTAAGTCGCTCAACAGGTGGTGCTGTTATGCGGAATTATTCATGATTATCGCAATAGCTCTATCTCAGGAACTTATGCACGAATATTTACCAAACTTCAAATTCAAATTAGTTCCGTTATAAATTTTTATTCTGTAGTTTTTGGAGAAAATCACTTAGCCGGTGGCGTTTGTATCCAGTTTTTTTATGATTTTATTTTAAATATTACTACACGGATTTTAGTCAAACTTCAAATTCAGTTAGAACTTGAAATAAGTTGATGCAGATTAGATTTTGGTGTAAATTACCTAACCGGAGACGTTTCCATGTTTCATTTTTCTGGAAGAATTAACGTATTGCTTTTTATGTGATAAAAGAAAATTTTTGGATTGCCACATACGGCTAGTGTATATTTGTTATCTTTTATGGTACTTTTTTAAGTTTCTACTTGTCGTCCTGTATTGTGCATAAAAAACTGAAGAAAATGTTCATTCTATAATGTTATAATGTAATCTCGCTTGTGTTTATCTTTCTCAAAACTCTTCTTAGAGTATAAAACACAGCTTACTGAAATCAACATCAGTTATAAGCATGGATTCGTGGAGGTGATATTATGCTTTCTGAATATTGTAATTTCACACAGTTTCCGATGTATTATTATTATTATAGATATTTTAAAAATTTTAAGGAATTTTATATAAAGATGGCAATTGAATGATTTAATTTCGTGGGGTAGTCAAATTATGGTAAATTGTATGCCATGGGACATGATGAATATTTTAATGATATACTCTTTCAAAATTAATTTATGATATTTAATTTGTCCATGTGATAAACATCATCTTTAAAAAACATTTTATAATTAATATTCTCAATGCTTACGTATGTATGACGCAGAACGGACGGGCACATAAGCTCTCAGGCTATGATAGCCTGTGAGCTAAAAACTATAAGCTTACTGAGAATATCTTCTGAAAAACTTGGATTCCTAGAACTTTCTATTTAACTGCAATTCAGGCTACGCTATTATAAATTTCGTGCTATTTTGAATCAAGATTTGGTGCTCGAAGCTATTTCCAGCTGCTACCATAGGATGGTTCAATCGAAGCTCCAAATCTTGGAACGAGTTTACACCATATTATTTTAAAAAACGGTACTATGGTTCAACCTAAGTTCCAAATCTTGGAACAAGATTTAACCATCTTATGGTGGCAGCTACTAAGCACCAAATTTCAGTTCAAAGTAGCACAAAATTTTTAACAGTGTACTTATAAGATTTTAGTAAGATTTCTGTGCTTTTAGTAGATTCTTTCAGTAGATATTTTATATACTGTGATTTTCGTAGAATTCTGTCTAAAAACTACAGATTTCTGTAGCTTTACAAAATTAGTTTTGTAGAATTACATCTTTTTTTGCACAGTATACTGGTACTGGTGAAATTTTAGTAAGCATACAGAATTCTGTAACTTTACTTTTGTAGGATTACAGATTTCTTTTTACAACGCAATTGGATTTTAGACCTCGTACATTTTCCATTATTTTGGTTATGTTAGTAAACACTGCTTTCAATAGAGTCATCTCATTATTCAGGAATGCAGCTATAATAATAGTAACCTTCAAATATCATTTATAATTCACATGCATCTACTCCTAATATTGTTGAATCTTTTACAAACAGTAATTTTCAATGATAAATTTTCAGAAAAGGTTTTTGGAACTAAGTTTGTAAAAATACATCATTTTACACTTATTTAACATTTTCCTCTATGATAATAATTTAGGAATCTGTAATTTTTTTAAAGAAAATATAACTTTTTTTGCATAGGTGTTATTTTAGCACTAGTCATAACCGCACAAATTATATCCACTGATTTGGCTTTATTTCAAAATATTTGGGGCAATATTAGATTATACAGTGTATTTCAAAAATTGACAAATAAATTAAGAAAGGTGATGAAATTTCAGATGAGATAAAACTCTAGATTGAACATAGGACCACAGCCTTTATTTAATCACACATTCAGAGCTTTCTACTCTAATCGAATTTCGTTTGAAAATAAAAACTATTAGAAAACTGAAGTATTTTATAAAGACATTTTTATAGATATACACACCTTTTAAAATTGTGATAGCACAAAAAATTTGGTCGAACTTTCTATTTTACTCGCAAGTAGTATGCCATTGATGCTCCATATTTTTGACAGTGATTATCAGTCCACACAGGAAACATCGATTCCATCAGCACACTATTATTAAAAAAATTTTTTGCGATGTTGTCACATTTCATACAAAACGATCATTACAATATTGTAATGTTTTTATTTTTCAAAAAAAAAAATTTACTGACACGTCGACTTCAATTAGGGTGTAGCTCATAGAATTTGTGAATAAATAAGTAGTTTTTGACCGTATTTCGAATTGCAATTTTTTTTTATCTTCTTGATGCTTTGTACCTTTTCTTAATTTTTTGCCCGATTTTCTGGCCCTCCTGTTTATTACACTGAAATATGTGACACTGATATGCTAAATTTTGTGAATATAATACTTCATGCAAAGTGTATTAGAGTTTATTGTTTTGAAACCATTGGTTGTTATTACCTTGCCTGTGAAATTCGTGATAATATCTTACGACCATGATTCATTTCACATTTTTTATTAAAAAAATATTTTTTTACAGATAAGACTTGCAACTACTTTTCTACGACATTTTTACATTTTAAAAATCATGACAATCTTTGAAATTACGCTCAGCTTTTTGCATGTGTCATTTAGAAGCTACTTCATTTATTCCGCGGGTATAACTCAATGTCTAATTCAAATAGATATTTATCAATCAAAACAATAAATAATAAAGTTTGGTCGCTACAATGCAACCTAAAATTGTAATTAAAATCACCAAAAAGGACAAATTTGCTTGGAAAATGTTTTAGATCGATTTTATACTCTTAACATGTTTTACGAACTAGGACAGCGACATTCGAAGGAACATGTTTGGTTCGTTAGTCCATAAAGCATTATATCGTTACATATTAGGGCGGGCCGAAAGAAAAATTTTCGATTTTCGATAATGGCGGGTGCGAAAAAGTGGCCACTGGTGGCACTCAGTTCACACAAAAAATTTGAGATTTTTTGGAGTTTTCGTTACCATGCCGCAAATTGTTGAAAATTTGCAAAAATGCTGATTTTTGAACTTTTTTAGCTAAAAAGTTAAAAATGTTAAATTAAATTTATATTGGTTAGTATTTACTTGAAAAGGTATCGTCAACGTACCAAATTCTTAAATAAGTTCTGATAATGCATAATTTAATTGCTAAGTGTATTTTAAATAAGCCGATTTTCATAGTTTTTTTTACGTATAACAGGCAAAAATTGTATTGGTTTGAATCGTTCGTTAATTTCTCTCTTATTTATGTTCCTTGTTCTTTAAATTTTTTCTATGCGTCAAAGGTCATGTATTTGGGCAGCGGACAGCAGTATAACTCAAAAACAAAGCTGGAAGGAGAGAAGTGGGTGAAACAGGGCTCTAAGCGTACGCAATGCCTCCTCGTAATGTTGAGGGAGTGAAGGAAGATATAAAGAGAAAATTGCGATAAGGGATTGTTATTATTTTACCATTCTCGAAATCTGCGACATTTATTCAGTGTGGATGTGAAACCTTTTCCTAGAGAGATTCAGTAATTTTTGGATCGTTTGACATACCATTACAATGGTTTGCGTTTTTTATTACGACGAGCTTAGAAATGGCTATTATAAAAGGTCCATGGCAGTGTAAAAGACACGCGACAGCATGCAAAATATTCTTTTTGGGCACCATGCTTGTTGAAAGACTTGAAATTGCCAACTTATGCTCATATCATACGCCACTACTACTGGTTGCGAAGCGATATGGCAGAAATCGAAAACTCCAGTATGAGTCAATAGATGATGTTATTAAAATGGTAGATGAAAAAGTTACCGAAATCTGAATAAAAGCCAATGTTTTCCCAACGATCAATTTACAAAAATATTTAAAACTATTAAAAGAAGTGTAGATCATTGGAGAAATCTTGAAATCATATGGGCTTGAAAGTAAAGACAACTCGCAAAGAATTCGTACGAAATGGTGAAACCTTTTAGTAGATTTTAATCTTTTTATCGTTAGGAAAACACTGGTATGGAAGCTTTTTTTAGATTTCGGTAACTTTTTCACATACCATTAAATTATTATTCTAAACTATTACTATTAAATGAAGTGTAGATCATTGGGGAAATCCTGTAATCGTATGGGCTTGAAAGTAAAGACAACCCGCGAAGAATTCGTTCGATATGGTGAATCCTTTTAGTAGTTTTTAATCTTTTTTGTAAATTGATCGTTGGGAAAACACTGGTATGGAATCTCTTTTTTTCAGATTTCGGTAACCTTTTCACCTACCTTTTTAATAACATCATCTATTGACTAATATTAAATTTCTCGATTTTCTGCCATATGGCTTCGCAACCAGTAGTAGTGGCGCATAATATTAGTATAAGTTGGCAATTGCAAGTCGTTCAATAAGCATAATGCCCCAAAAAGGATACTTTTCATGCTGTTGCGTGTCTTTTACATTGCCATGGACCTTCATACTAGTCATTTCTAAACTCGTCGTAATAAAACGCACAAAACACTGTAATGGTACATGAAATGATCCAAAAAGTACCGAATCTTTCTAGGAAAAGGTTTCACGTCCACACTGAACATGTGTCGCAGGTTTTGAGCATAGTAAAATAATAACAATCTCTTATCGCAATTTTCTCTTCTCTTTTAAGGAGGAATCTCTCTAAGGAGGAATCCTTAACTCATTCAACATTACGATGAGGCATTGCGCACTTTTAGAGTCCTGCTTCACCCCTTCTCACCTTCCAGATTTGTTTTTGAGTTATACTGCTGTCCGTTGCTCAAATATATGACCTTTGACGCATAGAAAAAATTTAAAGACTAGGGGACATAAATAAGAGAGAAATTAACGAACGATTCAAACCAATACAATTTTTGCCTGTTATATGTGAAAAAGCTATGAAAATCGGCTTATTTAAAATACACTTAGCATTTAAATAATGCATTATCAGAACTTATTTAAGCATTTGGTACGTTAAAGTTGCTCTTTCAAGTAAATACAGTCAAAATAAATTTAATTTAACATTTTTAACTTTTTAGCTAAAAGAGTTTAAAAATCAGCATTTTTGCAAATTTTGCGGCAGGGTAAGGAAAAGTCCAAAAAATCTCAATTTTTTTGTATGAACTGAGTGCCACCCGTAGCCACTTTTCCGCACCCGCCATAATCGAAAATCGAAAAAAAGTTTTTTTCGGCCCACTCTATTATATATATTATTTTTTTAATTCCATTTTTTATAATCAGAAATAAGAAATGTTTTTATTTAATTAATAACACATGTTGTTTTGTTAATTTTGGTGCGTATTTTTTAAATTATTATTATTATTATTATTATTATTATTTTGCATAAATATGTGTGACATCGATTTTGCGTTTCTCCGAAAATGACATACAACAGTGACAACTGCCATTGTTTACCATGTTTTAAGTTTGATTACCATGAATGACTTAGACATTATTATGAAAGGGATATTTTCAATAAAAGTTTAAATAAGACAAAAATAATCAACAAGATTTTTTTCCTCCATTCAAAGAAGACTTTTTATTAAAAACATTCCTTTTCTGCGAGTTAGACAATGATGATTTAAAGGAAAAATTTAATTTATCTTTTATTAGATTAATTTTTAAAGATACTGCTAAATACAGTTTTACTTTTTTTAACATTTAAAATGTACAAAAAAGTAAAAGAGCAGAGAAGTTAATACTTATAAAGTTAAAAGAAATGTGTTTTATATTGAAACATAATCTTATTTAATCTCTTAATGCAGTTTTGCATTCATTGGAAGGAAATAAATCTGAACAAAGTAGCTGCAAAGAAAAGCCATTAATGTATTTTTTAAAGGGCGTTTTATAAAGGATCTTTTTAAGATTGAATGCCGCCTAAAGAAACTGTTTTCAATTTATGTCATAAAAATTGCTTTGTAGTCTTAAAGAAATATTTCCTTTAAAGTATCGTTTTATAATTTTTTTTATTTTTTTTCTTTTTCTCATAGGTTTTATTAAATAAAAAGGATGTATAATAATTTTGTATTTAAATCAATAGTTCATTTGCATTATTGGTAAATTTACTCAAAGAGCTTAATTACATTGTAAGCACTAAAAAAGTACAGAGATTAGAAATTTAATGAGCAAATTAAAAATGTAGTTTCAGTTATATAAAAAACACAAAATCAATTTTTAATGCACATATTCTATTCGCCAATCAATTAAATTTCCTCTGTACCTTTAAATAATTATATTCTTTAAAGTATGATTTTAGATTTTTTTTTTTATTAAATGTGTTTTTTTTTTTCAGATAAAGATATCAAATAAGATTTTGTTTCGTGTTATGCATATTAAAATCAAAACGATGTATCTAACACATTTACATTTCAATATTTACTGAAAAGTTATAAATACCTTTTAAATTACATAAAAACGTATCATCAGTCACTCACATTTCTTTCTATAGATAAATGTGTTTATTGTTTTATCCTCAAGAGTTAAATCGCTAAATTGTGCGGTCATGCAAACAAACAGAGCATTTTATTTGCCCTAGAGGAGCACTTTGAAATGTGTTTCCGTTGTTTGAACAAAGCTAATGGTGATTTGTGAAATGCTTTCATTCGCTACTCGTCATCTCGATCTCATTAAATGAAAGTTTCTAAGCAATTGTGTGTAATAAGATGTTGTGTAAAGAAGTATAATCATTTCCATTGTAAAATATTTCAGATATCTACATTATTCTACATTTGTTCTCATTTTATCTAGTACTTCAGTTTGAAAATTACCTAAAAAAATTAAGTATATTTTCAGGATATTCCTAACTTAATTTAACGTTTCGGAAGATTATTAATATAGTTTTTAAAGAGAAATTTTAGAGTATTGTTTTACACATTTAAAAATAAGCAATACTTATTTGATGAAAAAATGAAAAAATTTTCTCTAATTCATGTTGTAGAATCATTTTTTTGGGGGGCAAAATGACAAAGATGGATCAAAATATTTTCATATTATGCAAAACAAACTATGCTAGTGGTATTTGAAAATTAGGATAGCAAATTATCCAGTATATTAACAATAAGGGTTTTAAAATTTTGCCCTGCCATATTACACAGCTGAATGATCTTAAATTAATTAATTTTATCTGCTTAGCCAAAAATTTTTTATATATTAATATTTTTAATTATTCTGAAAAAAATAATGTAACTAAATCTTACCGTAATAGCTTCAACAAAATTTTTTTTCAAAGAAAAAAAAACATAATTTTTTGTGTACTGTAACCATCTGAAATGGGCAAAATAGACATTCTTTGGATTGTTCCTAATAAGGGACAGAGATCATATTGCCCAAATTTAGGGCACGTAAGGAAGATTATAAGGATTTTAGGTATGTACAAGTTATAGATTAGAAAATTATTTAGTTATAGAAAATTATTTCGTATCTAGGCTTAATTTTTTGATGGATGTTAAATTTTATTTTATGTTAATTCTATTATCAGCACTAAAATTTAAAGTTAAAACGTTTATCACATAATAAACATAGAAACCTGTTAAATTTGATCATGTAAAAAAATTAATTTTATGGAGAATATTAAATTTTACAGAATTTCCAAAAGGTTTACTAAACTTGATAACTGAAAAATTAACACGAGAAACGTTTCAGCGGGTTAAGTTCAGAGACTCTTCATAGATGAACAACATGATGTGTGCAAGTTTGTTCAAAATTAAAGTTGATGTTACAGGGAGATGTGGTGAATTCATTAAGTACCTTCATAGAAAGTATTTTTCACATTAGAAGTATTAGTGTGTTCCATGGAAGCGATTTTGATGGATCTAATAAATTGTGGTTTCCAATATTTCTTAGAAGCGTGAAGAAATGTGGAACAAATGCATTGCTACGAATATAAATTGAATGCTTTGAAATGCTCCATTATAATTTAGACGGTGAGCGAGGATATGTTCATATGATAATATCAAACATAAAACGCAAAAATCATATATATATATATATATATATATATATATATATATTGAAAATGTAACTATAAATAGTTTGTCCACTTATAAATTACCTAAATAACTTAATGAATGTATATCCATGTAATAATTTAAAGGTGTGTATATCTCAAATAATCTATATATTTAAAAGACAAGGCTGTTTTTCTTTTCTTTTTCTTCTTTTTTAATTTTATTTATTTATTTATTTTTTTTTTCAATTGCACACAGTTTTCTAATAAATCTTTTTTCAGTTTAATTTGATTTTAATTTTCTTTTATAAAAATGTATTTACTGTGGTGCCAATTTGGTTACTTCGATTGCTAAAGAAAATGGGTGTAATAGGAATGACTGTATCTTTGTTGATGCCATTTCCTCGTTACAATCAATGTTTGTAAATTTCAGTGGCATTACTTAAAAAAATGCATTTTCCTAAATAAAGCTTTTCCAATTGAATACTTTTTTATTTGAGACTCTAATCTGCAGAAGAAAGAGGAATGCTTCGTTAAATGAAAATAACGATACAGTAAAACGAAAATTAACATTTTCTTTAAAATAAATATATAAATGAATAAAAAATAATAACACTAAATATTTTACGAATAATTACCCTAAAATAATAAATTTCTGAGTTTCGTAGCTGTTAATATTAGAACTTTAAATCAAGTTTGTGATTGAACAGGCATAAAGATTTAGCTTAAAAATATATGTATTAGTAATCTATTGCATGTTTAAATATTTAAAAATTGGTGAGTATGAATCTGAAAAAATACGAATGTAAATTTTCCAGAAGTGAAAACAACGTTATGTTTAGATTTCGAGTGTGTTAAATTGCCACATTTTTTATTAATTTTTATCCCATAATAATAAAAGTTAAAACCTAAATAGATAATAACATAGTAAACAATCATTACTATTTTTTACTGATTATTTACATAAATAATGTTTTATTTTTCAATAATTAAAAATGTTAATGAATTTGTAATTATTTTGTAATTATTTTGTAAGAGTTTTTTAAATGAATTCAACGTGCAAAATCGTTTAAACATTTTCATCTGTCAAAATCCGTCTTGTTTCGTTTCGTTACACTATGCAGTTAGTAAATAAGTAATTTGCATTAAAAAAAACTCTATACGAAATGTTATTTATCTTATCAAATGAGAATTTTTCTATGAAAACATTCAACAAAAAGAATATATTTGTTTGAAATCTTTAATGTTTGTTAAAGCAATAATTCTTATCGTTGCATTTTTATGTTCAGAGAAGGAAAATGCAAATTTAACTTATATTCTAAATTAAAATGAATGTGCTTTTTAACCAAGATATTTGCCAGGCTAAATAGTTATTTATGGGCGCAATTAAACTATTTTTATATTGCTACATTAGCAGAAAATTTTAGAGTGAATAACGAGTTTAACTCTCTAATCTGCAATTTTGAATAAAAAAGTTTGAAGAAAAGTACTTAAACTGGCATAATATAAAACATATATAATATAATTTTTAACATTTATGTTGTGCAAGGGGTAATAGAATAACTTTTCATCTCGATTAAAAAGGAACAATGTAGTATATGCGTTTGTTTTTACTTTCTGCTCTTATTACATTAAAAAAGTATTGGATTAATTTTTTTTCGAAACTCGGCTTTCTGTAGATTTACACGTTTTAGGTGTCAGAAATCCGAAAAAACATGTTTATAAAAAAATTCTGTGTTTGTGTTTGTCACTCTGTCAGTCTGTCTATATAAGGCATAAATTTTGAGACGCTCTATCTCAAGAGCTAATGCACACAATTTCCCAAAACTTTAGATTCAGTGAGATTTTGATATAAACTGAATCTCATTAGTTTTTAATGCATATCGCCTAATAGGAGGTGCTTCCTTTTAGCATTTTCCACAATTTGCATAGCTCGAGAACAAAAGGACAGACTTTCAAAAAACTTAAGGTTCCATACTTCCTTGACATAATATGGATTTTATTACGTTTTGGTGTAAATTGTTTAACATATGGCGCTTTTATGCGGCGTCATTCATGATTATCGCAATAGTTCTATAACAGGTACTAATGGACGAATTTTTATCAAACTTCATATTCAGTTATTCTCTGATATAAATTGGTATACTTTAGCTTTTGGAGTAAGTCGCTCAACAGGTGGTGCTGTTATGCGGAATTATTCATGGTTATCGCAATAGCTCTATCTCAGGAACTTATGCACGAATATTTACCAAACTTCAAATTCAAATTAGTTCCGTTATAAATTTTTATTCTGTAGTTTTTGGAGAAAATCACTTAGCCGGTGGCGTTTGTATCCAGTTTTTTTATGATTTTATTTTAAATATTACTACACGGATTTTAGTCAAACTTCAAATTCAATTAGAACTTGAAATAAGTTGATGCAGATTAGATTTTGGTGTAAATTACCTAACCGGAGACGTTTCCATGTTTCATTTTTCTGGAAGAATTAACGTATTGCTTTTTATGTGATAAAAGAAAATTTTTGGATTGCCACATACGGCTAGTGTATATTTGTTATCTTTTATGGTACTTTTTTAAGTTTCTACTTGTCGTCCTGTATTGTGCATAAAAACTGAAGAAAATGTTCATTCTATAATGTTATAATGTAATCTCGCTTCTGTTTATATTTCTCAAAACTCTTCTTAGAGTATAAAACACAGCTTACTGAAATCAACATCAGTTATAAGCATGGATTCGAGGATGTGATATTATGCTTTCTGAATATTGTAATTTCACACAGTTTCCGATGTATTATTATTATTATAGATATTTTAAAAATTTTAAGGAATTTTATATAAAGATGGCAATTGAATGATTTAATTTCGTGGGGTAGTCAAATTATGGTAAATTGTATGCCATGGGACATGATGAATATTTTAATGATATACTCTTTCAAAATTAATTTATGATATTTAATTTGTCCATGTGATAAACATCATCTTTAAAAAACATTTTATAATTAATATTCTCAATCCTTACGTATGTATGTACTTAAATTATTTTGTTTTAAAAATATTAAAATATATTGCTCCGTTTAGCATTTGCTATTACATAAGAAATCGGATTTTTGGTCGAGTGAAAAAAAAAAGAATAATGTAATTTTAGGGGGGGGGGGGTAATATATTTTACTGAATACTTCATGCTTTCGTATCATATTTTTTAACCATGCAGCAATAACTTGACTAAGTCATATTTTATAAATATATATTTCCTGACGTTTATGTATATCTTGATATGTCTATGTTTTGTCCCAGTATTATCCATTTTAAAATGTAAAATAACTTTTAAAAATTGGTTTTTGAAAATGTAACCAAAAAATCAATTGACAAATTTGTAAACTATCCCAATAATTAGGATGAGCGAAGCGAATCCTCTACTAGGCCACTCAAATTACATTTTGTCGTACGCTTTACAAAAAAACTATTCAATATTTTAACTTCAAATTAAACACAAAAATAAATTATGATCTGTAGATTTGCACAATATAATTTTTTTTACAGTAAAACGTTAAGAAAATTATTATTTTAATTAATTTACTTTACATGCATTTCCAATACGGACGCATTTTAGCAAATGAATAAAAAATGAAACTATGACTTGAAATGAAGCATGAATTATATTCTCAGAAAAAAATATAATTCATGGAGTAAGTAATTATAGATAGAATCATGATTAATTTAATAAATAAAATATGTTTTCATTATTCAGCAAAATCGTTTGCACAGATGACACTTAAATATTTTTTTTAAAAAAAATGTATTATGATTTTTTTTTTTTTGTAAAGTGGCAACAAAAGAATTGTAAACAAATAAAATTAATTGTTAAATTTGTTATATAAATGAAAAATTAAAAGAATTGAAGCGTGAAGTTGTTGCCTCGATTCAAGCTCTTTATAAATATACTAAAGCAAAGTTGGCCGATTCAGAAACGACAAATTGACTTTAACCATTTCTTACTTTATCATTTGGATCTAAAGTAATGTTACGTTCTTATTTGTGGACCGAAAAAGGTTTAGTGAACGGGACTTTAGACTTTGTTGCACTTAATAAAGAAAATCACAAGCCACCAGACCAGATATCGAGAATAATCAAGGATAAATTTGAATACTACAATAATTTAACTTTTAAGAATTGGTGCGTATCAATTCCCCCAATAATTAAATTCTGGAAAAATGGAAGAATAAATTGATCAAGAAAGACTTTCTTCTGAAGTTAGCTTTTGCTGTTATAATTCATAAATCCCAAGGTTTAACATTAGATGAAGCAGTTGTAGATATTGAGGACATATAGACACCAGTTGGCTTAAAAACGTACGTAATGTTGTCGAGAGTGAAAATCCTTCAAAATTAAGCATTCAATAGAAATTTTCCTTACGAAAAATTCTACAATATCAAAACTTCTCATACGCTAACATGTATAAAAACGAAGAAATTAGAATAAAAAGTTTTACAGTTAAAAATTCATAGTATCAACGAGAGCAGATTTCAAATGTTTTTCGAGAAAATAGGATTTTGATGAAGTAACTTTCTTCAAGCTCTCTTCAAATACATTATTCTAAAATAGCTATCAAAGATTATTTGATGTTAATTACAAAGATTGAAACATGCATATTTCAAACAACTTTACAAAACACCAGTGGTTACTGGAAATTGTAAAAACATCTTTAAAAGAGCTTTTAGTTGAAAATTTAAAAATATTTTGTAAAAGTTTGCTTCGAAAATATTTTATTATGCCAGTCTTGCATCATAAATAAAAAATTAAAATGCGCCAAAACATAAAATAACGTTTTTGTTTAATAAAGATGCAAAAATAATATTAAAAAATATTTTTACTTTCAGTCTGTTTTATAAAATAATGCTTCGCGAATCCAAACAAAGCATGGCTTTTGCTAGTTTAACTATGTATTAAATTAACTCTATCCATTTAGTATTTATTATTTATTTAGTATATATATATATTAGGAAAACATAAAATTTCTTCGATACTAAATGACATTGTATATTAAACGCGTGATTTATCAAATACTAACTAAGCGCAGAAACGAATAGCATGGCAAATGTCAAAGTTGGGGATGAAACCCGAAACAGTTGGAATAAGTCTCCAAGCGCTACCAACTAAGCTACGAAGAGGCCATCTTGGCATTTTTCGCACTCATATGATGGTAAGGCTGCACTGCAGAACAAACTGGAATAATCTTTATGAACATACAATCCTGAGGCGTAACATGGGAGAGAAACAAACAACATCGATGAACTGAACACATATGCAATTTAATTAATTTTTCAATTAATTTTCAAAAATGGAAATTCTTTTGAAATTACTGAAAATTTAATACGTGATTTATCACTTGGTAACTAAGCTTAAAAACACACAAGGTTAAAAATGTCTATGCCGGTGTAGAAACAGAAATCCTTGAAGAAGCGCACAGAGCTCTACTATTTAAGCTACAAGGACAATGTACCACTTGGCAATTTTCACACCTATGTGTTAGAAAGGCTGCAGTGTAGAACAAGAAGAAATAGTCTTAAAAAGCACACAATCTTGTGGCATAGCACGATACACAAACAAACCCAGCATCGGTAAACACATATGCAATTTAATTAATTTTAGACCTTTAATAACATCTTCATCATTTAAGTTAATGATATAGTAAGTATAATATGGTGTTTTACTAATTTAAAATTAATTATACAATATTTTGATATTGGATTACTTTACCTACCTTAGCTGTGATCTGTACGTAATATTTCTCAATTCTGGGTTTCAAATTGTAAAATTGTATAGAATTATAGACAAACAGACGGATATTTTTTCATTTTTACATGTTTGATTATCTTTTATATTAATAATGTAAATCACAGTTGTTATTTTTACATATTTTGTATTTTATGCTTTACGCATCAATTGATATAAACAAGAGAGTAAGTGTGTTGTGTTCGCAGGTCGTATAGTGAGTTTCGTTTAATGTTTCTTTCAAAACAATAATCTTTTAATTAATAAAACCAAATTTCTAATTTCTAATTATTAAATTTTTACATATTGTAGTACTAATAAATTTAAATTTAAAATAATTATAGTAGGAAGTTATTTACTTTAATCAAACTAAAAACGTTCAAATTAAATTATTTAAATAAAATCTAACAGTGCAAATTTGTCAAAATCCTAAATAATAAAAAGAAATAGCGGACTTAAATAAAATTTTAAATTACTAAAAAAGAAAAAAATGGTTAAACAAAATATAAAATGCTGAAACTTTAATAAATCGCAATAGTTTTTTAAAATAGAGCGAAATTTGAATTCCAAAAAAATATTATAAATGACACTGATAAAAAAAAATAATAAAATATATCGTATTGAGAAGCTTTTGTTTACTAGCCAGATGTTTTACCTCCAAGCTATGATGTCTTTACGCAAAGCATTGAAATTAAGGTTCTCTCTTAAAATTTAAGCCGCAAAAACGAATGAATGAGACTGAAAAAATAATTCAATTAAATTAGTAGACTTTTTTCAAATTTATTGTATGACACGGGTATTCATCGGTAAGTACACACAATTTCAAGTATCTGACTTATACCTTTTTTATGTACTGACTTTAAGACAGCTGGACATACAGAGGAGAGAGACAAATAGATTTTCTTCAAATGACCGAAACTCTAAAAAATGCGAAAGGGTTACAAAAATTGTTGTTGAAAAATTAAGATAACAAAAGAGGAGAAAAAGTAAAGTAATAATTGTCATAAATGAAATACATTAATAATTGATTATAAATCTAGTTTTAAATGAATTATTTTAAATAACGTTTACACGGTTCCTGGTATTTAATGACTAGTAAATTCTTTGGTACCAGTATATTCTTATAGAAAATATCTAATTAAATATGAAGAAATATCGCGTTTTTGAACTATACTTATTTTTCTATAAAGAAATGCTGATATTTCACCTAGAAAAAAGCAGTACCCGTACGAACTATGTTAAAAGACAGAATTAATTTGACAGACCATAAACTTCATTTCAAAATTTATTAAAACAATTATAAAAAAAAATATTATAAATTAAAAACCTTATAAATTAAAAATTATTATTTACGCATTCAGAATATCAAAAATATATTGTGATCCCAATATTTTTTGTGATAGTTTTGCAAAATCTTTTAACAAGCATTACGCATACGGAAATGCAATAGAGATTACAGTTCATACCGGGTGTCCCAAAAATGACTGATGGATTTTAAAATTTAATAACTTGCAAACGGTGACAGCTATTTAAAAAAACTTTTGCAGGAGGGTTATGTATAAAGTCAGGAGTTTTTCTACCGTAACTTGTGATTTTAGTTTCAATTTCAAACAATAGGTGTCGCTGACGGCGATTAAGGGCAAGGTCGACGCTACATAGGCCTCCTGCAAAAAACTTTTAAATAACTGTCACCGTTTGCAAGTTATTGAATTTTAAAATCCATCAGTCATTTTTGGGACACAAGGTATATATATATATATATATATATATATATATATATATATATATATATGTAGGCACATTTTTGATAATTTGGGAAAACGTAACTCTAAAAGAGTACTTTCATTTGCCATAATACTGAAAAATGAAAATCGGATACTTTCCATCATAAAACAGTTATAAATTTTCACATAAAAATTTAAAATTTTTTTTAATTGGTTCTCAATTAATAAAAACCATTTTTATACAGCTATCTTGCAAAAGAAGAAGTTTTTACATCCTAATTGAATGTAGTGAAAATTATTAAGTTTTAATCTATTTTATAAAAGTAATGATAAAAAGACATTTGAAAACTTTAAACGTAAATTAATCAAAATATCAAAAATGTGCCTTACCTGGTTATTACCGGAATCCACAGATGTATACATATACATATATGTAATAATATTTATTCTTTAAAAAGCAACACATTGGTTTAAAATAATCATAGAATGATTTTTACTATATATTGTTTTTTAATCTTCTAAAGCTAGTTTGTTTCATTTGAAAAGCAACAGAATTTAGCTGTAAATCATTAATATATCAATTCCATTGTTTAACACAATATAAATGGCAAAAGAATTGAAATGATACAGAAGATAAATCAGATAAATAATGCTTTGCTTTAGTTTTTTCACATAGAAATATTTCATAGAAACCCATTGTAGAAATGAAAACAAGTTTTTATCTTGAAATATATTGCTAACAGAATTCATAATATTCTTTTGACTTAGTGAAAAATACTGAATGAGTTTTTGAAAGGTAGTTACGATTTTTGTATGCAGTTTTTTTGCGAAAAAGATTAGCTTGTACTTTTAGAGTATATTATACTTTATTACTTTAAAAAAGAACAATAAATAGTACATGAATAATAATTTGTAATGTTGCATCTATGATTTATATAGACATAATAAGTGATATTATTATGGAATTTATTTAAAAATTCTTCAACTTAATATTTGTATTTTTTTACAGCTAATTCTCAAAAATTAATCTAACAAAATAAAAAAAAAGACTTTTGCACAAAGTACTCTTTTATGATTAAAATGCCATCAACGTTACATCATTCATGTAAATATATTCAATAATAAATTTTACTACTTGATCATAAAAAAAAAAAAAAAAAAAAAAAAAAAAAAAAAAAAAAAAAAATTAATACTTTTTTTTTTTAAGAAATTTTTAGTTTTAAAATATTTCATTTTTGAATTTATCCAATTATAATTAATGTTATGAAATTTTTTCTTTTCAATTTCTTTGAAGCAGAATTTTGATTAAAAATTAAAGTAGCTGTCTTATTAATTGATTAATACATAAATAATACAAAACATTGAAGTTATATCGTATTTACATCATATAAAATCTAATTACATATGTTATTTTTGTTTAGTAAATTTTAGGAAAACCTGTTATTAAATTAAGTGCTATTTTGCTTGAAATGAAATATTTCTTTAATAGAATGAAAATTTTTAATTTTTATGTTTCTAAAATGATCGCTATGAATGATATTAATTAAAAAAAATAATAATTGGAATTACTTGACAGCCATTGATCTTTTCATTTTGAAATCTTAACGCTATAAAGCAACGTTGTAACGCCTTGGATTAGTATTCCAGAATTTAATAATATATATTATTTTAATTTTAATTTTACGGAACTCCAGTTTTAAATTACAGATTCCACTTCTTTTATTTAACAAAACAGCTTGCGCATATTTTATCGATTCGATTTTCTTAAGTATCAGTATTATCTGTGTTTTAAAAACAAATCTTAAAAAATGCATTATTTTTTATCGCTCTCTATTTATAATGTTAAAAACCTTTTGAAATTGGCTGCATGTTTCGTACAATAAATGAACTCAATAAATTCAGTCATAAAAAGTTAGAAACAATGGAAACATTTAACAGAAACGCTGATGTTTTTTTACAGGCATAAATAATAGTTTTTTATCTGCATATATATAAAAAAAAAGAAAAGTTATTTTATGCGTATTTTAGTTGCATATATGAAGATGGAAAATACATGTGTATAGACAAATAAAGTTGTAAAAAAAAAAGATAATATGTATCTGAATAATAAAATATTAAAAAGAAACGTATTTAATATCAGAAATGAATAAATCGAATACATGTCTGATATGAAAGCGTAAAAGAAAATAAGAAGAGAATAGGAGCGATGTTGATCCACATATTTATCTGCTTATTTATTGGTCCGTTAATTTATATTTATATATACATGTGTGTATGTGTGTGTCTTTACTATACTTTGGAATGTATTTATGAGGACTACTCAAATTTATTATAGGATTTGATTTTCAGATTACTAATCTCGTGAAATAAATCTGAAAATTCATTATTTATTAATTAATGTTATTTAGTCTAGATATAAATTAACTTTACATGAAATAATCAATAAAAATGTTTTTTCTTTTATTCGGTTTCATTCTTTATATAGTTAATATTTTATCACACAATATTTATACTCTAGTACACTTCTAAATATATTTTCGGATAATTCAATTTTAGAATCAAACAGAAAATTCTGTTATTTTACAAAAAGTTGAGTGCTCTTTTCCATTGTCATAAAAATTCTATATCATGTAATATCTACACAGTAAAAAAAAAGAAAATCCATTTACAGCAAAAACTGCTGGCAGCTATGGTGCCAGCAAAATTAGTACGTATTTTTTTTATTAAATTAGACGTATTAAACGTCTTTAGAATTAGTAGTAAAATTAGACGTATTTTTTTGTTACATCTCATTTTACTGTAATTTTTCAGCAAAAACTTCTAGCAACATTGCAACCAGCAATTTTTGCAGTCAATTTATGGATTTTTTACAGTGTAGATAGATATCAGTATCTGGAATATATTAAAGATTTGAAACATGATTTTTAGACCAATGTTCGTTTAAAATTCGGGAAAATTTTTTCTATTAATTTAAAATGGAAGAAAATAACCACACATAATTATTTTTCTTTGTGAGAACTTATTTTTAAATGAGTTGAATATTTATTATTTTTTACTAAAACATGTGTAAATCTTAAAATATTAGGCGCAGTTTTTTTGCTGGCTCAAATATTTCAAGCTGTTATCTGTTACATAAAAAATTAGATGTTAATTACTACACGCAGAATATTATTTAGAGTAAAGTACAAAAATCTATCGGGACGTTTTTGATCACGGGGCAAAACTTTATGAATTTAAATACGTTAGACAACTCGTTTTGTAAAGGAAGCAAGGATTACAAACTAGTTATTCATTTAAAAATATAGGGTGTCAAGTTATAACCTTCAACCAAATTTAACTTCATTTTAGCAGTTCCGCCTTAATTAGCCTCAACATACGGTAAGAGATTCTGCGCTGAAAGCTGGTATACTGGATTTAACATGTGTTACGTTCCAGGGTTAAACTGAGTGAACTTTTCCTAGTTTACATTGAATCTGAACTTAGTGAAGGGCAGTACTCCATCAACCTATATGCCTTTGAATGTAATACATTGCATAAAACACTACACATAATAAAAGTGCTGGAACTGCATCACTATTTGATAAGTTATTACTTATGTAATATAAGCAAATTTTCGATTTTTAGAGTTTCATCAGTATTTTTTAGATCTCAATGCTGGTTATTTCTGCAACTTGTCATAATCGCATTATATTTATATAAACATAATAAATTGTCAATATTGTTGCAATTTTTTACAGTTTAAAAAAGAAATGAACAAGTATCTGAACTTTTAATGGAACGATATGCAACTAAAATTATCGTCAAGTAAATAAAAAGCCAGTTATACACGTTTGAAAAACCTAGAAATTATACAGTGGCAACATCCACCACAATGTCGAAACGTTTTGTCAAAACGAAATTTTTTATACTCATTGTACAAACAGAGTATCTAAATTAACGTATCTTCGCTAAATATGAATTGCAACTAAATTATGGAGTTTATTTTACATATTTTGAAAGTTAAAAAAAAATACAGTTTTCCGATTCAGCTACAAAAGTTAGCCATGCAGAAAAAAAATCTGCTTAAACTAATTTGATATGAATAGTGTATCCTTATAAAAAGGAAATAGGCACACTATACTTGAAGTTTTAAATAGAAATGTCACATATTTCATAAATAACATATGGTTAAGCTGTACACATGAATACAAATATAATGGAATAAAAGTCTGTGTAATTCAGAGACATCATTTACTTCGGAACTTTTTATTTGAACTTTGCTCTGAATTATTATTTTTTTTCATAAGCTTAGAAAATTTAACTTGAAAAAATATATATATATATGCATCATTGTAAAAAATGTGTACGTTAAGTTTATTTAAGGATTCGGTAGACGTTATTATTAATTTTTTAATTTTCATCATAGCAATATGAATTTTTTTTTCATGTATACATTTCACCAAAAGCACATAGAACATCTTTAAAAAAAATCCAATCTTATTAAAATTTAAAAAATATGATTTTTTAAAATTTTAAACTAAATTTTAAAATACCCCTCTTTTTTTCATTTTTATTACTTAAAACTCTATTATAAAAACATTTGTATAAGATTTTTTTTTCTCTTGAATAGTTAACATTTTACAGAATTTTTCTTAAATTCCATATCGATTTTCATAAAAATTTCACATTTTAATAAGTAAAAAATCAAATTCGACTATCTTAACGAAGACGAAATTTTTAAAGCTTAAGCAATTTATTTGTAAACAATATCAGGATACTTCCTTATTAATATCATAAATATTGATCGAAAATTACGTCGCATAAATCACTTCAAAAATCTAAAAACGCTGAAAAATTAGTTTTGAGAAAAACAAATTTAAAGTATACAAATACACTTACCTTTATTAATTACTTCTTAAAACCATAAATGATATTTTAATAAGAATAAAAGCTATTTTGGTGCACAGTAAAAAATGCACACCCAAATTGGGTTGAAAGATTTCTGGGTATAGTAATTTTCCTGAAATGGTACAGTAAGGATTCCAAAATGGTAGAGTATTGTTTCCAAAATAAATGCCCAAAATGGTTCAAAACACAGCAAATCTTTATTGACATTAAATTAATCAAAATTTCTGAGGTATAATGTATATACTATCTAAGATATTTTAATTGTTTTAATGTCATTAAAAATCAGACTTATTTAAAACGATTTTGTGCTACAAACTGGACTTTCCAAGTTGGAACAATTCTGTACCCAGAAATCTTTCAACCCATTTTGGGTCTTCATTTTTTACTGTGTGCTATTATAATACAGAAATAGACCTTTTTGAGATGATTATGCTACAGACAATTCTGCTCAAATAAAATTCCATTGTCCCCTTAAAAGCTGCATTACGGCAAAATACAAGGTGATCATAAAAAAAACTTTGCCGATATATGGAGCTCTAGCGGCCAGTCCGTTCAACCGATCGAGGTGAAATTTCAGATATAGTTATTCAGAGGTATGAGCTCGAGATTCTGAGAACGGCAACAAAATGGCGCTCACGGTTACGGTTATAGTTACAGAAACTCGAAAATTTCTAATAGCAACAACCATTTTTTTCGTCGCAAAATGCTCAGCGCATGCGAAAACCGTACAGGGAGTTGGAACCGTACGTGTATCGCAAGAAACGGACACGTTATGCACGCACAAAAAACTGTTATCCCCCCCCCCATAAAAACACAATTGAGGCGAACGGAGGAGATTTTCATATGACACAGAGTCAGTACACTAATCACTGATTACAACACAGATCGGAGAAAAGGAAACTTTTTTTTATTACACATTTTTCACATGGGTGCTATCACAGGTAATTATACATTGCATGGGGCCGAATGTAGACAGTACAGCCGAACGTTACATCGCATGAGGAATGTTTACAATCACACTTTTGATAGAATCTTTCAAATCCGGCAAAGTTTGCGGATTGTACATTAGGGTGGATCGAAAATTTTTTTTTCGCAGTGTCAAAACCTACCTATGCGGAAAAGATATTATCTTAGATGGAGATTAAGGGAAAAATAATAAAAAAAATTAATTTTAAATTTTACTACTGCAGCAATGAGGTTAAATTTCGAAAAAAATGAAAAAATACCTAATTTTGGCTAGATGATTTTTGATTCAAAATAATAGTTTAAAAAACTATCCAAAACCTACCTATGTGTAAAAGATGTTATATTATATGCTGAATATGAGAAAAATAATTTAAAAAATTAATTTCAAAATTTAAATCTGCCGCAATGTGGCTCATATTTATGTATTTAAACGTTTTTACGGTTTTTTTTTTTTTTTTTTTTTTTTTTTTTTTGTAAAATAAAATATGAATTTTAGAATTTTTAACATTTATTGCAATGAGGAGATATTTAATTGATTACAAGATAAAAACTTTAGTTTCTTATTTAAAAGCTTCATTAGTATTAAATCAAGAAAAATCGTCAACATTGCAATTGGTGATAATGACGTTCGGTATTGAAAATCGACATGAGATTTTGTAATTCAATTCGATTTTTATAAAACCGACTCTTATGTATGGTCCATACACAACAAAAATACTTCCGTGACTCTTTTGATTATTAGTTTTGTAGAATGAGTGTTGCGTGAATAGATACTATTGATAGTAGATGTTATTGCCACTGGAATGATTGCTGGATTTACCTATTGCTTCTGAATTCACGTCGTTACTAAATCCGTCAGTTAGTGGAGGTTCGACGCATTTTCCTATTTAATTAAATCTATGTAATCCGTCGCAAAAGGTCAAAAAGCTGGTAAATGGAAAATATAGATATTTTTTAATCTAATGATTAGGATTAAAGCAGACCGTTTGATTTCACTCGCGCGCTTTTAGAATTCATATACTTACATAAATGAAAATACAAAAAACTTCTAACATGCTGCGAATAATCTTTCTATTTCACCAGTGAAACATTTGTTCCCAGCCGCGGTTATATCCACGCTGGAAAAAGATGACATAGTGGAACCTCATTGGTGTGTAACTAACACAAAAACCATTGTAGTGGACGCGTTAAGATCAGTTCCATATTTCGAATAACACATCCTTTAACATCTATGTTAACAGATATTCCGTCACAACCGATCACAACCAACTTTGTTACATGTATATTATTGTTAACACATGACAAAAAAATGTACGTCGTGTTTTCAAATTGTTTGGTATTCTCCCAGTGGCCGATATATTCGAAGCCAAGTTCTTTTTTCAAGCTCAAGTTTCTATTATCATTTTTCTTCTGTTGTTTTCTAGTGGTGTAGTCTGTCTTTACACTCATCAAAGTTTAAAGAAAATGGCCATGATCATAATCTTTTACAAAAGACTAAAGAGAATGGCTAAAACGATGGAGTGGTCTTTGGTTTGTTTTGTCATGCCGAGTTTTTCTGTCAATAGCATTCTATTCATAGTTTTGTGAGATAATGCCCACATCTTGAAGTGCACCAGACACGATGGCAGTACATGCTTGGCCGAAAGTGCCCAAACTGTCCAATATTCTGGCTGATGCCAATCTTCGTCACTACAGGTGATGTGACACCTAGCTCGGCAGCTTTTTGGCTTTTAAGTGATAGCTGATGATGCAGAAAAGTGAGTTTGCTCTCAATACATCGGTTTAGTTTACACTCAATATTCATATTCATATTCAAATCTATTGAACTGAAAAAATAGGCAGTATTTTCGGAAATGGTCCAAAAGACTGTAGTAGCTTTCAATATCTTATTTTGTTTTACAAGAATTAAGAAGAGCGCAATATTTGTCGTTAAACAGTTTAATTTTTCTTAAAATGCTGCTGTGGTAAATTATTGAAATTGAATCTCATTTACAGGTCACTTGTATCTTATTAGCAAGTCTTTCTCACTGGTAGGAAATAAATAGATATTGACAGATTCCTTTCCTCGGTTATTTTTTAAATACCAATAAGTAAATTTTATAACTTTTTGTAATAGGGAGCATATTTATTGCCATATCAAAGCCAGACCCAAAAAGGGTGTAATTCATATCTCTCTCTCTCTCTTTATTTTAATTTTTAATTTTTTTAACAACGCCATGGTACAGTAATATTCAAGGTACACTAAGCTACACAATACACAAGGAGACAAATCCTAACTGAAAAAACTGGAACTGCCAGTTTTTCAAAACTTTAAATCACTTGCAGTAGTATTAAATATCGAAATTGGTTTATTTATTTATTTATTTTTTATTTAATATCCATGCAATATAATATTTCTTACGCAAAGGTAGGCTTTGATTGGTATTAAAATGATTATTTTGCGTCAAAAATAAATCTAACCAAAATTAGATCTTTTTCCATTTTTTTCAATATTTTATCGAATTTTCAACTTTTTTGTGGCAGTATTAAATTTCGAATTTATCACTTATTATTGTTTTTTAATTAACCTCCATACGATATAACATTTTTTCTGCATTGTTGGTTTTTAAAAATTATTAAAATATTTAGTTTTTGACAAAAATAACCTAACCAAAATTCGGTCTTTTTTCAATTTTTTCGAAAATTCAACCCTTTTGTGGCAGTATTAAATTTTAAAATTAATTTTTTTTATTATTTTTCCCTTAATCTCCGTACAATAGAACATCTTTTCCGCATAGGTAGATTTTGATGAATGGGAATTTTTTTTCGCCATAGACAATCGATCCACCCTAGATTTTAGATATCCCCAGAACCTGAAATCCATAGGAGTGAAGTCGAGGGATCGCGGAGGCCATTGCCGTTACCAGTTAAGTTGAAATGTGTCTCGTCCGATCATAATATGCGAAGAGGTCGATGGTTATCTCCATCATATTAGATAAGAAATTCATTAACAAAGTCTATATGTTGTTGATGGTCTCTCACTTCCAACATCTGGGCGCGCTTGTACCGGTTAGGAAACAGGCGGATTACAGAGCGCAGTAACTTTAAAACCATTTCAGTATATCAAAAACACGAGATGCTCCCTTTGTAGTTTGCATGCTGTCCCTGGTTACTATGTGATGCATTTCCACAACAGTGTCCTTAGGAACAGTTGGTCGTCCGGATCGCGGACTATCACAGGTGCAGCCAGTTTCTTCGAATATCATTACTAAATCACGAAGAGCTTGTGAAATGCATAGGCCACGTATTTGGCGATGGTTTTGATGGTAAACGCGCAGGTTTTCTCAGAATTTATCTCATTTTAATAATTTTATCAACTCACTGCAAATGAAGTCATTTTATTGGCATGTGCGAGCTCCGACTGAAGAACTAACACTCCCACCCCACTTTTTATCCATTTTCTATGCTGACTATCTGGCAATCGACGTTCCGTGATTGGTATTTTGTCTCTGACATATTCAAATTTTCTTCGTGCGCCTTGGTCGTGTTTTGGAGGGAGCCGTTCGTAGAGCGGATTTTGTGCGAGCATAACGCGCCCGTTTATTGCAATAACCATACCGTTCTAACGCCCTTTAGGGTTTTTGCATGCGCTGAGCATTTTGCGATGAAAAAAACTGGGTGTTCTTATTGTAAAATTTCGCGTTTCTGTAACTATAACTGTAACCGTTAGTGCCATTTTGTTGCCGTTCACAGAATCTCGAGCTCATACCTCTGAATAGCTATATCTGAAATTTCACCTCGATCAGCTGAACGGACTGGCCGCTAGAGCTCCATATATCGGCAAAGTTTTTTATGACCACCCTACATTTTGTAATGTAAGAAAGTTTTGTTATTCATTATTTAAGTCGAAAATCCGAGGTACTGCAAATTATATACATTTTCTGTTCTTATATTTATCATCAAGGAAAATATTTTAACAAAATTTACAGCAGCAATTTTCTCTGAATTACAAAGATATTACAAGAAATATGGAAGTGAACATAATTCACATTCACATTGTTTTTAAACATATACTCCACATTACTTATACATGCCGTGTGTATATTATTCTGAATACATTCCCTTACTGATCCATGTACATAAGGTTTCAGTGACAAAAATACTATGTACTTCAATTTAGTAATACCATTCCTTTTTAAGCAAATAAAAATACTAAACTAGAAAATTCTGTTAATAACCTTAATTTTCTTTAGTTAAAAACAAAACTTTTGGTTTAATTTAAGAATACAGCTTGAATTTCTGAATAAATAACTCACATCTCTGAATTGTAATACAAAAATTATCTAGTGTAGCATAGCATATACATCATCTATATTTTGTCTAAGGACTTTTGAATTAACTTTTATATTTTTATACATTTTTTATCATAACAAAATTCTTTTTATTTTAAATACAACGTATTTTATGGTACGCCGTTTTTTTTGTTTTTTTTTTGTAATTGTTAGTTTTATCTCCTTTCTCTTTTACTTCCTTTTTGCTTTATATTTTATAGGGGAAGATGGGGATACTTGAGCCATTTTTTGAATTTTATTTTTTTTAAATTTTTTATATTTTTTTAGAATAAAATAAAATATTGAAAATGAAAATTTGATATTTTTCCTTCAACTAAAAACCACTTTCAATAAATTTTGAACTATTTTTCTATGCATAATAAATGTTTATTTTTTGTTTTACATCATGGCTCAAGTATCCCCATGGCGGGGATACTTGAGCCATAGTGAAGGGATACTTGAGCCACTACGGAAAAATACCTACAAAAGTAATTTTTTTCGCTTTATTTTTGCAAAAATATTTCACAGAATGATAAATTATGAAACGTAAAGTGTTTCAAAACCAATTAAGAAAACAAAGCTAGTAATACGATCATTTTTTGTCGTTAAAACTGGTTGTCGAAGGATAATTTGAACCTCAGTTATAACGACGGTAGAAACATCCTCAGTTCAGAGCCATTTAAATTTGGAATCTGCAATTCTTCTTGCAAATTTCATTTTCAAAATATTAAGCACTTATCCAACAAATATTTTTACAGTTTTCTTTCTGGCATATTTTATTAGTAACCAACCATCAATAGAAGGTTTTCTTTCACATCATCACCATCATTGACAGAATTTTCCTCTAATGATATTGTCGAACTCATGCTTTTAGTTTAGTAGCTGTCGGAATTTAAGCCAGATGTATCATTCTACTATTTCAAACACTTTTTTGATTTCACAGGAAAAGATTTTGTCTTCCTCTTTGGCTCCATGTAGGTAAGTTTGAACTGGGATTTTTGTTGCTTTTCTTGTTTTTGTGCGCTCTTTTTACCAATTTTTCTTCAATTTTCTTAGTTAAAAAAAAAGTTACAGCAACAGAGGTTACGATTTCAATATAAAATACTAATCTTAATATCTTTTATTAAAAAATAAATATTTTATTATGTTGGACCTAACTAATTAAAGTATTAGAGATTATAGCCTGTAAAACCGTTTTAAAAAGTTATTTTCATTTAATGAAAATTAAATTGAAAACTATGTTTACATTTATCTAGACAGACTATTTTGTTCGAATTTTGGTCGTTTGTCAAATCGAACAAATCGAAAAATAAAATAGACATTTTCATTTAAAAAATATGCATTTTTAAACATTTTTAGGTCTTTATTTTTTTAAGAAAAAATAAATAAAATGAAAAATTATTCTCCCTTTTCTCCAGAAAAATATCTATTAGTGAATATAAGGATGGAATTTTATTTTTTGTTTGTTTCACCCATGTTTAATTTCTAGTGAGGATGGTTAAGACATGGCTCAAGTATCCCCACTCTCATTGGCTCAAGTATCCCCACTATCACTATTTTTGTTTCCCAGAGTTTTACTAAATAAAGCATGCAGTAATTAGAACTATTTTAGACTCAAAATACAATTGAAATTATGCTTATTGAATGTATGTATATAGTTGCAACTTTAAACAAAACTTTGATTACAAAAAAACAAAAAAACCATGCACCCAAATATTTTTTTCAGATAGGGAAAAGACAACTATTAATCACTATACTTTCAAAATGGTACCAAGATGTGTGATTTCTTTTTTACATGTTCAGAACTATAAATATGTTATCATATTGGCAGTTTTAGAAAGAAAAATTAATCAACTGTAGAGATAATAGGGGTGGCTCAAGTATCCCCTATGCTCAAGTATCCCCACTCTCCCCTACTTTGTGTAAGAAACAGATAAAACTGTCTAGACAGTGTAGTTATCTTTTAAAAAAACGTCATTGTATTAAATAAATTTTTAAATGATTCGTTTAATTTTTTGTTGATTTGCTTAAGGTCTTAACTATTTTTTAAGTAATGGAGCGGAAATGAATTTATTTGTTATAAAGCATGTATTCTACACTTAAAAAATAGAAACAGAACAATAATAAAATAAAACTTAAATGTGGAATGGAAATTTTAAATATAAGATGTTGTTATTCGCGAATGTTAATTAGCTTATTAAAGAAACTCTCAGTGTAAGTCAAAGTGAGATTAGCAAGGAATTAAATGACATACGTTTAATTAGATAACCATATTTTGATTATTGAAGCTATGATTAAAAAAACTTTTAATAATTTTAATTTTACAGCATGTTAAGTGTTGAAAATATTTTTATAATAAAGGTTAAATTTCGCTAAATAAAAATACGTTTTATCTCCTAAACTAAAATCTTAAATGCAAACTAGATAATCCAAAATTACTTAAAATTAACAAATATTAATTACGTTAAGTCATTAAAATTAGTTATTAAGCTCTTAATTACAGTAAAGTAAATTTACGTAATGAAACTGATAAATTGGGTTTAAGGAATATATGTTCACATTATAAAATAGAAACCCATTACTTTATCACAAAAAAGGGAAAATGAAATTTTTAGTATGTGGAATGTCTTTGTTATAGTAGTATTTATAGAAAGTAATGGAAAATCATTAAAATTAGTTATTAAGCTCTAAATTAGAGTAAAATAAATTTACTTAATGAAACTGATAAATTGATTTTAAGGAATTCGTTCTCAGGGAGTAAAATAAAAGTCCAGTGCTTTATCATAAAGGAAGGAAAATGAAATATTTAGTACGATAACTGTCTTTGTTATATTAGTATTTATAGGTAATAGAGGAATGTTATTAAAATTAGTTATTAAGCTCTAAATGACAGTAAAGTAAATTTACTTAATGAAACTGATAAATCGCGTTTAAGGAATATATTATCATAGAATAAAATAAAATTCCATTACTTCATTATAAAGAAAGGAAAAGGAAATATTTAGCACGTGGACTGTCTTTGTTAGAAAAATCATTAAAATTAGTTATTAAGCTCTAAATCACTGTAAAGTAAATTAATTTAGTGAAACTGATAAATTGAGCTTAAGGGATGCATACTCATGGAATGAAATAAAAACCCAATACTTTATCATACAGAATGAAATATTTAATATTTAGTACATGGTCAGTCTTCGTAATATTAGTATTTATAACAAGAGACAAAATGAATGGTTAAAAAATTATATTTATTCTATACTCATTTATCGGACATATTGAAATACTTATATATATATATATATATATATATATATATATATATATATATATATATAAACTTTGAGATACCTGTGTATTAAACTTAAAACGGATGCTATTTTCAGGGTTATTCATCTCATTGGGAGAGGCGGGGGAGGCATTGTATCCTCTTCACGTCTAAGTATTAAAACGGCGGAACGGGTGCAAAGTGCTTTGACAGCCATGCCAGAACATGTTCATAAGCTGTCTCTCCGTATAAACCAAAATAGTCGGGTCCATCAGGACCTGTATTCAAAATTCACAAATCTCAATATTTGTATCCTATATAATAAAAAAAATTATTACAATAAAATTGTCAAGGAAATACATTAAGTGCTACATAGGAATAATTAAGATTCTGGGATAACGAAAATAAAGGAGAGATATTTTAATTTATCTTCCTTTATTTTTTTTATTAACGGAAATTTTATATTTAAGTTATTATTTTCATGATAGAGTAATTATCATGAATTTCATTAACATATAGAATTCTGGAGATTTTTATTCTTATTTATGTTATTTAATATCTTTGGGTTGCGCTATCTCCCCGTGCCAGTCCTGCTTGTAAATGTAATATTATTGATTATCAGTGAATTACGCCTTCGAGAATTTGCCTTCAGAGCAAGAATTTTAATCTATTTACCCAATTTAAAAAAAGTAAAATAAAAAAAATACATTGGAGCATATTTTACGGTGATCGATTTTATATTTAAGTTCAAGTATCATAAATAAAGCTATAAAGGATGTAGATCCACATATGTAAGAGCTAGTAAAAAAGAGGTTAAATTCCAAAAAGATACTGAATTGTGAATTTAAAGGCTTCTTGATACGTTGATAGACAGTGCCTTTTCTCTACGGTAAATGCTTTTAGAGTCAGTAATAGCTATTTTAAAACAACAAGGTGTTTATTATATACGCGGTGTTTCTAAATGCTATCAAGGTTTTAACGCTTTCTACCATTTATTATATAAAACTTAACATTAATATTAATACATAAAATTAAAAAGCAATTACAAGCTTACATGTGTTCAATGTGAGCACCTTTCCTCACATGGCACGCATCGAATTGATAGTTCAATTCGTCCCAAGAGCTTATTAGCAAAGAAGTTCTGTTCAGACGTTCACCCGATCTGACGCAAATGATTTTTATCTGTGCAGGATTATAAATATTTTGTGTATACGTCATCATTACCATTTGATCATTGTAGCTTTTGCAACAATGATCCGACAAACACTTATCAACGTTTCGGAAGAACTGAGCTATCAACTTGATGTGTGCAGTGTGGCGTTATTTCTTTCTAGATGATAACGTTAATCTTATGTAGATTTAAAAAAATAATATTCACCTGAACATAACTTTATTTATATTTTTTTCTTTAAAAAAAAGAAATTAAAATTATTTATTAATATGAGGGATCAGTGTGGAAATTTATGTAATGCACATTTTCAGGACAAATGACGAAGAAGTCACATTTAAAACAACTTTAAACATCTTAGATATGACTATGTAAACTCTATTTCAATGTCAATTTTAATTCGTTAACTGTCTCAATCTCAACGTGATCGGTATTAAAATTCATGTAAAATTACCCCACTATTACAGATTTAATTTTATAACTATCCAGGGTGATAATCTATGATTTAAGTCATGTTTTTTATATAACTATCATTTACAAATTCTTCACTAAATAGAAAATTCACATTTTTAAAATAATAATTTATATATTTTCTCTTTATCATTATTTATATTTTTGCAAATTGGAAAGCAATAGATTTTTAAAAATAATGCATGCGCATTAAATATTTATTAGGGAGCAAATAAATATCTTCTTTCAATATTCATGCTTTTCGCACATTTGTTTCAAGAAAAAAAAATCACTTTCTGTAGATATAATGTGAAATGAAGCATAATTTCTACTTAATTAATGCAAATATCTTTCAAATTACATTCATTTATTTTTTTTTTACTTAAATGCCATTTAAATTTATTAAATGATTGTATAAATCATCCAATAAAGTTTCAAAAATTACGAAAAATTTTGTATAAGATAATTTTTTTACGAATTCATAATTTTGAATACAATCAATAAAGAAGGCAAAAAACTAAATTATTCAAAAATATTAAAATACCATTCTTTAAGCTCATTTTGACTATATCCAAATATTCTTTGATTATTTTAGATACTAACAATTTTCAACTGCTTCCCTGATTTGCTCGTACATCATACGGACAACGTGTTTTTGCCAATCGTTATTTATTATTCATCCTAGTACATTATTATTGTAATTTTTGTATTATTTAATCTGAGAATTTTTCTTATTTAATCAGGCAAAAATTTCTATTTTGAAAAAACGATGTTAAAAGATTAAAAATTCTATACGAGACATTTAAAAAATAAGCATTATTTGAAATTTCTTTCAAAAAAAATGATTAGCTTAGTTATTAATAACTAAAATTTCCTGATTATTTTACACTAGTTTCATTACTGTTTTACTAAATAAAACTCACGTTTTTACACGAGAATAAAAAAAGGGTTATGTTTCTTTTAAAATGAAAATAAGTTCTAACTATCGAAGACTAATTAAAATATTTATTCAAAAATGCCTATTATTCATGCTAATTTTTAAATATTCAAGTTATAAAAATAATGCGTCGAATATATACTTATTAAAATTACAAATTATTAAAGTCAATATTTTTCATATATATACATAACGAGCTTTTAATTTCCTTTCTTTTGTTTGATGGATAAAAATCAAATCTTTTGCTACTGTTTGCATTCAGTAAGATTATTTATTTTAAATAAAGGACTGATAGAAATAATATGAGGAAATATTATCCAAAATACTTTAATCTGTGCGACCTTAATTTCACTATCTAAATTATTATATTTTATTTCAAATCGCGTACACTTTTATTTATGATCTGCGTATACTAAAAAAATTTTATAGTACCAAAATGAAGCATTTATTTCTACTGAAAAACATAAAAATAGTAACATAACGAATATAAAAAATATACATTAGACTAGAAAAACCAATTTATTGTTAAAAACAGTGTGCATATCTTTGTAGTGATTATCTTGAGAATGATTATTGGATAACTGCGGAAATAGATTTTTTTATGAATGATAAACAAAATAAATTCTGAATGAATTAAGCAAATCATTACTAATCTTGTTTTCATTGATCCTTTATCCTTTCTTTGATCATATTACATAAACTTCTATTATTTAATCACAAAAACGATCAGTTTTCGGAGATGAACGTTATTCTCATTACACTTATTATTACCTACTATATACAGTCTAGCTAATATCAAGAGAAATAATTAAAAAGTTCAATTAAAAGTAATTAATTAGTTCAATTACGAAAGTAACAAAATCATTATGCTTATGTTCCACAATTCTGAGTTTCTATTCATAGTAAATAGTCATAATATTTTTATTTAGAAAAATAAAATGATTATATCAGCCTCTTTGCAATATATATATTACTGTTTTGTGTCAGATATAATATATAACGAATAAAGTTGCTACTAATGCTAAAAACAGATACACGGTGTTTTTTGTTAGTCAAAATTAATATTAAGATGTTAATGTAGTTGGATATATAGTTTTTACTTTCCAGAATAAAGATATATATGATAAATATTTTAGAATATAACATATTGTATCAAAACAATGATAATTTGCATGAAATCTTTTGCTGCTGTTTGCATTCAGTAAGAATATTATTTTTAATAAAACGACTGGTAAAAATACTTTTGAGAAAATATAATCCAAAATACTTTAAAATGTGCGACCTTATTTTTTTTTTATTATTATTAAATTATTAAATGTTATTTCACATTGCATACACTTTTATTTATTATCTGTGTCTGCTAATAAAAATTTTACAGTTGCTTTTACAGTTGCTTTACAGAGCATTTATATCCACTGAAAATTATAAAATAATAACATATCGAATATGAAAAACATACATTAGACTAGAAAGATCGCCCCACCAGTGGCCGAGAGGGTCTGACCTCTCAACTGGTAGACGGCAGGTGCTGGGTTCGAACCCAATCGCGGCCGTCGGCCTAACCGTTCGGAGTTTTCGTGGTTTTCTTCGAACCTTGCGTAAATACGGGTTAGGTTCCCTTAGAAAGACCCCCACGAAGGGCATCCCTCCCCATAGGGCCTATATCCCATAGCGCAGATAATCGGCCGACACAAAATACAACAACAACAACGACTAGAAAGATCAACATTAATTATATATAGAAGTTTTCTAATGCGTCCATTAAAAACATTTCAAAAATATGCATTAAAATATTTAATTGCTATAAAGGACGTCAAATACTAATAAAAACATTAAAAAATCTTAATAATTTTTACATGTTTCGATTGAATTTACTTAATCATCACTAGAAAAAACAAAATACAAATAAACACAAAGATGGAAAAAACATTTTTTTTTTCATCTTTGTATTTATTTGTATTTTGTTTTTTCTGATGATGATTGAGTAAATTCAACCGAAACATGTAAAAATTATTAAGATTTTTTAATGTTTTTATTAGTATTTGACGTCTTTTATAGCAATTAAATAATTTAATGCATATTTTTGAAATTTAGAAAGATCAATTTATTATTAAAAATGTCTGTATATCTTTGTAGTGATTATGTTGAAAATGATTATCGGATAACTGCGGAAATAGATTTTTTTTTCTCAATGATAAAGCAATGATTAAGCAAATCATACTAATCCTGATAAATTGATCCTTTATCCATTCTTTGATGATATTACATAAAACTTTATTATTTAATCGCAAAAACGATCAACGTTTTGGCCATCAACGTTATTTCAATTACAGTTATTATTACCCACTATATGCAGGCTAAGTGATATCAAGAGAAATATTTCTATACATCACATCTCAATTACGAAAGTAATAAAATCATTATGCTTATGCTCCACTATTCCAAGTTTCTATTCATAGCAAATAGTCATATTATTGCAATTTTTTTATTAAGGAAAAACAAAAAGATTATATCATCCGCTTTGCTATACATATTACTGTTTTGTGTCAAAAATAATATACAGCGAATAAATTTGCTATTAATGCCAAAAAACACATACCCGGTATTTTTCGTAACTCAAAATTAGTATTATGATGTTTATATGGTAGGGACACATAGTTTTTACTCTATAGAATAAATGGTTATATAATAAATATTTTAGAATATAAAATATTCTATCACAACAATGATAATTTACGTAAAATTGAAAATTCGTATTTCATTTTTGCACGCATAAATTTTATAAATTAACTTAGGATAATGGATTTTAAAATAAATTTAAATATGTTTAAATTTAAATTCGCCAGGGCGATGGAATATTTTTTATACCGCTTAATTTTAAGTATAACTTGAATCAGAATTTTTTAAAAAAGATTTACTTTTATAAATTTGTTGATGAAAATGAATTTTTTTTTTAATTTTTTACATATAGGGAGAACTGGGGCACATTGGTAAAATTTTTTCTCAAAGAAGTTTTTTGTGTCCGTAAAGTACAAATTTTAAGTTATATTTCCATGTGGTGTCAGCAAAACTGTGTAGTGTGTTATTAAATTGTACAATTTTGTTTTACATAGTATTTTTTCATATAATTTTTAAAAAATCAAAAAAAGTAATTTATATCAATTTTTTCCATCCCCAGGGCAGAACGATACACCTCATGGGGCACTTTGATACATTTGGAAAAAATGGAGAGAAAATAACACTAGTGCATATTTTTCATAGCAAATCAGTTAGCAAACCATTTTATATTTATTTATTGAAATTCAAATCACCCACATTTTACTTATAAGTAAAATTAAAGCAATCAAAACTAAATGTATAATGACCTAACATTCTGGATGTTCCTTGTCTAATTGTTGATTGTGGTTACTTTGTCATATCTGGCACTTCAACCCCAGCATTATCTTCTTTCTTAGGAAAGATGAAAAAATCACCAGGTCTTCTGTTTATAAATCGGTTTATAAACAGAAAATGAAGGATAATTGCATTAAAACCTATGTTTATAATTATAACTATCCTTTGTTGCTCTACATGTTGTTTCTCTTACTTTACATTTCTCATGTCGAAAAAACTTATTTCTCAGGAAAATCGATATAAATTCAAGATTTGACAGGCTGCCGTCCTTTTCTTTTGTTAGTTCTACTAGCACTAGCTGTTGGGTAAGTTCGTAGTCTTCTGTTTGCAAAAATACTATAAAATATTCCAATATAGAAAATTAGAGCTATTTCACTTCAATAAAGACTAATATTGGAAGATTTTGGCGGGAAATGGTTGGATTAAGGAGTGCATGGTAAAAAAATAAAAAAAAAATAAAAGAAAATGAAAAAATGAACTAGAAAAGGATTCAGGTTGTCTGTAGTTATCATGGGGCACATTAATACGGATTAATGTGCCCGACATAGACTGTAGCAATTGCCCCATACAACAATTTTGAATAAAATGAATATCAATTAGTACAGTTCATAATTTAACTAACAATAATGTATGAGGTACTGATAATGAGTAGCTTTACTTGCCAGGGAGAGTATTCTTTTCCATTGAAAATACCGGATCAGTTGTATAATATCATTACAGTTGTACAACTCGTACATAAAACAATAAATCTCCCGTCCTGTTTCATCAAACTACTGAATCATACCAAGATGCTCTGTATATAGTTGTGTAGACTAGCATCACCTTTTGAAGCTGTTGCGAAACCTCATGTAATGACCCTGTGTGCAGTAGAGGAGGTGTATCAAAGTGCTCTAGTCCCCCCTATCATTTTGAAACTTTTAATGTAAACTCAACATTCCGGAAATAGAAATGCCTCTTAAAAGAGTTAAGTTCGGTATTAAAAAATTAATGCTTACAACATAGAAAAACTTCATATTTCAATAAATTACAGAGGATGTATCAAGGTACAAGTTTACAAAGTATAAAAGATTTTAGAGTACACGAAAATGTTTTTCGATAGCTATCCGGTGTCGCAAACCGTTTATTTTTTCAAAAACTTTGTTATTGATCTAAATCGAGAATTTTGTTCCTAACTTCAGCAATAATGGATAACCATGTACTAAATTTTTACCTGCCTGACACTGATTTTTGCGAAAGAAAATTATTTTATAGTATAAGGGGTGTCATCACAGGCAATTAATGGTGATGGCACCCATGTGGAAAATGTGTAATCAAAATAAAAGTTTTAATTTCTCCGATCTGTATTGTAATCAGAGATTAGTGTACTGGCTCTGTGTCATATGCAAATTTCCTCCTTGCGCCCCAATCGAGTTTTTTCTATGGGGGGGGAGGATTCGCAGAACAGTTTTTTGTGCGTGCATAACATGTCCGTTTCTGGCGATACACGTACGGTTCCAACGCTCTTTAGGGTTTTCGCATGCGCTGAGCATTTTGCGATGAAAAAAAATGGGTGTTGCCATTGGAAATTTTCGAGTTTCTGTAACTATAACTGTAACAGTGAGCGCCATTTTGTTGCCGTTCACAGAATCTCGAGCTCATACCTCAGAATAGCTATATCTGAAATTTCACCTCGATCGGTTGAGCGGACTGGCCGCTAGAGCTCCATATATCGGCAAAGTTTTTTTATGACCACCCTGTACTTTAAAATATGTTCATGTTTAAGAAATTTATAATTAATATTTATCTTTGAATTAGAGCGCTATATATTTCATAATTGACTGTTTGTAGATTATGGTATCAGAGTTCTATGCAAACTATTTTCTTAAAATCTGTTGACAAACTTCGTAGTCAGGCCGACTTCCAAGTATAGTTACAGATTCCCAAAAATCTTAAGGAGCCAGTGGCTTCTAAACCAAAAAAATCCAAACGCTACATGGTAAAGGGTTTCATAAAAGGAATAACTTTCATATAGAAAAAAACTGGGAATTCAAAATGAAAAAATATTTGTTTAATGTATACACATTTGCAAGAAATAATAGACAAAATGCACGAAGAAGCAACTATTTTTTTTTGTTCTAACTAGTAATACTTTTTTAAAACAGTGATCTTAAAGAGGCTTTTTGGTAACTTTTGCAAGAGAAATATACTTCAAAATTTATAGTAGAAAAATACAGCTGCGAACAGAATATTAAAATAGTCGCCTGTAGCAGCCTTGTATGTATCGAATATGTCCAATTAATTTAATCAAAAAACATTTTTAATTTGCGCTAACTATGTGTAACATAAATTTGAAACTGTTTACAGTACAAATATAATATATATTCTTCGAACCCCGGATTTCCCTGCGTGAATATGGATAAGGTTCCCTAAGAAAGACCACCATGAAGACCCCATGTTCTCCGTGTTGTTAATTAGCCGTGGTAATCGCAATAAACCAATCGACAAGAGTACTTATAGAAAAAATGTGAATATGTATGGGTATTATTTTTTTCCACTATATAAATGAAAATACAATTCAAACATTTGTTTTTGAAAAAACGCAAAAAAATACCCTAAAAAATTATCACAGGGATGATCCTATTTCGAATTTTCCGAAAATTTAAAGCATTCAGCTCCGGTAATATGAATCTAAAAATAAGACAAATTTTTACAAATGACAGAGAAAATCGCATATTTCATTAAAAAATTCTCAAATTTCGTCTAAGATTCACAAAAATCGTGAACTTCGTCACATAAACGAGAAAATACTCAAATTGTGTCAATGAATCGCGAAATCCGGACTTTTGTCAGAGAATAACGAAAAAGGAAAAATTCAGCATTGAGCATCCCCCTCCCACACACACACACACACAAAAAAAAAAAAAAAATATGCAAATTTAATCAATTGATAACAGAAAAAAAAGTTTCAAATTATTAAAAAAAAATACAAAAACAACGCAAATTTCTTTAAATTTTTTTTTTGAAAAACTGAATTTCGATAAAGAAACGTCAGAAATCTCCCCAAATTTCGTCAATTGATCGTGAATTTTCCGATTTTTCTTCCTATTTTTGATATTTGTGGGTTCTAGGGAGACGCACTGATGAAATTTGCTTCTTTTTATCCATTTGGAAGATATTTGTTTTGCTATGTCGAGAGTATATATAAGTGAGGTCAATCTGAATGCTTGTGATTTCCGAATTCCATTCGTTTTCTGATTGGTCCATGTTCAGTGTCCAAAAATGAAATATGTGTGTTACCACGATGACTTAGAAAGTATTTAAAATAATAATGATAACTCAAAAACAAAATGAGACGCAGCTTTCAAATAAATGCATTTAAAAGTACTTTTTTTCTATATACGATGATGTGAAAATTGAAAATATGCGATGTTTAGAAGTTTCGAAATTCTCAGTACCGAAAAACTGAAATTTCCTTTAAAATTAGTTTATGATGAGTCCAGGAATATTGATTTTTAATCAATGGCGTACGTAATATTGGAATGTGCTTTTACGTAAGACAACGTTTCGATCATCCTAAAAAAAAGATGTTTACTATTATTTTTTTAAATGTAGGATTTATTTATAAGTTTAAATAGTCTTTGAAGATATCATTTTTCAAATGATCGTAGCAATTTTTTTCATTAGTATTTTTTTCTTCTTAAAAAAATTAACCACTCGTTTTTTTTTTCTTTTTTTTTTTTTGCAAAAATCCTGTTTTATTTCAAGACAGATTGACGAAATTCGAAGAAACGACGAAAGTAAGTTGCAGAGACCAGTGGAAATTGTTGGGATTAAATCTTGAATGTAGCGATGTTTCTTTATGCATATCTCAAATAATTTACAAGTCTTAAATAATATTGACTATAAAATATTTAAAAAAGGGAAGAAGAGAAAGGTGGGCATTTCTTAATACTCTAGCGATTGCTTCCGTTGCAAATGCAACAGCTAGAATTTATAGACGAAAGCTTGCGCTGAAACATATTCGAGTGAATTTCTATGAACAATGGAACTTAATTTAAGTTTAATCTCCAGGACTAATTGGGATAAATTGCTTGTTGAACGTATATGGTGTAGATTTCAAGAAATAGTATCGCAAGATTTCCTACGGTCCAATAATTCCAACTATCTATCTGATAGAAATACAATTTATCAACCAGATCTGCTGACTAGCAGCTGTATCTCACCTGATATTTGCATGAAAATTTTTATTTTATTGTTTTTATGGGATTTTTTAAAGCACTATTATTGACTTTTATACATGGCTGCCAGTTTAGAGTTTTTTAAGCTAAACATGAAATTTTAAAGGTAAATTTATTAAATTATGTAATTTGTTCCTTCATTTGATTTGATTTTTTATTAAGTTTTATTTGTCCAATGTCAATTTTTTTGATAAAAAAATTTACTAAATAAAAAAATACTAAAAATTAAAATGATAGTAATAAATTGTGAAATATCATTTGCGAGTATCATTCATTATTTTACCTGTTGTATTTAAAGCATACTTTAATAAATATTTAAAAATCAAACGTAGTTTCCTGACAAATAAATTTTTTAATGAGGCATTTAATGTATACAGTACACTTTTACTCATAAAATTGCATATTGTGCAGTAAATAGCTTCAGCTGCTTTGTGACAAAATTCAAATTCATGCAAGATAAAAATTTTGTCCCATTTTAAGATATGGATATGGATAGCATGTGGCACCAAATAAAATGTGCCACATGTCATAGAATTCGTAAAACAATACTGTTACTGCATGAGTTATTATCTCGTTGTGAAATTTTCGCTTTGGGGATCATAATTGGCTACAGAGATTATGTGATTTAACGACGTTGAACTTTTTTCTTTCAGGTAAAATTATGTCTAAGATCAATGCAAACAATCCCATGACAACTCATGCGTTTTGAAAGAGGAAATTAAGCAAAGTATCAACAAACTACATCCACATTTATGGAAAATGGTCTTGACATTTTTCTGTAAGAGTGTGTGTATGCGCCGTCAAAGGTGTGGGGATAATTTAGCCAAGATTTTATACAAGATTCCAAGATAATCAAGTCGTCTGACTATAAATACTGCAACAGTGATAAAAAATGAACAAAATAGGTGTGAACGTTGTTATGATGTAATTTGTAAATCATTATAACATCAAAGCAAAATTCAACTGCAATTGTGCCATCCTTTCTAGGATGCAGCAACTAAACCCACCATCAATGACTTTCTTTCTTTCTAACCGATGGCCAGGCCCCTACCTGCCAAGTTATCTCAGCTTAACGGGTTAGATACCTGGTATCGGGGCGGTCGACCACCTAATTGCCGCGAAGCGGCAATAAACCTGATTTCTTTGCTACGCATGCCATCATTTCTGCAGTACTTGCTTGTCGTTGAGCATACTTTGTTTCGTCTGTTTGTTGTTTGAACTGTAATTGGCTTCGCAAGATGGTCTCGTAACACCATCAATGACTTATTATTACGCTGACATCCATCAGTGATTGTTGGGTTGTGGCTGCTTTTCTTTCAATTTATTCTTTTTTTTCATTAAGTACACTTTTACTCTAGTCATATACGACGCATGCATATTTTTAGCCTTTCCACTGCCGCCACCTGATTATCTGTTTACTAAACAGCAGGTTTCACTGCAATTAAAGCATTATTTAAATTGATATAATTCAATAGATATAATCCAGTTTATCATTGATCCTCTCATGGCTTATAAACATATATGTAACGGTGTTGCGATATTAGAAGAACCCTCTTTTTTAAACATTTAAATTAAATTACTAAGAAAACAATATTAAAATTTTGCTCTTTTGCTCGGCGTCAAGGGGTAAAGGTCGCTGAAATATACCACCCAGGATTGTGACGGCCACTTATTTGCAACAATTGAACTCATAATCATTTCCATTAACAGATTTCTCTTTCTTTCTCCTTCGGTCGGAAAGAGATATGTATGCTGTTATTACTTTCGACACATTTCCGATATTAAAAGTGAGATTTTCTTTTAATTTGTATGGTAACCATAACAACATGCTTACTGGTTTTTCCATTTAGTGTACATTAAGATTATTAAAATGAAACTAGCTACTTATCATGAAAAGTATTCAATATAAATTAATATTGTGTAACTTTTATTTTGCAATATTTATTACACAAAAATAAATATATTGTTTTATTTTTATTTTACTTTAAATTATATATTCTATGAAAACAAAAGAAATGCAAAGAGTGTATATTGGCTAAGTATATATAATTTTATAAAACATCTCTGTTTTATATATTAATTTTTTCTTCTAAAATTTCTTCTAAAATTTTCTGCTATGCATATTTAAAAAAGTATATTTTATAAAACAAAACTTTTATTTTAATAATGCTAATTAACATATTTCATAAATATGCTTTATAAACTCAAAATCCTTTTCAAATTTATGAAATAAAATTGATTTTCAAATATTCACTTGCCATTATATGAATTTGTAACTTGACTGGAAATAAAATCTCAAACATTTACCGTTTTAGATAAATCGTGAATATTAACTACCCCTTTTGAAATTTTATTAAAAGCGAATCCTATTACTTCATTAAGAGTAATTCGATATCAAAGCCCTATGTAATCATATTGTGTCACAAATGTTAAATGAAACCTAGCTTTTGTTCTTCGCTACCAACAGCATACCTAAATTAAACGTATCATATTAAAGATATGACGTTACTTTACTGAGTTTGAATTAATGAATTTTTCTTCGTTTATCCTGTTTCGAGTAAAAGGACTAAGATGAATTATACCGATCATGTGATTTATTTAAAACTCATTTTGTTAATTTTATATAGCTACAAATTAGTACAAAACTATATATCACCCAATACGCAAAAATATTAATATATATTTAAGTTTATCCGTGCAGAATGAATCTATTGCTGATTAACAACCCAATTTTGATTTGAAGAAAGAAAGTACATTATCAATAGTTTTAAATGTTTGTTTATGATTCATCGAGATTTGCGATGTAATGGATCATTGGAACATAATAGGGCTGTTAAAATGCCTTATATGACTGCAAAAGGACTGAAATGCATTATGCCAATCTCAGTCAATTTTTTTAAAACTGATTTTGTGAATTTTATATAGATAGAAGTTAGTATAAAACTATACATCACCAATATGCAAAAATATTATTATACATTTAAGTTTTTTCGTGCAGAATGAATCTATTGCTGATTAAAAACCCAATTTTGATTTGAAGAAAAAAGTAAATTATCTGCAGTTTTAAATATTTGTGTATGGCTCACCAAGATTCGCAATGTAATTGATCATTGACACGTAATAGGGATGTTAAGATGCCTTTTCGGGCACATAAAACTATGATTTAAAGCACTACACTATTAAAAAATTTCTGCAAAATTATAGAAAAAAAGCGAGACTATCTGTGAATTACATTTGTTCTCGAATAAATGCATTCGATCGAGTTTTTCGGTCATTATTTTACCGACATTTCCCCTATATTACATACAATTTCTCGCGGGGATTTCGTCATAAATTAAAGATAATTTTATGTTTGTTAAAACTTATAATTAAAAATACACACTTATAAATATATTTTGTAAAATTATTAGCAAAATTAAAAAAGAAAATTTAATTTAATTTTAAGCTAGAATAATTTAGAAATTAACAAATCATGTCTTCTGTGTTAATGGGGATTTTTATAGATTTTTACCCGCTTAATTATAAAAGACATATTTCGAACAAAATAATAAGATCGCATCTCGCTGACTCTGTAGGGTGTTCTTCCAAGGTTAAGAGGTCTCGGGTTCAAATACCAGGATGTCTAGAAACAAATTGTGGGAAGAATAAATGATATAGTTGTTCAAAATTATTCAAATATTCCGATTTCTTTCAGTCTCACTGAAGACTGAAATACTGAATTTTAAACTAAACTGAATTATTATCATTCAAATTAAATTTACAGAGTCTTGTACATTTTTAGTGATGTTAATTTACAGAGTCTATTGAAAATTTTACCGAATAATTTCTCTGTTATTTAACAGAATCTCTGTTTTTCTAATTTCTGTAATTTTACATAAGACTTAAGATAATGGATTACCTAGATTATCTTAATTTCACAGAAAAGTTTTTAACAGAGTAGAATTTTTCTCTAGTTACAGTGTAGATCATATTGATTTATAGTCTAATTAATTATTGCTTTCTCTAAACGTAGACACAAAATATTTGTATTAAATGTAATAGTCAATTATTTGATATCGCTGGAAGTAGCATGATTGATTTGAATAGAAAGGTAAATCTATTCACATCCAAGGGTATTCTGAATATACAAAAATGGAACAATAGCTCGTATTCAAAACTCTCCAGCCACAAACATCTGCTACAATCAAACCATTTTCATTCTTTATAATGAACAGGATGCAAATAGAAAGATATATTTAAAAGCAGCATGCTTAAGACATAGCAATCTTACATATCTGTTGTAAGATGCCATATACTACAAATTTAAAATTTAAAGTAAAATTTTTGAGAATGGATGTCGCATGAGAACTCCCGCTCCTATTTTACATATTTAAAACTTTCACTCTATCCTGTCTTTTAGGAAATAAATAATAGATTCTCTTTTGTTTTCATTTGCATACAAATATTTGAAATGAACTATTTCAGTACTGCTAGAAACGTAGTAGGAAATAAATATAGCATAGATAAGTTATTCAGATGGCAGCAGTTGTAGAAAAAGTCACCAGTGTGAATCAATATGTTATGCAAAGTATTAAACATTTTAAATTGTTTTTCGGAAATTTAGTTTAACTATTGTTTATTTATTATTATTTTTTTATTAGAATAATTTTGAAATGATTATTTCATCTCTTCGATGTCAGTTTGGGGTTTTAAAGATTTCTTCCCACTGATTCATAAAAGAATTATTTTGAAAAAAATAATAAGAGATCTTAGATTGTTATCATTAAAATGAGATTTACAAAGTCTTGCCTATTTTTAACGAGGTTAATTTACAGAGTTTATTATAAATTTACCGATTAATGTCTCTGTTATTTAACCTAATCTCTGTTTTTTAATCTCTGTAATTTTAAATAAGATTTAAGATAATGGATTACATGTATAGAGTCTCTGTAACCTCACAGAATTTTTTTTTTTTTTATCAGTGTCGAATTTTTAATTAGCTAAGCTACAGTGCATATGACACTGAAATTTCTGTCTGTTTAAAAATATTGCTTTTACTAGACAGGCATAAAATATTTTTATTAAATATAGAAATAAATTTATCGCTAGAAGTTGCATAATTATTTAAAATAAAAAGTTAAATCTTTTCACATCCAAAACGGTTCTAAATATGCAAAAATGGAACAGTAGCTCATATTGAAAACTCTTCTATTACAAACAAGCCTGTTTCATCCTTTAAATTGAACAAAATGCAAATCTTAGAATATATTTAAAAGAAAAATGCTAGAGGAATGACTTTCTCAGAAAGCTATTGTAGTATAAAGCGTAAAATTTAAAGTCAATTTTTTGAGAATCGAACTATTCCATGATATTTTCTGTTTCTATTTTACATATCGAAAGCTTTCACTTTATCCTGACTTTTTTTAAATGAATAATCGATTCTCTTCAGTTTCATTTACAAACAAATATTTGAAATGAACTATTTCAGTACTGCTGGAAAAGTAGTAGGAATGAATTGTAGTATAAACAAGTTATTCAGATAATAGCAGTTGTAGAAAAAGTCACCAGTGTGGATGAATATGTTATGCAAAGTATTGTTTTTAGGAAATTTATTTTAACTAATGTTTATTTATTATTATCATTATTTTTTTATTAGAATAATTTTGAAATGGTTAAATCATCTCTTCGTTGTTAGTGGGCTTTTTATAAATTTTTCCCGGCTGAATCATATAAAATATATTTTGATCAAAATAATAACAGCTCTTATAGCTCACTTAGTATGGTGTTCTTGAACTGACAAGAGGTTACTGGTTCAAATCGCATTATGTTTAGAAACAAATTTTGCAACGAATAAATGTGACAGCAGCTCAAATTTATTCTAAAAGTTTAATTATTGAAAGCTCACTGAAGACTGATGCTTCAAGATTTTGAAAACTAAATTGAATTATTAACATTAAAAATTAAATTAACAGTGTCTTCTGTATTTTTAACGATGCTAATTTACAGAGCCTATTCTAAATTAACATTACTAATCAACATTATTTATAACAAATCAACATTATTAACATATTGCATTTCAAAATTACTCTCATATTTCAAATTCTTTCAGTCTCACTGAAAACTGATACAATGATTTTGAAAACTAAATTAAATTAATATCATTAAAAGTAAATTTACAGAGTCTTGTGTATTTTTAACGATGTTAATTTACATATTCTATTGTAAATTTACCAATTAATGTCTCTGTTTATTTTTTAACAAGATAATGGATTAACAATAGATTCTGTGTAAACTCACAGAATTTTTTTTTTATCAGTGTCGAATTTTTAGTTAGTTACAGTGTAGATGACACTGAAATTTCAGTCTATTTAAAAATATTGCTTTTTTAGACGAAGGCAAAAAATATTTTTATTAAATATAGAAATAAATTTATCGCTACAAGTAGCATGATTATTTACGACAAAATTTTAAATCTATTCACATCCAAAACGGTTCTGAATATGAAAAAATGGAACAGTATCTCGTATTCAAAAATTTCAACCACACACAAGCCTGTTCCATTCTTAATATTGAACGAAATGCAAATCTTAAGATATATTTAAAAGCAGTGTGCTTCAGGAATAGCTTTCTTAGATATCTATAGTAGTATAAGGCGTAAAATTTAAAGTCAATTTTTTGAGAATCGAACTGTCCCATGAGATCTCCCGTTTCTGTTTTACTTATCTAAAACTTTCACTTTATCCTGTTGTTTAAAAAATAAATAATGGATTCTTTTCAGTTTCATTTTCTTACAAATATTTAAAATGAACTATTTCAGTACTGCTAGAAACGTTGTATGAAAGAAATATAGCAAATGACGTTATTCTGATGACAGCAGTCGTAGAAAAAGTCACCAGTGTGAATGAATATGTTAAGCAAGGTATTAAAAATTTTAAATTGTTTTCAGGAAATTTAATATAACTATTGTTTACTTATCATTATTATTTTACGGTAATCTATATTATAAAGACCAAACGTATCTGTGAGTAACGCATACGTCATTTTGCGAATGGCGACGCTTTCACATGTAGTTCGGTTTTGCAATTTTCTTTACTGTAAATTTTATACTTTTAAGCATAGAACATTTAAAATTTTTAAACATCTATAGAGAAAAACATTTAATTTTAAATGCAATTTGTTTTAAAGCTATATCTCAATTTATTCTTGACATATTATTTTTTTATAGTTTTTTAGTACGAATTTTGTAATTGTGGCAACAGAAATACGGCATTTTCTCTTAAAATTGATAAAAATTGAAATTTGCGCACATAAATTCTGAGAAGATGAAAATTATGATGAGTTTAGATTTCACGGAAAATTTTAAGATTGTGTCAATTTTAAATAAATTATATTTTATTATTTTGTTTTCATACACATTTACACCAAATATAAGAGCCTAAATTGAAACTTCATCTTAATAACCGATCTTTATTATAGTTTTCTATATATTTTTACATATGCGATTAAAGTTTAATTTTTATAATTTGGAAAACTAAGTTTTATAGAAATAGTATTTTTTTTCCTTAATTTTAGCTTTAAATAATATTTGTTTGAAAGTTAGACTGACCATTTTAAGATGCATTTTTTACCGTTGGTAATTTTGTAGGTTTATTATAATCAATGAATCTGTTTCTTTTTAAACATTTACTTTCGTCGAAATTCTACGGGATCCACCTTCTTAGAATAATTTTGAAATGGATAAATCATGACTTCGGTGATAGTAGGGGAGGGGGTATAGATTTTCTTCGCTGAATCATACAAGTCATATTTTGATTACAATAATAAGAGTTCTTATAGAGCACTTACAAGGGTGTTCTAAAACTGTCAAGAGGTTTCCGGTTCAAATACCAGGATGTCTAGAAACAAATTGATTAAAGAATAAATGAGACAGAAGTTCAAAATTATTCTAAAAATTGGAATTATTTCACGTTCTCTGAAGACTGATATACTGATTTTGAAACTAAATTGAATTAATATCATGAAAAATAAATTTACAAAGTCTTATATATTTTTAACGATGTTAATTTACAGAGTCTATTGTAAATTTACCGATTAATGTCTCTGTTGATTAACATAATATCTATTTTTTTATCTCTGCAATTTTACATAAGACATAAGATCATGGATTGTCCATAGATTCTATGTAATCACACAGAAAAGTTTTTAACGGTGTAGAATTTTTTGTTAGTTACAGTGTAGATCACACTGAAATAACAGTTTGCTTAAATATATTGCTTTATCGAGACGCAGATACAAAATATTTGTAATAAATATAAGAATAAATTTATTGATATCAATAGAAGTAGCATGATTATTCAGAATAAAAAGTAAAGTCTCTTCGCATCCAATCTATTCTGATTATGCAAAAAATAAAAGTAACTCGTATTCAAAACTCTTCAGCCTCAAACATCTACAACAATCAAATCATTTTCATTCTTTATATTGAACGAAAGGCAAATTTTAAGGTATATTTAAAAGCAGTGTGCTTAGGAAATAGCTTTCTTAGATATCTATTGTAGTATAAGGCGTAAAATTTAAAGTAAACTTTTTGAGATTCGAACTATCCCATGAGATTCCCGTTTCTATTTTACATATCTAAATCTTTCACTTTATTCTGTCTTATAGGAAATAAATAATGGATTCTCTTTAGTTTTCATTTACATACAAATATTTGAAATGAACTACTTCAGTACTGCTAGAATGCAAGTAAAGTAGTGGGAAGTAAATACAGCATAGAGAAGTTATTCAGATAACAGCAATGTTAGAAAAAGTCTTAAATGTGAATGAATATATTAAGAAAAGTATTAAATTTTTTTTTCTATTTTTTAAAGTTAAAATCTTTGATAACATACATTTTATCGATGATTTTTCTGGAAAGTAAGTAAAGATAAGTTCTTCATTCACTTTCCAGATGTATCTTAGCGGGGTTCGGGCAATAAAATATTTAAAAAAAACTTTATCTTAAGTATAGAATAAAAGTAGGAAGGAAATGCAGCACAGACAAGTTATTCAGATAACAGCAGGGGTTAAAAAAGTCACCAATGTGAAAGATCATATTAAGCAAAGTATTTAATATTTTATTTTATTTTAAAAGGTTAAAATCTGTAATAACATACATTTTTATGGTTTTTCTAAAGCTTGTGTAAAAACGAGCTCTTTAATCACTTTTTCGAGCTATCATATCTGAGTTCAGCTAATGAAACATATAAGCAAATTTTGCATTAAGTTTATAAATACATATATATATATATATATATATATACATATACATACAAGCAGGTGTATATTATCAATATTATCAATTAATAAATACTTATGAACATTTTTACTGAAATTGGAGATAAATTGGTCCGTGATAGTTGTGAAATTAATGATATCGTATCATGTGTTTAGTAAAAAAAAATGTATTGTTGATTTTAAATACGGTTTATAGATAACATCTTTATGTAGTTTGACATAAATAAAGGCTCTAATAGAATAATAAAATTAGCTTTAGATACTGCATTGAATCAAGTAAGGTTAGATCAGGCAACTAAACTCACGAGGTAACTGGGCCATAGACTGTTTTATAAAAAAAAAGTTGATGCCTTTTATTTTACAGCTTTTGTGAACAGTGCCCCCTATTTTCTACTTCTGAAAACAACCTCTATAAACTAAATCATAACTGCTTCTTTGCTGTGATAGGTTGTCAAATTATCGGTTTAATTAAAAAAAAAACATCGTCAGTTTCGTTGATCTTTATCGGCTTTTTATTAAAAAACTGTAAGTAATTTTATTAACCAATCATTTTTTAAGCATTAGGCATGTTACTGCATTAATATTATTAGGTAAGTAAACATATTTTATTTCAAGTTTCAGGACACGTTATGCTGTCGGGAGAATTTCTTCAAAAAAGTCGGTTCGTTATCTGAAATCCGCGGCAAGATGAATGATGCCTTGTATAAGCGTATTTTGCTGCCTTATTAGAGAAAACTTGAGGTCGCAACTATTTGTTTAAACATGATAACGTCCCAAAAATGTACACAAGCTTGTTAAGCAGTGGCTTTTGCACAAAAAAGTGCACTTTTAAAATGTCCAACCCAAAGGTTCTGTGTGAGTCATAAAGAATTTTTTTAGAAAGAAGCTGGCAAACATGATCGTACATATCACGATTCCAATTTATTAGAAATTTCCAAAAAAATGAGAAAAGTGTAGAAAACGCTTTTCATAGATAATCTTCAATCCTTTATTGAATCGATGTCATGCTGCTGTGCAACAGTGCTTAATACAAAAGGTATGGCGATAAAATACTAATAGTAAATGTTGTTGATTACTGTTATTATGTATTAAAATACAATTTGTTTCCAAATTTGCGAGGTTGGCTAGAATCATTTGAGAACATGCTTTTTCCTTTGTACTTAATTTTGTCTATTAAATTTATTGATATCTATTTGTTATCCCATAAATAATTTCCAATTATTTTTTTATTCTTCCAATTAAATGTATAGTTAGAATTAAATGTATAAATAATTTGAGACTCCTCGTCATTTGGGTATATTTATATATTAACTAAATATTTTATTCTGGCCTGAAATTTATGACTGCTACTGTAATGTATATTTTAGAAATTGCAATTTGTCCTTCGAAAAAGGGGTATTTTGTTAAATTCCATTGTTTTTAGTGTACAATAATGGAAATTAGTTTTATATCAATAACATATGAAAATAACTTTGCAAAAAATCATAACGAATTATTTTGCTAGAATATTTCATTCTACCATTTTGTTTTTTTTAATATTCAATCAGCTATACTTTACAAAATGTTCGGAAAAGAAATTCAGTTGATTTTGATTTACTGTACAATTTCTCCATAATTAACTATTGACACTAAAAAAATACGGTTCTAGCACTTATATTCTCTCAGAGGACATACATAGTATATTTTAAAGTATTGATTTTTTTCTTTTTTTAAAATATCACAATTTTGTTAAAATATTTTTTTTAAATATACATATTCTTTAAACATATTTATATGCATAAAAAACATTATTGACGTTCACTTTGAGTTTAAGGGTGCTCAAAATTATACCTAAATATTTGATCATAAAATGAACAAAATTTCGTGGGTTCAAAAAAGATAATTGCGTGGTTTTCATAATTGATATGTAACTTTATCTTTCAGGTTTTTCAACCTATATGAAAATGTGTCTTCCACAAAGTATTACAAAACTCTGCCCCATTTTGCTAAAGACACACTTACGGACCAGTTTGCTGAAAATTTCTATTAAAATGTATTTATTATTTTTATTTATTTATTTATTTATTTATTTTGAAAAATAACACTTGAATTAAATGGGAAATAGGTTTGGGATACAAAATTAAAGTTTTAACCTAATTTTTTCTTTAAACTTGCTTCCCCTTTAAGCTATTTTATTTACTCTAAATAAACGAGTTTTTTTTTTCTAATCAAGGCATGAAACATTTATAAATATGTTTTGTTTGGTACCATTCATCTCTCATACATTATCATATCACAAAAGTTTCATAATGAACGATCACTTACGCATTCATCTTTCGGAAAATACTTATTTAGCTTCCGAAATCGGATTTTTTAGATACGAAAATAAAGCAACTGTCTGAATATAACGAGATTATTTTCTTTGCGATAGCTCTAGAGTTTCAATGGATCATCTCCATTTTTTGTATTCCATAAAAATCCGCCTGCATTTGAAGCGTTAATAATGCATTGCAGTCAGTTTATGTCCATTATAATTTAGTTTCAAAAACTGACTAATTAAATTTGTTTTTTAAATATCGTTTATAAAACAAATACATGTAGAATTACGATTTATGGTGGAATAAGTTTGGTGTTTAAAATTCTAAATTCTCATTTATTAATCACCTTCAACTTTTGTATTTCATAAAAATCAACGACATTTTGAACCATTAATAAAAAATGATACCGATACAAAATGAAAACTTTAATCCAATTAAATAGAAAAACTTGTCCTTTAAACTCTCTTATTTATTCTAAATAAATGATACATATATATATATTTCTAATCATGAAATAAAACATTTGTTAGTTAGTTTTGCTCGGTGGCATTCATCTTTCATACTTTATCACATCCAAAAAATTTCATAATGAACGATCACTTGCGCATTCAACTTTCGGAAGATACATATTTAGCTTCCGTATCGAATATCTCAGATCTGGAAGTAATTCAACTTCTGAATATAAGAAGATTATGTTCATAGTGATAACTCTGATGTTTCAATGGATAATCTCCAACTTTTGTATTCCATATTCAATTATCTTCTCAAAAGAAGCAAAAAGAAAAACATATATAATTTTTGACTTCTTGGAGAAGCGTATATTCCTTTCCTACCGAGTAAACCTCAAAATATAATCTAAATAAATTTCCCCTTCTTTCGGAATTGCATTTTATTAAAAATATTTTAGAATGAAAAAATAGCATTAAAAACAACAACTTTATTCTAATTTTAAAACTTTATTATTTATACTGCATGATGCATAGTAAAAAATTTAGATCCCTTTACATTAATCTTCAGACGAATCATTTGTAACAATGATTTCGTCAGTAACATTCACGTTCGTAATCAGATATTTTAAATCTGTAAGCTTTGCAGATTTCTGAATGTAGACAGAATCTGCGCTTGCCGTTAAATATGTTTCAACCGAATATTTGTAATTTTTATATCCCAGAAAAACCAATGCGCATTTCAAATGATAATAATAATAATAATAAATTTAGGACATGTAGATTAAGAACATATAGATTTCTTGAACACACACATATAACGGCCTTAAATATTTCAGTGGAAAGCTCTGTTTGTTTATTGAACTTCATATTTATGTAAATGTACGTAAAGAAATTAAGTAATTTTCTGTAAAAAATATAATGTAAATTGTAATAAGTATTAGGTATTTGAACTAAATTATCATTTTAAAAACATTCTTTTTACACTTTCACAAACCTCAGAGTTGTGAATCCCTTTTATATTGGAAGCTTGATTTTTATGCGATAGTATATGAATGAAAATTGTTAAAATTCATTTGCTTCTCTTTTCAGCTTGTCACTTTACTACCACATTATAAGTTTTTTTTTTTTTTTTTTTTTTTTTTTTTTTTTTTTTTTTTTTTTTTTGTAAAACAGCATATTTAAAATTTAATGCTTCCCTTAATTGATAACTATTCTGATTGCCAATCTATCTTTTTTATCACATCACCAATGTTTAATTACGTCTTTTGTTTTCACCTATCCTACATATCAGAAAAATCAATGTGCATTTGATTTTTTTGAAATTAAATGCTATTGCATCAAATCATTTTTGGAGCTAGTTCACGATTACTTTTATTTAGATTTTAAACTTGCTAATTACAAACCTTAAATTCATGATTTCTGACATTGGTAGGTTTTTCCTATAAAATTATCAGATTTATTTAAAACCACATGATTTTCAAAGTTTTTTTTTTAATTATTTATATACAGCTAACTGATATTTCTTTCTGCGTTTCATGTCTGTTTTCTGCGTCAAATGTGTCATTTAAACAATGTTATTCATTTTATATAAATACGTTCCCCTTATTAATAAGGAAAACAATTTTTGGATATACATATTCTGTTCAATTTGAAAATAATTATCGAATTTTATCACACCCTAAAACTCCATAGCAGATAATTCTTTACCCATTCTTCTCCAAAACACATATATTTAAAGTTCTTATTTCGATTTTGGATGTAGTTCAAACTGTCTAACTAGGGAAAAAAATTGATCTTTGCTTTAAATATAATGGGATATCACTAACTTTTACATTCCATAAAATTTAACATGCATTTGAAAGTCAATAAATGCCTGCTGTTAGATTCTTTTTAGTTTTATTCAGTTTCGAAAAGTTATAAATAATAATTTTATAGCTTTAACGTACCGGGTGATTATAATTAAAGTTACGATTTCAAAAATAGGTAACTTTAAAACAACTGGTCAGAATGACTTGAAATTTTAGCAGAAGAATCAGGAATCAATGGAATTTTGTTTGGCGAAGGAGCAACAAATAGTTCTAAAATGTGCTGATAGATGGCGCTGTCAATGTTCACATTGTCTGGAGATATACAAATTACTAATATTTGGCATGTGCACTGCAAACATAGCTGCCATAAAAATGCAGAGTACTGGATTTTTGCCTGAATGCTTCATCATGACTCTGACTATGAAGGATCGCGCTCTGCTCTTAAAGCATTTTTATAAGAGCAATGATTGTACACTTACAGTTATTAGGAATTTTCGGACATTAAAATCCATAAAAAGGGGTACAATAATCACAAATGGTTTGCGGGAAATGATTGCTAAATTCGAAGTGACCGGCTCATTTGACATTGAACCGGCTGGAGCAAGGAAACCAGTTTCAGTTGTGGCAGTGAATAAGTGTCGATAGCATTACAAGGAAATACTAACAGTGATGATAGAATTAGCAGTCACTGAAAATTAGCCGAATGCTGCTAATGCCGAATAGCACGGTGCGTAACGTCCTACAAAATATCTGACTCTGTTATCCGTACAAAATAACTCATGTGCAGGTGTTTCTACCTGGTGGCTTGAAAGAATGTCAATTTCTTATCCGGATGGAAGTAACATTTGAACTTAACTTTAATTATAATCACCCTTTATATTTAAAAAATTGTGGATAACTTTTTGATTACGTAGACGGAATGTGCTTTGCAATTATAATATGCATTATGAAAAGCAATTTAATTTTCTTTGTGCATTTTAACTAGTTTTAGAATAGTGTATCCATTTTGTAAAATTAATATTATTTGTGGTATGTAACGTTCCAGTTTATAATTTTCCACACTCTTTATAAGAAGATTGTATTTGATTCGTGAAAATTTACGAATTCTGGTTTTTGACGAATTTATACGTTTTTAGTATCAGAGAATCTAAAAAACATTGTTTTACAAAATATCTATCAAAATATATAGAAGACAAAATTTGAAGGCCTGCCGTCACAAGAATTAATGCATAGAATTTAATAGAAATGTATATTCAGGCAGTGCATGATATGTATTAGTTTTTTTGGGGCAAATCGCTTAACAGATTGCGCCTCTTAACTGCATTTATATTTGCGATTTACGCATTACGTCTATCTAAGTATCTAATGCACGAATTTCCATCAAACTTCAGATTACACGAGTCCTTGATGTTGATTGATGCTGCTTACATTTTCGTGTAAATCGCTCAGAAGGTGGAGCTTCTATGTAGCATTTTTCACGATTTCCACAATAGCTTTATCTAAAAAATTAATGCACGAATTTTCATTAAACTTGAGATTCACTAAATCCGTGATTTGTGTTCAGTACACTTTTCTAACCAATTGTTGAATATATTTCCTTAAAATTTGCTGTGGTGTCAGAAAACATGTTATTATAGAATAATAAGAAACTATTTTCGTTTTGGCTTAAAGAAAAAAAATAAAAAAAAATACTAAAACACTTTGAAAAAATTGTAAAATATAAAAAAAACATATATTTTAATATTTATTTGTTTTCACTCAGATGTTAGATATTTTTAAAGAAACAAGTTAGTCACACAATGTTGTAAAGTTTTAACTTTTTATCTAAAATTCAATTTTAGAAAAATATACCAAAGCATAAAAAACACACATATCGAGAAAAACCTGAAAACTACACAAAACTAACTGTGCATTTAACGTATTATAACTGGCAGCTCCATACTTTTTTAAGACTATAACCATCATATCAGCCCCAAATATCCTTTAGAAGTCTGATATTTTAACACTGACACAAGACAATAACTGAGAACTAAAAATATTGAAGTACTTTATATTCCAAGTTCCCTTAAATCATTAATGTATAACGAAAATCACTGAATATATTTTCACAGATTGAATTTATTTACAATTAATTAATTAAATATAGAGTTAATTAACTATAAATCTTATAAAATTAAAAAAATATTTTTTAAAATAAAGATTAAATGTATTATTAAAAAAATACCTTATTACAAATGTCTTCTTATGCTAGAATTGAATTTCCTTTCAGGAATATTTATTGAGATTTTGACCGAAACGAAAAGTTTTTAACTTATCTTTCATTATTAAATTACATTTAAAAGAAATACTGTTTCAGAAAATGAAATTTTAATAACTGGGTCTTATATAAATATCGCATTTCTCTAAACTTAGAAATTTCAATTTGCGACTATTAGAAGTTTTCAAAAAATTTATTTTACTTAAGAAAACATTAAAAATTAACATTCAAATTTAAATTACATTAGACTTTCATCATTTTTCAAATATTATTTCGAAGGCTTTCAATTCTAAATCTTAATGGTTGTTTAATTAGACAGATAGTAAATAAAACTAAGAAAATTTCATGAAATGCAACGTAAACAGCCATGTTTAAACAAAAAAAAAATTACACTGATGGAAAAGAAAAATTTACTGTAGAGCAATGAAATTTGAACAGTGCATTTGTATACATAATATGTTTAATTGATTAGATTTTCAAGATCACAGGCCAATTTAAGTTCAGTAAAATGCATTTCAAATGGGAAATGCTGTTACAATAAAAGCCCCTATAACCTCCAGAATTTTGAAAGCAAGCCTGAACACGTGCATGCATTGTGTCATACAGGTACCGAATGTCGATTTGTGATATGGAATTCCATGCTTGTTTTACTTATTGTGTCAATACTGTGACAGTCAGTACTGACTAGGGATGATGCTGGAGTTGCCGTACAATGATATCCCATAACCGTTCAATGGGAGAAAGATCTGGTGATCTCGCTGACCAAGGTAATATGTCGACACTCTGTAGAGCACGTCGCGTTACAATAGGGGTATGAGGACGAGCATCATCCTGTTGAAAAATTTCTCTTGAATGCTGTGCATGAATGACAGCTCTATAAGTTGAATTACCAGAGTGACATAGGAATTTGCTGTCAGTGAGTTTGGGATAACCACGGAAGTACTTCTTCGGGAGTACTGTCATGGGAAATTTTTCCCAAGACCATGACTCCAGGTATAGATCCAGTGTTTCTAGGATGCAGGCCTTTGGTTGCAGATATTCCCCTGGCCTCCTTCTGCCCAGCACCCAGCCATCATTGGCATGAAGGCAGAGTCTGCTTTTATTTTAAAACACAACATATCTCCACTACATCCTCCAATGTGCTCTGGATTGATACCACTGGCCTCGCAATCGGCAATAACTTGGAGTCAGTGTAACGCACGCTACAGGGTACCTTGCTCGGAGCTGCCCTTGAAGTAAAAGTTTTCTAAAAGTTCGTTGTGCCACTGTGGTATCAACTGCAACTCGAAATTCTGCCGCAGACACAGTACGATGCGTCACAGCAGTACGCCGAATACGATAACTTTCCCTCTCAGCAGTGCCCGAAACCTGGTCTTCTTAAGGCAATACCATCCTTTGACCAGTGCTCCTATCAATTATGCACAGTGGATAAATATTCCATCCAAGTCAATCTGCAATATTGCGGAAAGAAAAATCCACTTTCTCGTAGCCGTATTATACGACCTCTTTCCAACTCGGTAAGCTGGTGATAATAGCTTCTTCGTCTTCTTAAAGGCATTTTTGGTCAACCTCAATTCAATTCATCAAATTTCAAAGATGAATAATGCTCTTGAACTTTACATCAAGCTTTTAAAAGAAATCCGACTTGAAAGTTGTGAGTGGCGCCACTAGCGCCACACTAATGCGCGGAAGGTGAAATTTAAATCAATGTCATATTTCAGATGCATAAACACGCCTACAAAATTTCGTGTATCTAACACAAGTCTTTATTGGTGTTGGGGTATTTTTTTCGTCGGTGTATTTGACAAATCTAATGATATTGTAGTTGAAGAAGCATGCTTTCATATTATAACTGCAATTTAAAAAAGCGAACACCCTTGTAAAGTACATCGCTTTTAGAGATAACAAACATTATTACATTAAAAGATACGAGCTGGAACCTGTCGAAATTTGACGAAAGAAAATCTTTAAGGAAGACCTGTTTCATTGATTTATAATAGATCAACAAAATTAGTTACATTTAAAAATACATTTTATAATATTGTTAGTTTAACTCTCAAACAAATATTATTTTAAGCTAAAATTAACAAAATTCTGTCAAACCCAATTACTAAATTATTAAACGAAAAAAAATCAAATTCACCAGATTTTATAACAAACGACATTTTAAAAATAATATGCGCATTTCAATTTAATTTTTTTAATCAATTTTAAGAGAAAATGGATTGTTTCTGTTGCCACATTTACAAAATTAGTACTTAAAATTATAAAAAAAAATAATATCTCAACATTTAATTGATATACAGCTTTGAAACAAATTGCCTTTAAAGATACATTTTTTGTTTCTATACGACGGTATGAAAATTTAAAATGTACGATGTTTAGAAGTGTAAAATTTTCAATAGCAAAAATTGCATAAAAAGTGTTACGCATTTTAATTTCTATTTTTCGTTTCAATTTTAAGAGAAAATAGAGTGGTTCTACTTCCTAAATACTAAATTGGTACTAAAAACCGTAAAAAAATAATATCTCACAATAAATTGCGATACGGATTTCAAATAAATTACATTTAAAAGTACATTTTCCCCACTGTACGATGGTGTAAAAATTTAAAATGTGCAATGTTTTGAATTATACACTTTGCAGTAGCAAAAATTGCAAAACCGAAATTACAGGGGAAAGTGTATAGCCATTCACAAAATGACGTATGCGTTACACACAGATACGTTTGGCCTTTAAAATATAAATAGTATAACTAACAATATAGAAAGAGTGGAATATGATTGATTATTTATGAATCAGAGTGACGGTGATGGTGAAGATGAAATAGAATTCGATCTGTGCCTGAAAATATTTCGAAAGACTAACGACGAACTTTTCATGTTACCAGATGTAACGAAAATTTTTACATTCTAAAGTTAATCGTACTTTTAAAATAATATATGTGGTGCGTGCAAAAATTTGATGTTTTTTTATGCTTACATTTTCTATATTTTTAAATCTATCATTCTTATATTCGGCATATAATATGCATTAGTAAATTTAGATCATATTTTTGATATTAAAAATGGGCGTTACACGTCGGATTTTACGGAAATTTATCATGATAAATGAAAATTTCAGATCACAATTACTCACTCAGTATACCGCACGTACTGTGACAGTGACTTGTCACATTCTTGACATTATTTGTCAAGATACATTATTTATAAGGAAAATTAATATATATATATTTTTATTATTTAAGTATGTACATGTGCGGTGAGTTTACATGAGGGTCAAACTGAATTATTTGAGATACAACTGAAAGGTAAAAAATAAACCATCGCTTATATGTGGTCGAAGCAGTTCTCACCAAGATCAATGAACTTCTGAAAAAAATTACCAAATATGATGCACAGCGTTTATCCTCTATTAATACCTTTCGTTATTCCGATACATTTTCAATTACTACAGCTGACATGGGTTTTCCTGTGTTTTCTTCATACAAAAGATGATTTCGTTTTCTTCTATTATATTGGGAGGTGGCTGCACAAACAATCATTTCATCGAATATAAAGCTTAAATTCTAAGGTTAAACATATTTCGATTAGCATATTAAAATGCAACTGCCTTGTTAAATCATATTTTGGTAGAAAGAAAAGATTTCAAAAGTTGACTAGTGTTATCTTGTGTTATCTTGCACCCAAATGTATAAAAGCATGAAGAAGGGGGCACAAGAAAACATAGTGATAAGCCTATGGGTCAACTACTAAAATCGGGATTCAGAGTGTTTTCAACCAAGAAATGACATAGAAAACCAGTTGTGTTTTAATATGCGAATCAGGTTTTAACTAATTCAAGAATTTCAAACTCCATCTCGTTGAGGTGATTGTCTGAGCTGCTAGCTTCCGATCTGTAAGTTCTGTAAAAATTCGAGTGCAAGGGCACGAGATTAAACTTCATTTTCTCAATCTAGTTGTAGACGTTTAACACAATCTTTCTGATTAATCCAGCTTTAAAATCATAGGTCGATAATGCTCTCGTGTCAATACCTTTTTTTCATCTTTCAAAAGATTGTTCTACGGTGGCTAAATTCCAGTTGTTGCCTTTAATTATCGTTTTTGGATATAGAAATATGCAAATTTACACGTCCAAACAATATTTTTTTCAGCGAATATCGTCCATTATTGTCTCAAATATTTTAGCATTGAACTCGAATTCCATAACATTTATTGCATTATAAATTTATACACTTGAAAATATTTTTTTAGCCCTTAGAGTTTCAGTGGTATTTCTATGAAACCACTTAATTTGAATTCCCAAATGCTACATTGGTATCAGAATTTTGGAAAAAAAAAACAGCTTTATTAGATGCACGAAATATAGCTTTTTCTTTTTTACAAGTAAAGTTGTTTTCAAATTCCGGGGGCAATCATTAAAAAATGTTCGAAATAAAAATTTTAATGGCTCCATTTTTAAATTATTATATATTATTGTTACAAATTTGAATGACTGTTACTTTACTCCATGACATTCAAATTTTGTTATTATTTATTCATGGATAAACCCGTAAATAATTTTCTTTGGTATGTTTTTCAAGACTAGAGAAAACTGTTCATAGAACAAAGGACCTGTCAAGACTTATTTGAACTAAAAAAACACAAATAACTATACATAAGAGTACGGATACATGCTACTGTAAGAGTCCATGCTACTAAGCGAAAAATGATGTTTCGTATAATAATGGATAAGTATGCTATCACTATTTCCAAAACTGCATCTATATTGGCAATGAACGTGAGCCATTTCCCTGTCAAATAACAGCAGTGTTGTGTTTTGTGTGTAAATAATGAGCAAATAAATATGGTTATATCTTTACGAATAACATGAATAACTGGAAAAAAGTTATTTTTGTAACTATTGTTACATATTTTATATGTTCATATAATTTAGAATATGAATAAAAAAATTATTATATATACATCGAACCTAAGTTTAAATTTAATGATAATGAACACAATATATTTAATAAAATCGAAAGATATTTTTTTAACATTCTAATTGTAATATAAAATCCTTCTATTTAAAACTTTAATGTCAAATTAACATATTTAACAAAGAAAAAACATACTATAACTGAAGTATTTTTATATGGTTTTAGCGATTAATGAAATGAAGTAAAAACGCAAACTTTAGGCGCCATTGAGTCTTAAAATAGTCCCTTATGAAAAGTCGTTTAAAAAATACATTAATGGATTTTCTTTGCAGCTACTTTGTTCAGATTTATTTTCTTCCAATGAATGCAGAAATGCATTAAGAGATTAAATAAGATTATGTATCGACATAAAAGGAGATTTTCATCTTTTTGAACATTAAATTCGTTTTGTTTTCTTTTTTTACACTTTCAGTGTTAAGAAAAGTTGCAATAAGAAATATCCTTAAAATTTAATTTAATAAGAGATAAATGAAATGCTCTCCTTAAATCATCATTGTCTAAGACGAAGAAAAAGCTTATTAAAATATATTCTTCTTTAAAGCGTGAAAACAATTTTTTTTTTACATTTTACGGAAATTATCTTTGTTATACAATGTATAGGAAGTTCATTATAAACAGAAATATTTAATCAGTTACAGTTTTGGTAGATTAATTTCTTGTAAAGCAAAAAATCCGTGTCACAGTATGTTTATGAACCCTTTGCGACGCAGAGCTCTTTCATTGCTGAAATGTTAGATAAATTTTACGCTTAATGTATAAAATTTTTTTAATGTGTGGAAGCAAATTATAGCTATAGACGAACCTCTTATATTGTTGTAGTTGCAGAGAGTATAAATAGTTTCAGAGAAGAATGATATTTTCAGAATCAAATGAATGGTCATTCGTAATTTATCAAAAAAAAAGAATTTTATAATGAAACAGAAAACATCACAAGATGTTGTACAATGAAAAGTTACAAAGAAAATAGCTTACATTGCAATATAGTTAGCAAACAGCCACCGACATTTTTCCATATTTTAGACTTGCTTTTATCTTTAAATAATGGAGAGTGGTGGTGTACTGTTAAACTTTTATTCACAAAAAATGAATTATAACATAGGAGGGTATCAAATGCATCAATTTTGTATTAACATTGACAACAGTACTTACATTGGTATTAGAGAATTATTTGGATTCCTGATGACATAAAGAATATTCTTTAATACGCCTCGTAACATTTTTATGAATTCATACCAAATAAAATATCGTCATATATTTTCTCGCATGATGATAATATTCATTATTTATGATTAACACCTGTAAAAATATATTTGCCATTTGTAAATAACTAAACTTTTCACATGTTTTTAAAACAGACTTAATTTTGTTAAATTTGATTGCGATTAGCACATTTCTTAATAACCTCGAACTTTTATGCATGTATTTATTATTTTATTTATTTATTTATTTATTGTTTTTAACTATGAAGCATAGATATATTGAAGTAACATTTTCGAAATTTCATAAAAAATTATAATTTAAATATCAAACATAAAGATAAACAATAAAAAAAAAAGAATTCTCTTTTTGCAAAATAAAACGGAAATTATATTTATATCTATAAAAATAGTAATGTAATAATAATTGATAGCGTTTTGATGATAGATTGTTAATATTAATTGTTAGGAGTGTTAATAATAGTAAAACTCCATTACTCAGTAATGTGGGTGCATTATTGAGTTATTCATTTAATTTTCGACATTACATATGGTTTAATTATCAATTACACCGAGATTTGTTCATTTATTTCTCGTTATTAAAGATAAGAAAATTTATACAAACAAAAAATTATGAGGACATGGATGTATATTTGTCTCAAAATATGCTGTTAAAACTTTAGGGATAAACACAATACTATAGAGATGTAGCCTTTATATAGCATTACTTCTCAAAGATTTTCTATTTTCGCCATGCATAACTTTGTGTTATTCTTTAAAAAATTATACAGCAAACAAAAAATCCACAGAATTTCAATCCGATGTTATCAATTCTCTAAGGCTGAAAAAACAGATTTTCCTTTTTTTCTAAATATTTGTAAATATTTTTCATTTTTAGATATTTTACTCATATCTCTAATATTTCTCCGTTATACATCATAACGTAATTCAAAATAAATTTCTCGTAGCTGTTTTCATTTTATCCTATACGCTGATGTCGGAACGATTGGTACTTTTTCTGCAGAATCTAAAAATATATATTTTAGATTTCTCCTAATTATTGTGTAACTGAACTTCGGGCATGATTTTTCTTCCATAATTTGTAGAAATTCTCCAGGAAGATCACAAAACTTTAATTACGATTAAAATTTGATATTATTTGTGAAATTAAATACTAAAATTTTGCTTGCAATAGCTGTAAAACATCTTCAGGAAAATAGAGACATTCATTAAGAAAATCTATTGTCATTATTTGTAAAATTATAATGCGATTTTTCTAAAGTGCAGAAGTTTTCTTACAAAAATTGCAAAATTTATGTAGGAAGATTATCACGAAAATCAATCAGGTTTATTTCGACTAACTATCGTCATGCTTTGTAAAACATATTGCGGTATTTTTTATTGCAAAATTTATAGAAACGTTCCAGAAATATCGAGAAGCTTTCATTACGATTAACTTTTGTTGTTATTTGTAAAAGATATAATGCGGAGATCTTTCTTTCAAAAATTATAAAAATTCTTGAGAGAGATTATCAGTAACATCTAGATGCTAATATTACGATTAACTTTTGATGTTATTTGTAAAAGATATAATTCGAAGATCTTTCTTTCAAAAATTATAAAAATTCTTGAGAGAGATTATCAGTAACATCTAGATGCTAATATTACGATTAACTTTTGTTATTATTTGTAAAATTAATAATGAGAAGACATGGCTTATGAAAGTTGTAATAATTCTTCAGTAACTGCCAAAAGCTTCCATTATGAATAACTTTTATTATTATTTGTAAAATTATAGCGTGGAATCTATTGTTGCAAAAAAGGCAGAAGTTCATTAGGAAGATCCAAAAACTTTTATTATGAATAACTTTCGATATTATTTGAAAAATATAATGTTTAGAAGAAATTCGTCAGGAAAATCCAGCAACTTTTATTAGGAATAATTTTATTATTCTTTGTAAAATTACAATGCGGGTAGAAATTGTGTAAGATTTGAGTTCTGTGTCCTCAATAATGTCCAGAGTCAAGACTCAACAGTTATATGTACCTTTGCTTACAAATATAAGGTGGTCTGGTGTAATAACGCCAGGCGGGGTAATAACGCCAAGTGCTAATATTTTGCATAATTATGAAATAATCTGGTAAATAACACCCATGTGCTCTGCGCAGAAGGGTTTTGAGTCATATAAATCGCAAAAACAGCTTCAAGTTAATTTGTTTCATTTTTAGGTCTTATTGTTTTTACAAGCAACTAAAATTAACGCTCGATCTAAAATTTGCGAGATACATTTTGTAATGTGAAGACTATTTTTTTTTATCCGGAAATACTTTGTTAATTACATAAATTTTTAGTACATTTCATGGACTTTCAAAATGTTGTTGAAGATTTTAGATATCTTCTCGAGATAATTTGTAATATAAAATGTACAGCGCAATAACTATAATGGGGTAATAACGCCAATCCTTGGCATTAATACCCCGCTTGATTCCCCACAGTGGCCGAGCTACATCCTAAATACAGATTCAAATAAACACAGCTAAAACTTTGCAATGTTTCTAATAATTCTATTTAAGCGGTCCTTTTTAAGCAGAAAGAAGCTCAGGGTCTGATATTATTTTGCATTCCCCCCCCCCATACCACACCTTTATTTTTCTTATACTTTCACAAAAAATTGAACATTTTCAATAGCTTAGAATGCAGTTTGTCAATTCCTAAGTTTGGAGCGTTTGTATTTTTAGAATTGGGAAATCTACATGCATTTATTCCGTCTTATTTCATAGTTTTGTTTCCGTGGCGTTATTATCCGTATAGGTAGGTAATAACGCCAAATATCATTGGTCAAGAATTCAAGCTATTACATTTTATGAATACATATCTGTTAAATTATTTTTTTATATATATGGTGTATGAGTTGCTGTATCAAATCATATGTTTTTTTGAAAAATACAAACTAAAATTGAGCCTTGAAATTTGGTAGAACCTTAACGTGGCGTTATTACCCCCAGGATACCTTATATGGATGGAGCACGATGGAGCGATGGAGCAGCTATACCACCGTGGTGATATTGTGCAGATCAAGTTTTTTTCTTCAGCCGATTCACTTTTCAATCAATAGTCTTTCCTTTAATCAATCGACTTACGTTCAATGAACACTCAAGTTTCCACATTCAACTCGACGCTGTCGCGTTTTCTTTTCTTTTAAGACATAGTTCACCCCTATCTCTTTTACCAACTACGTAGTCGCGTATGAGACGAGAAATTTTTATTGAATTTGTTTCTTTAAATGAGACGTCGGTTTAAACACGGGTAATATTTTGGAAGAAAAAAATCTAATCAACAGCTCTGATGACTGTTGATGAATGGTTGTTGAATTGTTGATGAATGACGCGAACAAATTAATGTTTTTATCAACGAATAATTTACAGAAAGATTAGAAAAATATGGATTGAGTGGATGTGCTTACCAGATGTGTACAAAACAAAGGGCGGTAATTTTACATAAGCAGAATTCTATGCTGTCACTTCATTGCAAAAAGAGACGTGGACGTCAATTTTAAGGGAGACTATCATTTTAGAAATGCGCAATTAGATATGCTATGCTTCGAACTGATGACGATTACGTTGACGAATGTCATGACAAAAATTTACCTCAATCTTTAATTTCATTTTTATCACGAGGTAGCAAAGGAACGGGATTTCATAGAACTTTCTGGATATTCAAATAATAATTCTGAACTTGGAGGGCTCGTTTAAGGTTTATTTATTTATTTTATTTTTTAGAATTATTTTTAATGATCGAATGTTTCATAAAATATGTAAATTTTGTTCAAAAACATTTGCCAATATTTTAATGAGGCATTCAGAATGGAGGCTTGGCTAACACACGAACAGATTTTGAATTGATCATAGTCTATAATTAAATATTCTGTCGTACTTATTGGGAATCTTACATAACAGGAATAAAATTTCCGAATATTTTCGAATTTTCTCATACCTATCTTCATTAATTCTAGTATACAGGTATCTATTTTGGATTCCATTATCTCAAAAAAGAAATTTTGATTTTAGATTTCACCTTTAAATTTTTATAAAAATGAACTTCTCAAAATAATATCCTACAATGTAGACATTCTTCAAAAACATTATTTTTAAGGAAGAATAGTAGCAGAATAAGAAATCATTGTAAGGCTGTCTATGTAACTAAGTCAATGTATACTGTCCTGTAAATATTAATCATGATTCCAAAGCTGAAATTGTCTTTTTCAAGCTATATGGAAATTTCATTTCAGTTTTTATGCAGAAAAATTTGCATTAATCTTAAAATGGCTTGGCGTATATTGTAAATGACTTTATCAATGTCCTCTACTCAATAAGTAATAATTTTAAGAAATGTAATATTTCTGTAATGTTGATTTTTCTTCTATTCCTCAAAATGGCCTTAAGAATTAGAGTTAACTTATTTTAAACAAAATTTATAATTGAAAATGATCTATATCATAGGTTCCCAACGGGGGCGGTACCGCCCCCCAGTGGGCGCTGGAACCTTCCAGGGGGGCGGTGGCGGGTCCCGAGTCAAATGGGGGGCGTTTAGACAGTCAAAGGGGGCGTTGCCGTGGCGTACCTAGTAATTTAAGATATGTGTAGTAAAACTAGCTTACTTCGACGGGTTTGTTTTGGACCATGATAAAAACTTAAAATATACCTTTGATTGAAAATCTATACAATTGAACCTACAGCTGGGTCCCAAAAATCTGATTTCTTTTATGAATGTGAAATTTTTTTTCCATTGATACTGATAGTTCCCCAGCAATTACGGAGCATCATAAGGGTGCATTTGAAACAAGCAAGTATCACTTGTACTCGATGTAAATTATTCATTGTCAGACATGGGTTACAAAATAGTTTAATGGACGCATACGTTACAAGTTATCGATAAAATTAAAAGTGTTTCACTGCATGACAGATTATTTTTTTAACTTTGTAGTGGAAATGATGAAGATTACAATCACTTGCTTTTGCCCACAGAAGTTCATTGGTTCACATTCGATATTTGTTTGAATCGTGTTTCAATCTATTTGGACTCTTGACTTCTTTGAAAACGTAGACAAAAAATAGAGAGAAAACCGGATTACATCCAAAAATGACATAGCTTATTTAACAGACCTAAGGGAAATTGGGGATGAAAGGGATATTTAACATTTCAGGAAGAAAATAAAATGTGCCATCAACATTGGCTCAATTGATGCAGACACTTAGTCTGTCTTAATGATCCTTACAGCTAACGTCCGGAATTGTAGCGTTGTAAGTGCTGAAAACAAAAGGTATTTTTGATATAAAAAAGTAAATTTTGATCTTGTTTTTGTGTTTTCTCTAGAAAATTAATATTGAGTTTAATATTATAATATGTATGTTATTTAGCAGCGTAAAGTATGCACTTTATGTAAATACCAGTATATTTTGTTAGCTAAAATACTGTCATGCCTGAATACATTTTTAATTTCGCTAAGTTGGTATGTGGCTAAAAGGGGCAATAACTAAGGGAGTTAAAAGGGACAGGGGAAACCACAGTCAAAATATGTATAAAAAACTAGAAAATTGTTAAAGAGAAAATCGCGTTCTTTAATCCCTTTATATTATTAAAAGTATTTTCTATAGGAAAATACTGGTAGCTCCTCTTTTTTTGACTGTGTTTTTCCTTGACCACTTTCCACCCTATTAATACATTTTTAAGGAGTTACCTAAATCCATAACTGGTGGTGAGATACTTGTTTTTGTTTTATCATATGTTGCAATACATTTTATTTTTATTCGTGTGTTTGTTATCTTTTATTTTGGAATAATATAATCGCAAATAGAAAGACAAAATGTTCATAAAAGCGTTTTATTTATTTGTGTCTTTTTCAACTCCGCAAGGTGACCCTTTCCCTACAGTAGAGTTTAAAAGGACATTTTCCCCAATTTTTATAAATGGGTGCAGATTTTTTAATTGCTGCACTTGGGGATAAGAGGTTTTACTAGTATCAAAGCCAAGGTTTTGACGAGAATTAGGCATAAATATGAGAATGATACTTTTTAATTTCATTATTTTATAAGCTTACTAGCTGATTCACCCGGCGTTACATGGGACCATAGATGTTTTCAAACAAATTACGAATATTTAAAATCTCCATTCATATTAAAATAGAAAAAAAATTAAATTTTATCTGAAGAATATTTTAAATTTTATTTTAGTGAACATAGGTATGTATATCTGTTACGAAAACCATGTTTTGGAAGGATAAAGAAATATAGTCGTTAATTTTAGCTGTTTTGAAAAACAAAAATAATGCTATAATTGAATTATTTTTAATTTCCTTTCTTCAATGAGACCTACTCCATACAAATATCTTCTGAGCACGCGCACGACGTTCGCTGTGCATCTAAACAAACCCTAAGAAAACATAAAAGGAGTAATTACCTAATTTATTACTCTTTTGGGATGGTGCCATGGATGGATTTTGAAGATCCAATTTAAATCAATCAGGGAAAACAAAATCATCAAAACAGAAAAAAATCACAAATGCTCGTGCAATTTAATGCTATCATTAAGCCATGAAATGCAATCGTTAAATCCCATGTTTACCGCCTGCTTTCATTGGCTGGTTGCTTCGTTGTCGCGGACTGGTGGCGACCTGCAAATAACCTCTAACCTGGCTACTTCGTAGCCTTGGATTGGTGGAAAGCTGCAAATATCCTCTTATCCAGTGAGTTTTTATGTTTAAAAAAATCTAAAATGAAATTTAAAAATCCAGCTGTGAAGGGCACTTTCCGGTGTTAACATCCACACATGATAAAAAGTTCAGAGACCTAGGTGTTATAATATCGGCGTTATCCGCGGTCAGGCAGCAGACATCTCTAATTTTATATTTTTAGATAAAGTCAAAATGCCCTTTTCATCCCCACTCTTCGCTATTAAGAATACTTAATGAAGTCAATTTAATTAAAACAAAAAAAGTCATAGCTGCTTCTCTAACAAACTTCTGTTCAAACGAAATGTAAGTAGAGGTAAATACAAGCACCTACACTGTAAAAAAAATATTCAAGAGGTTACTAAAAAATTTTTAGTAAATTTGTATTCCACAGAATTTTTTAGTAACCATTACAAACTTTTTTTTTTGCAAGTGAAACAAGCATTTCTTTTGTAAACTGAACAAAAGAATTTTTTGTATAACTAACTTAAAAATTTTTAGTATGAGCCACCAAGCAAATTTTAGTAATAGCTCCAAAATTATTTTTAATAACCATTACGTACGCCCTAAAGGCAGGAGGTTCCTTCGAGCTGCATCCAGACTTCTGAAGCGGAATATTTTCGGCAAAACTGCAATAGATGACAGCACCAAACATTGCTAACTGCTCCGACAGGATTTTCATAATCCTTTTACTAACGAGTACTTACACTACATGCATTCGGGGCGTATTTGGCGGCGGCCAGTATCGAACGCGGGACCTTTTAGTCTGGAGTCCATTACTATAACCACTATGCTATCAAGGCCACACCAAGTGAGTTTTAGTAATAGTTATTAAAAATATAAAACTATTAACTCTCTTCGTTGCTAACTTTTTTCTACTAATTCTTACAGATTTTCTTGTAACCGACTAAGATTACTAAAAATTTTTTAGTAATTACAAGGATCACTAAAGTTTTTTTAGTAGATCGACCCTTTTTTTTTACAGTGTACCTACATTTTAGGCGTCTCTGCAAAACAGGAATATTTATTTGCATTTTGCTAACATTTGGACATTTTCATGCTGAATTTCCGGAGCAACTCTAGTATTTTTCAAGCATGAATATTCCGAGCTAGCTTTTATTTTGTAAATGTAGATACAGCAAAATCATTAAATTTAATGGAGGAATTCGTAGAAATCACAACTAACGTAATGGTTATCAAGAGTTCTGGCTACAAATATCAGTACTTACAAGATCTCTACTCTGAATTGTAAGAAAGAGTACAGAATTTTTTTATTTCCAGAAAATTTTCCTTTATCATATTTGGCTGAGCATGGTTTCAGGGAAGTAGCTAATTTACCGTCTAAGAAAAGGAACAGACTGCACATGACTGAGCGTGGAAATTTGCGTCTGATTTTAACAAAATCGGAACCCAGTATTAAAAAATTGTTAAAAGTTTACGAACCTCATTCATCTCATTTTATCTTTTACTGATTTTGCGTTTATTTGTAAGTATTTAAAAAAATTACAACATTTGATTGTCGTTTTAAGTAATTTCTACGTTGTGATTCTTAATCACTTCAATGTTTCCCCCGATATAAGTCGGGGGTAAAAGCACTGTTCCCCCATACCTGTCGCGGGTGAAGTGGTTACTATAAAAAAAAAATTCAGTATAGATAATTATAATAATATTTCATATTTTTTATAATTAACTTTTGTGGAAGGAGGGAGGAAGAGGAGGGGGGCGTTGGAATATTTTTTCTTGTAAAGGGGGGGCGGTGGTCCAGAAAAGGTTGGGAACCTATGATCTATATAGTTAACATATGCTACATGATTCCATCAATATATATAATTTTAATAATATTCTACAATTTTTTTATTTATTTTTTTTAAATTCAAAGTTCGAAGAAATATTTATATTTTAATAAAAAAGAAGAAATAAATCCATACATTTTAAGACTTTTCTATTTTTATTTTGCAGATTAAAAAATAAAGTAGTGAACACATTAACACGATAATGGGTGAAACCAAAAATGCAAGTGCTTTTCATGTCCAAAACTTTATTTTTTTTCACTAAACATACAAAGTAATACCAAATTCTTTTATGCCTTCTTTCAGGAAAAGCTATTTTTAATTAGTCAAAAAAAATTTATGCCATCTTTCAGAAAAAACTGTTTTTAATTAGTCCAAAAATGTTTTTATGCCATCTTTCAGAAAAAAACTATTTTTAAATAGTCTAGTCAAAATTTTATCTAGCTTATTTTATTGTAATTATTGCACAATTTATGCAATTTATTCATTCTTAGCCATAAAATTTAGCTTTCCAAATAACTAGAGAGAAAAATTCAAACATATTACAATTCTAAATATTATGAACAAAATAATATTTATCTATTTTTATTTAATTAACAGACATAGTAGTTTTATAAATTTGTAGTAATGAATTAAGATATGTATTTTTTAACTGCATAAGTTAAATTTAACATTTGTCATGAAAATGAACCTCTGTTATTTCATTTACATTTAGCTGAATAAATAATAAAAATTTTGTGTATCAGAGATCGCTACTAACCTATATTGCTCAAAGAACTTTCTAGAAGAGAATACAAGTGCCCTTTTCATTTTGTCTGCGACATGTTTAGAATGTAAAGCAGTATTATCAATTTCTAAGGTGAGTGTGTTTTCACTTTGTAACTTCTGTTACTCCAATTTTAGATTTAAATAATGTTTTAAAAATAAAATTTCTCTTTAAATCACAAAACTCTAAGTAAAATAAGTTTATTTAAATAACATAACTAGTTTTTAGAATATTATTATTTAAGAAAGAAAATTGTTTTTCCTCAAATGTAACCTCTGTTACTATATTTTGGTAACAGATTTTACATAAAGAGAGGTTACATTTTATAACTGAATGTAGATTGTTTTATGGTAATAATATATATATTGGGTTGGGGAAAATGTAATTTCGCTTTTTTCGTATTCTTCAAAGTAAATTTATTTATATAAATTTAAAAATCTAATCAATAATATATGTGTCGTTTTGTTCAATGACCTTTTGCCATTTATCTGGTATAACAATAATTCTGTCATTGTAGAACTTCTGAGGTTTCTGGGCGAAAAACGGATCAAGGGGATTTTCACAATCCTCTTTTGAAGCCAGCTTAACACCATTAAGAAAGTTCTTAAAAAGGTTCACCATTTAAGAAAGTTCACCATTAGCAAATGGTAATCGGTCGGGGCCAGGTCCGAACTATACGGTGGCTGCATCAAAACTTCTCAGCCAAGCTCTTTCAATTTTTGCCGAGTGACTAAAAATGTGTGTGGTTTAGCGTTATTGTGATGGAAGCCATCCCCTTTCCTATTGATCAATTTTGGCAGTGTTTTTTTAGTCGCCTGCTTCAGTCGCTTTAGTTGTTCACAGTATATAGTTGAATTAATGGTTTGGCCAGATTCGAGCAGCTCATGATGGACGATTCATTTCCAACCCCACCAAATGCTCTGCATCACCATCCTTGGCGTCAATCCTGGTGTTGCCTCCGTTTGTGAAGCTTCGCTGGGCTTCGACCAGGATCTTTTTCACACATTGTTGTCGTACGTGATCCACTTTTCATAAGCCGTAATCATTCGTTTTAAAAATGGCTCAATTTCTTTCCGTTTCAGTAGTGATTTACAAATGGAAACTCTGTTCAATAAACTTTTCACTGTAAGTTCGTGGGGAATCCAAGTATCGAATTTCTTTTGACATCCAATCTTATGTAAATGGTTCAAAACTGTATTATGATCGATTTATAGTTCCGTAGTAATGCTAGTGGAAGAAATATGTCTGTCCACCTCAATTTAGTTTTAAAATTTCATCGACTTTTTCAACTAGGACGAGGTTAATCTTTAAGATTAAAATTTCCGGAACAAAAACTAGCAAACCAATTCTAAATCTGGCATTTACTTAAGCACTAATCACCATAAACACCATACAATTTTCGATTAGTCTGCGCCGCATTTTTCCTTTTTCTGAAGTAGAAAAGCAAAATCTGAAGAAAATGATCTTTTGGAATCTCCATTTTTAAAACGCAATAATTTTTGACTGATTAAACAGATGACGCTATCTTTGTATCTAAAATTTTTTAGATTCTGTTATTTTTCAAGCACTGTATAGTATGGCTTAATTGAATAAGTATTACTCAAGATATGCGACTTTAAATCCATCTATTGGGAAAAAACGAAATCTAGACACACGGCAGTGTGTCAGCCAAGTTCAAAAAGTAAAAGTCGACACACCGGCCGTGGGTTATATTACCCGAACCATTTCGGGCCACTTTTGACCCCTCAATAATTTAAATTCTATTTGACCTACACAATTGCAATTTTTTGTGTCGTGTAAGACCATCTTCTAATTTCCTAATCCTATAAATTTTTAAAAAAATCTTTTACTGTTCACGAGAAATTGACGTCTGAAAACCACTGTTTTTCCCACTGACTCACTCACTCACTCATAGAAATGTTTGACTACTTCCAGGTGACTTAGGAAATTGAAATTTGGTGTGGAGGTAGGTTATTGGATCTATAAATAGGAAAAAATCAGAAATCACCATTAATTAAACATTAATGGTTGTTAGAAGATAAATTATTGGATTACAATGGCGGTTTATGAGAATTTCACAAAATACCAGAAATAGTGCCAAGTTGGCGTCACTTTTGGCGAGTATCGGGACTAATCTCTGAAACTACCGAACCGATTTCAAAAGTAATGGAACCAAAATGATGGTATTCGCCCCGGTTCAAACGCAGACTATATCTTATGTCTGTGCCACTAACCAAAAGAGGGTTCAGAAGCAAAAAACACTCTAAAAATGGGATTTTTGTTTTAGTGAAGGGCGTAGAAGCAAAAAATTTGTCATGTTAATTATTTATAAGATATGAATGATCACTAATGACATTTGCTAAAAAATACCAAATTTAAAAGGGGTGGAAATTCGCGAAGAGCATTCTGAAAACGTTCTGAATAGCAATTTTAAAACAATCTCAGCAAACAACAAACCGATTTTAAAAGTAATGATATCAAAATGATGATAGTCCTTGCTCCAACATAGGCTATATCTTATGTCGATGCCACTAACCCAAAGGGGGTAAAAGAACAAAAACGTTCTAAAGATGCGATGTCTGTATGTTAAGGGACTAGAATTATAAAGTTTGGCATTTTAGAGTTCACAGGAATTTCGCAAAATATCAGAAATAGTGCCAAGTTGGCGTCTTTTTTGGCGAGTATCAGAGCTAATTTCTGAAACTATGAACCGATTCCAAAATTAATAGTACCAAAATGATGGTATTCACCCCGGTTCAAGTATACGCTATATTTTATGTATATACCATTAACCATAAGAGAGTGAAGAAGCAAAAAACATTCTAAAAATGAGATTTTTGTTTTACTAATAAGCATAGAAGCACCAAATTCGGCATGTTACTTATTTATAAGATAAAAATGATCTCTAAGGGCATTTGCTAAAAAATAAAGAATTCAAAAAGGGTGAAAATGCACGAAAAGCATTCTAAAACTGTTCTAAATTGGGATTTTTAAGCAATCTCAGCAAACAACCATCTGATCTTAAAAGTAATGATCTTAAAATGATGGTGACATTCCTTGCTCCAATATAGGCTATATCTTATGTCAATGCCACTAATCCAAAAGAATTAAAAGAGCAAAAAAAATTCTAAAAATGCGATGTCTGTATGTTAAGGGCTTAGAAACATCAAATTTGGCATGTTCATTACTTATATAAATGATCACTAAGAACATTTGTTAACAAATACAAAATTTAAAAGGGGTAAAAATGCGCGAAAAGCGTTCTATAAACGTTCTAAATAGCAATATCAGCAATATTGGAAAGTTAGCGAACCGATTAAAAAAAAAAAAAGAAAAAAAAAAGTCAAAATGATGGTGGCAGTCCTTGCTCTAACAACAGTATTGGATAAATTGCCAGATTACAAAGGGAGTCTATGGGAATTTGGCGAAATACCAGAAATAGCGCCAAGTTAGTATCACTTTTGGCGGGTAATTTTTGTCGTCAATTTGGCGATATATCGCCAAGTTGGAGACAAACTTTTTTGGTCGTCGAGATAATCAAGTAGTACCCAATCACATAAAAGAAACATCCTTATTATTGGAATTTAATGGAACATAAGCAATCCTAATGTTAAAAGTTTTAAATTTGATTCAAAGAAACAGTGAATAAACGCAGGAAAAAGCTGTAAGATTAATTAATATTAAATAAAACTAATTTAATATTAAGCCAATTTATTTCAAAAAGGAAACAAATACCGACTTATTTGACAAAAAATAATGATATCCTATCAAAAACATGAATGTGAAAAAATGCCAAGTTCGTTAAAGATTTCGCTAATAAAAGAAGTGATTTGACAAAAAATAATGATATCCTATCAAAAACATGAATGTGAAAGAATGCCAAGTTTGTAAAAGGTTTCGCTAATGAAAGAAGTGAGATCTAACTGCAAACCAAGTTCTTTCGAAGCTCCTTAAATCATAGCTCCTGTCATGCATAATATTCTTCAATTACTTAAAATGAGTTGGTATGTTACTTGTTATTCAATAGAGCGACTTGGCAAGTTTTCAGCCCCTAACTTTAATGTTTGAGTAAGTACTTAATGTTTGAGTACCTAACTTTAATGTTTGAGTGAAATTTAATCTAGAATCTGATTGGGAAAGATCTAGTCATTCAAATGTTCGAATAACTACATTGAAGTTAAGGTATCGATAAATTAATTAAGTGATCAACTTTAAGTTCTGATCAATTAAATAGACAAATTTGAATAACAGAAAACTTGTAAGTCGCTCTATTGAATAACAAGTAACATACCAACTCATTTTAAGCAATTGAAGAATATTATGCATGACAGGAGCTATGATTTAAGGATCTTCGAAAGAACTTGGTTTGCAGTTAGATCTCACTTCTTTCATTAGCGAAACCTTTTACAAACTTGGCATTCTTTCACATTCATGTTTTTGATAGGATTAATTTTTCCCCGACCCAATATATTCATTCATAGTACCAACTTTATCGATCATTTTTATCATTTGTTTATATTGTTTTTGCATTAGGAAGTATTATTTATTTGTGGTATTTTCCATAGCTAAAAAAGGTCTCATAAGAAAACAAAAAAGAACAAGCTGTACCTGATGATTTGCTTACTGTAAAAGATACATTGAACATACATCAAATTACTACAGTACAAAACCCTAAAGTCATCATGTATAGAGATGTCAGCTGTTTCTCTGGTGAAGAACATGGTCAGTGTCATTGGTTCGACTACAAGAGTTTCCCGATTGAAAATTTTTGCAATAATGAAAAAAATTTACGAAATAATAATGAAGTAAAACCTCTAAGTAAAATCTACCTCATTTGTAAAGGCTCTACGGAATCAAAAATTTTAAACTTTGAGTATTCTCAAGTTTTTGAATCCACTTCTGAAGAAAAAGAATTTGCAGAAATAACACAAAATGAAATAATTAAAAGAACATACATACTAGTAGAATTTGTAACTGAAAAAAGTCCTTCCGGCAATGCCGGGAGGAAGAGGTAGTTTTCATATACGCATTTTATTATTTATTTATTTTAAATTAAGTTATATTATTCAAACATACGAAGCTCAAATAAATGGAACCCGATTTTATAAGATTGAATGCTAGTTTTTGTCAAAACTGAATATTAATAGGAATACTTAGAAATTAGTCATATTTTATTCAACCTGGTTTCATTTTCAGCGATTTAGAGAGTCGCCAAATTCCCCGATATCATGAAGTTTATTCCGTTTCAAAGCAACATGATGGATAAAACAAACCAATGAGTTTGGTCGAAATCTTAGTTCATGTGCACATGCCACTCATATCGAAATCGATTAATATATACGAGTCCTGTCGCGGGCAAATTGTTTTTTTTTTAAATGTCACCCACAATAGAAATTCAAACTGCTATATCTCAGGCGTTTTTTAAGTTAAAGACAAAGCAAAAAATACTCCGGAATTCATTATTAAGATAAATACTTTAGAAAGAACCTTTTTTCAATTTCAATTTTTTTGTTTGTACATCATTACACATTTAAAATATTTTTGACAAACTTAAATGGCCGCCATTTTGAAACAAGATGGCGGATGAAGTTGGACATGAACTCGGTCAAGACATTGATATGTACTATGTACACGCGAAGTTATATTCAAATCAGCTTATAAAAATGCGTATTATTGCGTGACAAATTTCAGACCGTTTCAAAATATTAACCACACTGGAAATTAAAATTGCTAAAACTCAGCCATTTTTTAAGATATAGATGACACAAAAAATGCTCTGGAATCTTTGTATGAAAGTCAAACACACAAAAGAAAATTCTTTTTTAATTTCTTATTTTTTGCACTTAATTTTAAAATTTAATTTAAAAAATAATATTCCGTCATTTTGAAACAAGATGGCGAATGGAACTGGCTAATGAACTCGGTCCAGACAACGATATGTGCTATGTACGCACCAAGTTTCATCGAAATCGGTTTATAAATACGCGTGTTATCACGTGACGAAAATCAGATAATTTTAAAATGTGAACAACACTAGAAATTAAAAAAGTGCTGTAATTCAGCCATTTTTTAAGATACAAACGAAACAAAAAATGCTCTGGAATCTTTGTATCAAGGTCAAATGAATAAAAGGAAATCTTTTTCAATTTCCCACGTTTTTGTACCTAATTTTAAATTTTAAATTAAAAAAAATTAAATGGCCGCCATTTTGAAACAAGTTGGCGGATGGAACTGGCTAACGAACTCGGTCAAGGCCTCATAACTTACTATGTACACACCATGTTACATGCAAATCGATTCATAAATACGCTTGTTTTCGCGTGACAAAAATCAGATCGTTTCAAAATGTCAACCATAAGAAAAATTCAAAGTGCTATAACTCAATCATTTTTTAAGATCTAGACAAAATAAAAAGTGTTCTTGAATCTATATTTTATGTTCTAACACATAAAAGAAAAATATTTTTCAACTTTTAATTTTTTCGCATTTAATTTTAGATTTTTAAATTTTTAAAATTTTTTAAATGGCCGCTATTTTGAAACAAATGGCGGATGATGCTGGCTAACGAACTCGGTCGAGACATTTGTATATACTATCTAAATACCAAGTTTTATTCAAATCGATTAAAAAATACGCGTGTTATCACGTGACAAAAATCAGATCGTTTCAAAATGTCAACCATAAAAAAAATTCAAAGTGCCATAACTCAGTCATTTTTTAAGATATAGACAAAATGAAAAGTGTTCTGGAATCGTTGTTTTAAGTTCCAACACACAAAAGAAAAATATTTTTCAACTTTTAATTTTTTCACATTTAATTTTAAATTTTAAATTTTTTAAAATTTTTTAAATGGCCGCCATTTTGAAACAAATGGCGGATGATGCTGCCTAACGAACTCGGTCGAGACATTTGTATGTACCATATACATACCAAGTTTCATTCAAATCGGTTCATAAATGCGATAGTTATCGCATGACAAAAATCAGATATATATATATATATATATATATATGTCAACATTTGAACTGAGGGTGGTTTTGGGGTCTGGAGGTCATGATCGGTGAAAATATACCAAAATTTTCTGGAACTGCTTTCCTCCGGACGGCTGCAATAGGTAGCTTTTAACTTTTTGTAATGAAAGCTACCTAAAAAAGAAGTACATACAGTTTATACATACAGTTCGAATAGATCCAAAAAATGTTGCCTATGCCAACTGTAGTACAGAAAGAAAACAGATTATTTTACAAGTTTCCTCACACTGTTGAAGTATTTGAAAAATAATTGCAGCATTAAATATTTGTGAAAATCTCTATAGAAAATAAGGCTGTCATATTTATTCAATGTGTATTTGTTAGTTGCTGAAAAGTCTGTTTGTGTACATATTATAAATTTTTGTAACCTCTATTACATGAATTTTTCTATTTCATTTTAATAATTGTAAACCAATAATAAAACAAATGTATTTAAAACAAAGAATATTTTATGTACTTTAAATTCAATTAAAAAAAACCTTCTCGTTAAAACTAAATTAAGTGATAATTATGAACTTTAACTTAATTTTTTTTTCTAAACCATATAAAATTACGCATGTAATGATAATTAAATTTTATTATTTATTATTCATCTTTCTATAAGCATTGTTTTGAATTAAAGGACATTTTTATTAAAGTAAAATATAAAAATTATATTTTTTGTTAAAGTATTTCTATCATAAATTAAGCAAATACTGTCTGGTAACAGGGGTTACATTTTTTATGCAAGAAATCATTTTTAAAAGTTATATTTTAAGTGTAAAATTACTTTTTTTCTGTTCGGATGCTAATTTTGTACAGCTTAAACACATATTTAAACAACATTATTGTTGTTTACTGAAATCTAGATCCTAAAAAAAGAATTTTTTTTTTTTTTAAAGCAGAAAGAAAATTGGTTTCACCCAATTATCTGCAGAAACAGTTATGTATAAAAGGCTTTAATTTTTTTAAAAATTTATCATCTGTGACTCGGATTTCTTCTTACAAATATTTTTTTTATTGCTTACTTATCAAGAGTTGAATTATTCAATTTTATAGTAATGCACACAAACAGAACATTCTTATTTGCCCCAGAGGAGCACTGTGTATTTTCTGTTTCTTTGAACGAAGCTAATGGTGAGCTGTGAAACACTTTTATTTGCTACATACACGTCGTCTTGGTCCCATTAAATGAATGTTTATCAGCAAATGTGCGTAATAAGAATTTTATAAAGAAATAAAATAATTCCCATTGCAAAATATTTCAAATAGCTGCATTATTCCTTTAATGTTCTTTTTTTTTTACTTAAAATTTGAAGTTTACCTTGAAAAATAAATCTAAAGAAAGTTCTTGTATAGTTTTGTATTAAATAGAATGTTTCAGAAGCTTACAAATAAAATCATTTGTTGCAGAAAAACAATCTATAAGTTTATAAAAGGAAATTTGTCGATAAAAAATACTCTTTTTTTTCTTAGAATTTATTAGTATTTACAACGTCAATGGGCATTAAATTTTTATAAATTTGTTTATACACTTTTTTTTAATTGTTTCCTTGATATACTTATTATTTTATTACCATACCATTTAATTTGCCAGAGAAAACATGTATTTAGAAAGACACATTTATGATAAAGACAAGGTAAAATAAAGCATAATAAAAAAAGAATGATAGAATACAAACATTTCAATATTTTCTTATTTATATTTTGCAGGTTAAAAAATAAAGTATCGAATACATTAAAAAGAAGTTATCTGCAGAAACACGTATGAATAAATCGTTTTAAAATTTTATAAAAATTACTCATCAGTGACCCGGTTTTTCTTCCTATAGATAAATGTGATTATTTCTTTCTCATCAAGACTTGAATCATTTAGTTTTGTGGTAATGCAGACAGAGAGAAAATTCTTATTTGCCACAGAATACCACTTTAAAGTGTGTTTTCTGTTTCTTTGAACGAAGCTAATGATGAGCTGAGAAACACTTTTAATCGCTTCACGTCGTCTTGGTCTCATTAAATGATTGTTTGTTAGCATATGTGCGTAATAAAAATTGTATAAAAAAATCCGTAATAAGAACTGCATAAAAAGTTGCGCAGTAAGAATTCTATGTAAAAAAATTGAAAAATATTTCAGACAGCTGCATTATTCCTTCAGTAGATCTTTTTTTGTTTCTCTAAGTTTAAAACTTATCTTGAAAAATAAATCTAAACGATATCTCCAGACAGTTCTGACCTAAAAAGTGTATATCAGACAGACTCAAATAAAAATATTTCTGCAGAAAAAGGATCTATGAGTTTATAACATGAAATTTATCTAAGAAAAAGATAATCTATTATTATTTTTTAAGTATAATACTTTTGAAATGTTTATTTTTCTTTCATTCCTTAAAATGTTCTTTACAATTAATAAAATTAATTATTTATATTAAAATTCATAGTTAAAATATGATCTATATGGTTACCATATCACGCATTATTAATAAATATAATTTTGGTTTGAGTTATTTTGCTGTTTAAAAAAATATCCTACAATGTTTATTTTAATTTCTTTTTTAAATTAAAAATTCTAAGAAATCTTTACATTTTAATAAAAAAAAGAAGAAATAAAAACATAAATTTCAAGATTTTTATATTTTTATTTTGCAGATTAAAACATAAAGTAGGAAACCTATTAACACGTAATTTTTGCAGAAACTAATATGTATAAATTGCTTTAAAATTTTATAAATACGTCTCATCAGTCACTCGATTTTCTTCCTGTAGATAAATGTGTTTATGTCTTTCTTTTCAAGAATTGAATCATTGAATTTTGTGGCATTCCATACCAAGAGAACATTTTTATTTGCCCCAGAGGAGAACTTTGAAGTGTGTTTTCTGTTTCTTTGAACGAAGCTAATGATGAGTTGTGAAACACTTTTATTCGCTACATGTCACTTGGACTCATTAAATAAATGTTTGTGAGTAAATGTAAGTTATAATAATTCTATAAAGAAATATAATAATTCCTATTGCAAAATATTCCAGACAGCTGCACTATTCCTTTAATAGATCTATTTTTTTTACTCTATATTTGAAATTTATCTTGAAAAATAAATCTAAAGACTGTCTTCAGACAGTTCTGAATTATAAAGAGTATACCAGAAACTTGCAAATAAAAATATTTGTTGCATAAAAAGAATCGGTAAGTTTATAAAATGAAATTTATCGAAGAAAAATCTATTATTTTTTTAAGAAATGTAATATTTTTGTAATGTTTATTTTTCTTTCATTCTTTTAAATATTCCTTACAGCTAATAAATTAAATTATTTATGATAACATTCATAATTAATATATGATCTATATAGCTATTATATCCCTCCTGATTCAATCAATATAATATTTTACGATACTTTATAATGTTCATTTTAAATCCTTTTTTAAATTAAAAGTTTATTTTATCTTTATATGTTAATAAAATAGAAATAAGAACTTGCTTACATTTCAAGAAATTTCTATTTTTACTTTGAAAAAGGAAAAATAAAACAGCAAACACATTATCACGCAGTTATCTCTAGAAACACGTATATATAAATGACTTTAAAAATTTAAAAACATGTATCATCTGTGACTCGGTTTTCTTCCTATAGATAAATGTGCTTATTTCTTTTTTATTAAGAGTTGAATCATTGAATTTTGTGGCAAAGCAAACCAAGAAAACCTTTTTTATTCGCCCCAGCGGAGCACTTTGAAGTGTCTTTTCTGCTTCTTTGAACGAAGCTAATGATCAGTTGTAAAACACTTTTATTTGCTTCACGTCGTCTTGGTCCCATTAAATGAATATTTGTCGGTAAATGTGCGTAATAAGAATTGTATAAAAAATACAATAATTCCCATTGCAAATATCTCAAATAGCTGCATTATTCCTTCAATAGATCTTTTTTAGGTTACTCTAAATTTAAAATTCATCTTGAAAAATAAATCTAAAAATTGTTTCACTGTTCTAATTAAATTATATATTTCAGAAGCTTGCTAATAATGTAATTTATTTTAGATAACAAAACTATCAGTTTATAAAATGAAATATCTCTCTAAATTATTTTTTTTCAATAAGTATATGAATATCAATATGAAAAACCCTTAACGAGTTAAAAGTTTTGAGACAGCTGTTTATCTGATAGCTATAAGAATTTTAAATATGAATTTAATAAAATAATATCAAATTTTGAGTGACGCCATGCTATTAATTAAAAAGTACATTTTTGCATTATTAATTTCATCATTTTATTTTTGTTATATTTATAATAGCGTTTTCAAAAGTTATCTTGAACATGAAACATCTAGAAACCTTTATTCACTGATTCTTTTTCACAGACATATCTCATAAATTTAAAATATGAGTTTTAAAATACATGATATAAAATTTAAGAAAACATTTATGAGACTTTAAAAGTTTTGTTTTAAAATTCAAATTATTATTTTTTGTTTGGTAAAATGTATTTTCTCATATAAAAAATACTTTTAATTTTCCAATTCGTTGTTAACTATGTAATTTTAATTGAATCTATAATATGCACTCATCTATACTAGGTATTTATATATCAATAAATTGTTTTTTCTTTTGTGCCACATTACTTAAAATTGTATATAATATTTATGCAAATGTTTTCTTTACGTCAAATTATCCATTTCCATGCGTTTCACTTATTTGGATAAGTTGACGCAAATGTATATGCATATAAATTGAAAACTTTTAAAAAAATAAATATATTATATTTTGAAAGTACATTTTGATACTGATACTGACTCTAAGATTCATAGTTCTTGATTTATAACTATGATGTGCAGATGTTAATAATGTAATTATTTTAAAATTTGCAATTAATTTATGATCTAAATGCATAAAAATAGATTATTTAAGCTATGAGCAATACATGTTTATTTAAATTTGTATTTTTTTTTTAATTATGTATTTTAGTTAATTTTCATATTTGCTCAAAGGTATGTAAAAAAATGTTTTATTTCAGAAAAAAAGAATATAACATTCTTTATATAAAATAATTAGAATTAATTGAATCACAAACTTATTCATAAAAATATTCAATATTCTAAAAATATTCTTAGAAAAACAGTAATAAATGGAATATTCTTCCTATTTCAAAACACATAATGCCCACCACCACTCAACTCAACTCAACTAAAAAAAACATGTATTAGGATTTTTTTCTAAATACTATTTTAAATTGCTCTGATATATGTAAAAAATAGTCTCAACTCTCAATATAAACATGTACAGTATATGGCCAAAGGTGACCAACCTCTTGCAATTTTAGTCATTTTGTTGACTATCCAGAAATCTACATGAGGATTTGTCCCAAAACTCTTAGCGTGTAAACATAACAGTACAGTTCATATGTTTCCGTGAATGTTTTCCCCGAAACTCCATAGGGGCCGTCAAAAAATTTAAAAAAAGAATATCTTTTCGGATAATCCATTCAAAGCTAATGTAGAAAAAACGGTCAAAAGGTAGATTATGATTAAGTGGCTTTTTGTAATGGACAGCATTTATTTTTATGAGGATAGTATGTATACTAGTAGAAAAAATATGTCCCTTTAATTAAATCCCTATTTTAACTTAAAACTTCTACGAAATCTTTATATTTTAATAAAAATAAAGAAAGAAGAAATGCATACATTTCAAAAGCTTTCAAGTTTTATTTTGAAGATTAAAAACGAACGAAAATGGAGCGAACATATTAACAGGCAGTTTTATGGAGAAACACGTTTGTATAAATAACTTTAAAATTTTATAAAACTTCTCATCAGAGACACGGTTTTCTTCCTATAGATAAATGTGTTTATTTCTTTCTTATCAAGAGTTGAATCATTGAATTTTGTGGTAATGCACACAGACAGAACGTTCTTATTTGCCCCGGAGGAGTACTTTGAAGTGTGTTTTCAGTTTCTTTGAACGAAGCTAATGATGAGTTGTGAAACACTTTTATTCACTACACGTCGTCTTGCTCCCATTAAATGAATGTTTATCAGTAAATGCGCGTAATAAGAATTGTATAAAGAAATACAATAATTCTCATTGCAAAAATTTTCAAATAGATAAATTATTGATTCAATAGATCTCTTTTTTGTTACTCTAAGTTTGAAATTTAATTTGAAAAATAAATCTAAAAAATGTTTTATGACAGTTTTAAATTAAATAAAATATTTCAGAAGCTTGCGATTAAAATTATTTGTTTTAGGAATTTTTTATAAGTTTATAAAATGAATTGTTTTTACAAAAATAAATGATGTATTAATTATATGAATATTATCTGTGAACAACATGTAATCTATTATTATTTTTTTTATTTGGTTAGTACATAATTAATTTGTTTATTTAATTTCTTTTTAGATTCTCCCTCTTGTCTAGCAGTTATTACATTACCATTTTTAACTGCCACAAAAAACATTTGTTTAGAAAAGCAAATAATGATTAAGACCATGTAAAAAATAAGACAATTTTTAAAATTAAAGTTTTCTATTTCAATCATCTCCATCCTTTTCATTTAAAGAAGACGATAGTTTAAATTACACTACAAGCTTCCGAATGCCCCTGAAAAGCTTAGCTGTACAAAGGATAATTTTTAAAGCCGTTTACAACTGATTTATAACTCTTGTTCAAAATTAATTTAATTAGCCTGAGTTACAGCGATAGATTAGAAATTTCTGGGATTATGTACGGATAAACTGCTGTTCAGAAATAGATATGTTTAAAACCTAAATCTCTAGGCACCTATTACATTAACACTAATACATGTCAAAATATAGTCTTGAACAATTTTGTAAATATATTAAAACATATGTAAAATATGAAATAAAATCATTTCGAAATTAGGGATTCTTAATATAAGCATTGAGGTTAAATTTTAAAACGTTTCGCGTATATAATAAAAATTAAAAGCATTCACAATTTAAAGGGCACATATTTTTACTGAAAAAGTTCTATGCTCATTTAACATTTTAAAATTATAAAAAAAAATATTTACAGCAATAAGTTTTCTTGCTTTTCACACTCTTTTATGTAATAAAATCGTTATGGGAATAATTTAAATAATATTTTCAAATTTGTAAAAATATAACCATATACATATTACTAACATTACTAACAACACATTTTTTTTATTTTTGTGTTTTCCCTATGTGTTTTCTTATGATGGATAATTATTATTGTCTGAAATTGTTGGAAATGTACTTTTTTTGTATTGCAAGTAGTATATAATTTAAACTAAAGTTTTTAATATCTACTGTATACATCGAAGAACCGAATTTATTGCTTGTTTGTAACCATATAAATTTTACTAACTCCTGATTTAGGCCTAAAATACTGACAGCAAATGGTAGTTAATTAAGTTTTGATTAGAAGGTTTGCTAGTAGGTTTGAAATTTAGTAAAAAAATACAAACTTATTTTTATGATAAATCATATGTTACCAATCCAGTAAAGCCAAACAAAACAAAAAATAAATAAAAATAAAATGAGATTTTAAGTAACACATTCGTCTTTTAAAAATAAAACTTCTTGTGACGACATTTATGTGTCCAACAAATTGAAGTAAAATTTAAGTATAAGAACACATAATTTTCCTTGAGATTAATATATTTTGAACCAAGATGTTAGCCTGCTTCAATTTTCATTTATGAGTAAATCTACCTCTTTTAGCAATTATCCATAAGACTATTCCTGCAAATGAATTTGTAGTAATATAATAGTAGAAAAGCTCTCATGAGCTTTTTAACTTAGTCTTTAATTTCATATTTTAATTTGAAAAGATGTGCTAAGTATAATATAATATGTTTTTATTTTTCTTAAAGACAAAATCCAGTATATATGCTTTGAGTTCATGATCAAGATTACTTGATCTGTATTTTATGCGCTTCATTTTAAAACCCAGAATATTTTAAAAATAATAAACCTAAGAAAAAACTAGAATAAAACTTTTAAAAGAGAAAGTAGTATTTGCATTTTAAATTGTATCTAAAACAATAAACATCAAATTGTTGAAATTAAACTTAATTAGAATTAATCGCTTAAATTTTATGGGAGTTGTGACTAGTTTCCATTGAGTAGATATCTCAATAAGCCTCTAAATAATTCAAGTTAATTAAAAAGTTAATTCTCAAGTTAATTAAACACCTATCTGAATAAAGCCCTAGATTGAAGTTTAAATTTGGCGTTGTGCTAAACGTGCTTCGAAAGATGTCGTAAATTTGCAACGCCACCATTGTCCGTGGATCTTTTTTTAGATGGGTTTTTAATTAACTCAACTCTAATTAATTCTAATTAAGTTAGTCTGTTTTCAACAATTTTATGTTTATTGCTTTTATATTGTTACTGGATATTACTGTAGGGCAAAACCAGTGTTTTCCAATATGGGGAGTACGAGCCACCGATTGGCATTTTTTAATTTATAACTTACAGACTCTCTATCATATTTTTTGAAACTTTTAGATTAAAAATAAAAGATGTACATGAAAAATAAAAATAAAAAATAAAATTAGAAAAATGTTTTTTTCTGTAAAAAAAATCCCAGGTGTGCTTAAAATAATTTCAATAGAAAAATAATTATATGAGCTACATCAAAATACAGTTCAAAATCCCTTTTTTTTTTAAATATTAATTTTTTGGGTTCTATTTTACAAATTTTCTCAACTTTGTCGATTATTTACTAACTTTTTAAGGGTGCTTCCAATAAGTAAGACTACTTTAAAAAAGAAACAGATTTCGATTGCTACAACTTTTTTGAAAGACATATATGCATGTTAGAGAAAATGATGCGGGAATAAAGTCAATTACAGTATTATAAAAACTGGTGGAATCGAACAATCTAAATTAATAAAGAAGTCTTCAGTTGAAAAAAAGGGGTCGCAGAAACAAGGTGTCCAGTTTGGTCTTTTTTTTAAATTTTCCAAATATTGTATTTATACGAGACGTTTCCTATAATATTACACTGAAAAATGAAGTACTCAAAAATGAGTTAGTCGATGTGCTCATATCAAATTGAGTATGTTTGTATAGAAAATGAAGACGTTGCTTTCTCAATTTTGAAGCACCATACGCTATCAAATCCAGACATACGATAATTTTGTACCCAGCATTGATTTATCTCATTCATGGAAGCATAAAATATGCTTATTAATGTAAATATCAAATTATGCACAATATTTTTTTAAAAAAAATTAAAGTATACTTGCAAATAATGCTCTTGTCATAAAAATGTTCGATTTGGGTATTTTAATTATAATTTTGCTATTTCTGTCAATAAATAATCAAATAAATGTGTATTGTTTATAATTTTGAGCAAGAAATAAATACCAGCATATTTTCATTTTAATTTGTGAATTCAGGGGGTAGATAATAGTGATTTATATTTGAAAACAATCATGGAATCAAAATGAGTACATGTGTTTCTTAGTTTTGAGAACTTTTGTATCGGAGCTATTTAGAGTATATGAAGTACTTAATACTGAGTACTTTTTACTCAATTTTGCGAACCCATTTTTTCAGTGTATTTTCTTTATTTATTGACAGGAAATTTTTGATTGCCGAAAGTAAAATTTCCTTTTTTTCAAAACACTGCGTATGATTTGTGGATTTTTTAATTAAATTAGAGGCCAAACTGTGAATCCTGCCTTAAATACCAGAATTCAGGTGTTAAATAAGTTTTGCATTTTCTCTTTGCTCTGATGTATGCAACATAAAGAAAATTTTGTACGTGAAACAATAATTACGCAGATATTTAAATTTTACTGTCTTGAACATGTTCAACATAAAAAATGTTGAGGATATAGAAATGTGATATTAACAACTTTTAAAAAATTATAAATTTGAAAATATATTATAAAAAAATTTATAACAACTTATGGCTGTAATGAAGTCCTTACTAGTAAATAGAGATAAAACATATAAAATCAGATACTATCTGGTAATCAATAAATAATAATGCAAAAGGTAAAAATGAAAAATATTTTTGATGTAGTGTAATGAAAGTCAGAATATAGATATTTGTTATCCATAAAATGACAAAAAACACTAACTAAAACCACTGTAAACAAGGATAACTGTGTCTCGGAATTTTTAATCAAAGTATTTTGAAATACTAATGTGCACTATGTTTTATGACAGAAATATATATTTAAATAATAAGATAACTAATGTTTAAAAATTGTGGTGCTAAAAAAATTGAAAATAACCTTCTTTTGTAAATCCATATAACACTAATTCAAAATCTTCTTTTAGTTTTTAATTGAAATTATTTTCAAAGTTTATAATGTGATATGTTTTTTAGCTTCCATGCGACACATTTTTATATAAATTTTGACTATTTTCGAAGCTGACTTTTGTGAGTACTGGCATGTTAGAATATGTAGTTTGAGTTATGCCATATTCCAAAAAAAATTAAAGAATATTATATTTTAATAGTTTAATGATTACTGGCATTTTACTGACTACTTTATAAGCTATAATCTACTGAACGTATTTGATGAAGACGTATTAGAAAAATGTTTCCACGATTTAATATCTGTTTAAATATATTTTTTTTTGTCATAACAACTGTAATGAAACGTTGAAATCATATGGTTTGTTGAAAATACATCAAAAACGTTTCACCAATTTATAAAATATCCTAACAATTTAAATGAAAATCACAACTCGGTAAGTAGTTATATATTTCAGGAAAAAAAACTTCAGGAGAATATTTTCTCAATAAAAGATGATATTTAAATCATAAAGTGAGCAATTTTAATGTTAGAAATTTTCAATGGAAACATAAAAAGAAAAATAAGATTTTCTTTAGATACCGTTAATTTTTGTTAGAGTAATAATTCTAGTGGTCGCATTTATAGGTTCAAGAAAGAAAAATAAAATTATAGTTTAAGGCAAATTTAATTTCTATATTAAGATGAACTTGTTTTTAAACCAATTTGTTTGCTTGGGCAAGCAGATAATTATAGGGCAGATAACAGATAGACAATCAAGCAATTCTGATTACATTACTAGAAATATCAAAACTTAATTACGAATTAAACTGCTTTTTTATGAAATTATCTTTAGGAAACTTGAAGAAGTGTATTTGCTTAAACATAATACCTGTAACATGCGTTATAAGCTGCTTAGTATTTAACTTCAAAAGGGGGAAAAGCATAATTGATTATGTATTTCTTTATCTATAAAAGACACAACTTGAAATGCCTGTTTAGGTTTATTTACAAATAGTATTTAAGATTACATTTCAAGTTCACCATTGTGTATGGTAATAAATAAGGTTTTTTTAAATA